>JAPWTK010000032.1:0-600000 GCA_029963805.1 Aromia moschata
TTTGACGCCCATCGGAGCGATTTCGAGTTTTCGACAACTTCGATTTTTGCAGGTTTTTCCAGTTTTCCGGAAGAACGGAGCTTCGGACGGGAATTTCGCGAACGCCATCGTTCTTCCCGTGCCCGAATTGGTCTTGGGAAATCATTTGACGACCATCGGAACGATTTCGAGTTTTCGATAACTTCGATTTGTGCAGGTTTTTCCACTTTTCCGTAAGAACGGAGCGTCGGACGGGAATTTCGCGAACGCCATCGTTCTTCCCGTGCCCGAATTGGTCTGGGAGAATCATTTGACGCCCATCGGAGCGATTTCGAGTTTTCGACAACTTCGATTTTTGCAGGTTTTTCCAGTTTTCCGGAAGAACGGAGCTTCGGACGGGAATTTCGCGAACGCCATCGTTCTTCCCGTGCCCGAATTGGTCTTGGGAAATCATTTGACGACCATCGGAACGATTTCGAGTTTTCGATAACTTCGATTTGTGCAGGTTTTTCCACTTTTCCGTAAGAACGGAGCGTCGGACGGGAATTTCGCGAACGCCATCGTTCTTCCCGTGCCCGAATTGGTCTTGGGGAATCATTTGACGACCATCGGAACGATTTCGAGTTTTCGACAACTTCGATTTTTGCAGGTTTTTCCAGTTTTCCGTAAGAACGGAGCTTCGGACGGGAATTTCGCGAACGCCATCGTTCTTCCCGTGCCCGAATTGGTCTTGGGGAATCATTTGACGACCATCGGAACGATTTCGAGTTTTCGACAACTTCGATTTGTGCAGGTTTTTCCAGTTTTCCGGAAGAACGGAGCTTCGGACGGGAATTTCGCGAACGCCATCGTTCTTCCCGTGCCCGAATTGGTCTTGGGGAATCATTTGACGACCATCGGAACGATTTCGAGTTTTCGACAACTTCGATTTGTGCAGGTTTTTCCAGTTTTCCGGAAGAACGGAGCGTCGGACGGGAATTTCGCGAACGCCATCGTTCTTCCCGTGCCCGAATTGGTCTTGGGGAATCATTTGACGACCATCGGAACGATTTCGAGTTTTCGACAACTTCGATTTGTGCAGGTTTTTCCAGTTTTCCGTAAGAACGGAGCGTCGGACGGGAATTTCGCGAACGCCATCGTTCTTCCCGTGCCCGAATTGGTCTTGGGGAATCATTTGACGCCCATCGGAGCGATTTCGAGTTTTCGACAACTTCGATTTGTGCAGGTTTTTCCAGTTTTCCGGAAGAACGGAGCGTCGGACGGGAATTTCGCGAACGCCATCGTTCTTCCCGTGCCCGAATTGGTCTTGGGGAATCATTTGACGACCATCGGAACGATTTCGAGTTTTCGATAACTTCGATTTGTGCAGGTTTTTCCAGTTTTCCGTAAGAACGGAGCGTCGGACGGGAATTTCGCGAACGCCATCGTTCTTCCCGTGCCCGAATTGGTCTTGGGGAATCATTTGACGCCCATCGGAGCGATTTCGAGTTTTCGACAACTTCGATTTGTGCAGGTTTTTCCAGTTTTCCGGAAGAACGGAGCGTCGGACGGGAATTTCGCGAACGCCATCGTTCTTCCCGTGCCCGAATTGGTCTTGGGGAATCATTTGACGACCATCGGAGCGATTTCGAGTTTTCGACAACTTCGATTTGTGCAGGTTTTTCCAGTTTTCCGGAAGAACGGAGCGTCGGACGGGAATTTCGCGAACGCCATCGTTCTTCCCGTGCCCGAATTGGTCTTGGGGAATCATTTGACGACCATCGGAACGATTTCGAGTTTTCGACAACTTCGATTTGTGCAGGTTTTTCCAGTTTTCCGTAAGAACGGAGCGTCGGACGGGAATTTCGCGAACGCCATCGTTCTTCCCGTGCCCGAATTGGTCTTGGGGAATCATTTGACGCCCATCGGAGCGATTTCGAGTTTTCGACAACTTCGATTTTTGCAGGTTTTTCCAGTTTTCCGGAAGAACGGAGCTTCGGACGGGAATTTCGCGAACGCCATCGTTCTTCCCGTGCCCGAATTGGTCTTGGGGAATCATTTGACGACCATCGGAACGATTTCGAGTTTTCGACAACTTCGATTTGTGCAGGTTTTTCCAGTTTTCCGGAAGAACGGAGCGTCGGACGGGAATTTCGCGAACGCCATCGTTCTTCCCGTGCCCGAATTGGTCTTGGGGAATCATTTGACGACCATCGGAACGATTTCGAGTTTTCGACAACTTCGATTTGTGCAGGTTTTTCAAGTTTTCCGTAAGAACGGAGCGTCGGACGGGAATTTCGCGAACGCCATCGTTCTTCCCGTGCCCGAATTGGTCTTGGGGAATCATTTGACGACCATCGGAACGATTTCGAGTTTTCGACAACTTCGATTTGTGCAGGTTTTTCCAGTTTTCCGTAAGAACGGAGCGTCGGACGGGAATTTCGCGAACGCCATCGTTCTTCCCGTGCCCGAATTGGTCTGGGAGAATCATTTGACGCCCATCGGAGCGATTTCGAGTTTTCGACAACTTCGATTTGTGCAGGTTTTTCCAGTTTTCCGGAAGAACGGAGCTTCGGACGGGAATTTCGCGAACGCCATCGTTCTTCCCGTGCCCGAATTGGTCTTGGGGAATCATTTGACGACCATCGGAACGATTTCGAGTTTTCGATAACTTCGATTTGTGCAGGTTTTTCCAGTTTTCCGTAAGAACGGAGCGTCGGACGGGAATTTCGCGAACGCCATCGTTCTTCCCGTGCCCGAATTGGTCTTGGGGAATCATTTGACGCCCATCGGAGCGATTTCGAGTTTTCGACAACTTCGATTTTTGCAGGTTTTTCAAGTTTTCCGTAAGAACGGAGCTTCGGACGGGAATTTCGCGAACGCCATCGTTCTTCCCGTGCCCGAATTGGTCTTGGGGAATCATTTGACGCCCATCGGAGCGATTTCGAGTTTTCGACAACTTCGATTTTTGCAGGTTTTTCCAGTTTTCCGGAAGAACGGAGCGTCGGACGGGAATTTCGCGAACGCCATCGTTCTTCCCGTGCCCGAATTGGTCTTGGGGAATCATTTGACGACCATCGGAACGATTTCGAGTTTTCGACAACTTCGATTTGTGCAGGTTTTTCCAGTTTTCCGTAAGAACGGAGCGTCGGACGGGAATTTCGCGAACGCCATCGTTCTTCCCGTGCCCGAATTGGTCTTGGGGAATCATTTGACGACCATCGGAGCGATTTCGAGTTTTCGACAACTTCGATTTGTGCAGGTTTTTCCAGTTTTCCGGAAGAACGGAGCGTCGGACGGGAATTTCGCGAACGCCATCGTTCTTCCCGTGCCCGAATTGGTCTTGGGGAATCATTTGACGACCATCGGAACGATTTCGAGTTTTCGACAACTTCGATTTGTGCAGGTTTTTCCAGTTTTCCGGAAGAACGGAGCGTCGGACGGGAATTTCGCGAACGCCATCGTTCTTCCCGTGCCCGAATTGGTCTTGGAGAATCATTTGACGCCCATCGGAGCGATTTCGAGTTTTCGACAACTTCGATTTTTGCAGGTTTTTCCAGTTTTCCGGAAGAACGGAGCGTCGGACGGGAATTTCGCGAACGCCATCGTTCTTCCCGTGCCCGAATTGGTCTTGGGGAATCATTTGACGACCATCGGAACGATTTCGAGTTTTCGATAACTTCGATTTGTGCAGGTTTTTCCAGTTTTCCGTAAGAACGGAGCGTCGGACGGGAATTTCGCGAACGCCATCGTTCTTCCCGTGCCCGAATTGGTCTTGGGGAATCATTTGACGACCATCGGAACGATTTCGAGTTTTCGACAACTTCGATTTGTGCAGGTTTTTCCAGTTTTCCGGAAGAACGGAGCGTCGGACGGGAATTTCGCGAACGCCATCGTTCTTCCCGTGCCCGAATTGGTCTTGGGGAATCATTTGACGACCATCGGAGCGATTTCGAGTTTTCGACAACTTCGATTTGTGCAGGTTTTTCCAGTTTTCCGTAAGAACGGAGCGTCGGACGGGAATTTCGCGAACGCCATCGTTCTTCCCGTGCCCGAATTGGTCTTGGGGAATCATTTGACGACCATCGGAACGATTTCGAGTTTTCGACAACTTCGATTTGTGCAGGTTTTTCCAGTTTTCCGTAAGAACGGAGCGTCGGACGGGAATTTCGCGAACGCCATCGTTCTTCCCGTGCCCGAATTGGTCTTGGGGAATCATTTGACGACCATCGGAGCGATTTCGAGTTTTCGACAACTTCGATTTGTGCAGGTTTTTCCAGTTTTCCGGAAGAACGGAGCGTCGGACGGGAATTTCGCGAACGCCATCGTTCTTCCCGTGCCCGAATTGGTCTTGGGGAATCATTTGACGACCATCGGAACGATTTCGAGTTTTCGACAACTTCGATTTGTGCAGGTTTTTCCAGTTTTCCGTAAGAACGGAGCGTCGGACGGGAATTTCGCGAACGCCATCGTTCTTCCCGTGCCCGAATTGGTCTTGGGGAATCATTTGACGACCATCGGAACGATTTCGAGTTTTCGACAACTTCGATTTGTGCAGGTTTTTAAAGTTTTCCGTAAGAACGGAGCTTCGGACGGGAATTTCGCGAACGCCATCGTTCTTCCCGTGCCCGAATTGGTCTTGGAGAATCATTTGACGCCCATCGGAGCGATTTCGAGTTTTCGACAACTTCGATTTTTGCAGGTTTTTCCAGTTTTCCGGAAGAACGGAGCTTCGGACGGGAATTTCGCGAACGCCATCGTTCTTCCCGTGCCCGAATTGGTCTTGGGGAATCATTTGACGACCATCGGAACGATTTCGAGTTTTCGACAACTTCGATTTTTGCAGGTTTTTCCAGTTTTCCGTAAGAACGGAGCGTCGGACGGGAATTTCGCGAACGCCATCGTTCTTCCCGTGCCCGAATTGGTCTTGGGGAATCATTTGACGACCATCGGAACGATTTCGAGTTTTCGACAACTTCGATTTTTGCAGGTTTTTCCAGTTTTCCGGAAGAACGGAGCGTCGGACGGGAATTTCGCGAACGCCATCGTTCTTCCCGTGCCCGAATTGGTCTTGGGGAATCATTTGACGCCCATCGGAGCGATTTCGAGTTTTCGACAACTTCGATTTGTGCAGGTTTTTCCAGTTTTCCGTAAGAACGGAGCGTCGGACGGGAATTTCGCGAACGCCATCGTTCTTCCCGTGCCCGAATTGGTCTTGGGGAATCATTTGACGACCATCGGAACGATTTCGAGTTTTCGACAACTTCGATTTGTGCAGGTTTTTCCAGTTTTCCGGAAGAACGGAGCGTCGGACGGGAATTTCGCGAACGCCATCGTTCTTCCCGTGCCCGAATTGGTCTTGGGGAATCATTTGACGACCATCGGAGCGATTTCGAGTTTTCGACAACTTCGATTTGTGCAGGTTTTTCCAGTTTTCCGTAAGAACGGAGCGTCGGACGGGAATTTCGCGAACGCCATCGTTCTTCCCGTGCCCGAATTGGTCTTGGGGAATCATTTGACGACCATCGGAACGATTTCGAGTTTTCGACAACTTCGATTTGTGCAGGTTTTTCCAGTTTTCCGGAAGAACGGAGCTTCGGACGGGAATTTCGCGAACGCCATCGTTCTTCCCGTGCCCGAATTGGTCTTGGGGAATCATTTGACGACCATCGGAACGATTTCGAGTTTTCGACAACTTCGATTTGTGCAGGTTTTTCCAGTTTTCCGTAAGAACGGAGCGTCGGACGGGAATTTCGCGAACGCCATCGTTCTTCCCGTGCCCGAATTGGTCTTGGGGAATCATTTGACGCCCATCGGAGCGATTTCGAGTTTTCGACAACTTCGATTTGTGCAGGTTTTTCCAGTTTTCCGTAAGAACGGAGCGTCGGACGGGAATTTCGCGAACGCCATCGTTCTTCCCGTGCCCGAATTGGTCTTGGGGAATCATTTGACGACCATCGGAACGATTTCGAGTTTTCGACAACTTCGATTTGTGCAGGTTTTTCCAGTTTTCCGGAAGAACGGAGCGTCGGACGGGAATTTCGCGAACGCCATCGTTCTTCCCGTGCCCGAATTGGTCTTGGGGAATCATTTGACGACCATCGGAACGATTTCGAGTTTTCGACAACTTCGATTTGTGCAGGTTTTTCCAGTTTTCCGGAAGAACGGAGCGTCGGACGGGAATTTCGCGAACGCCATCGTTCTTCCCGTGCCCGAATTGGTCTTGGGGAATCATTTGACGACCATCGGAACGATTTCGAGTTTTCGACAACTTCGATTTGTGCAGGTTTTTCCAGTTTTCCGTAAGAACGGAGCGTCGGACGGGAATTTCGCGAACGCCATCGTTCTTCCCGTGCCCGAATTGGTCTTGGGGAATCATTTGACGACCATCGGAACGATTTCGAGTTTTCGACAACTTCGATTTGTGCAGGTTTTTCCAGTTTTCCGTAAGAACGGAGCGTCGGACGGGAATTTCGCGAACGCCATCGTTCTTCCCGTGCCCGAATTGGTCTTGGGGAATCATTTGACGCCCATCGGAGCGATTTCGAGTTTTCGACAACTTCGATTTGTGCAGGTTTTTCCAGTTTTCCGGAAGAACGGAGCGTCGGACGGGAATTTCGCGAACGCCATCGTTCTTCCCGTGCCCGAATTGGTCTTGGGGAATCATTTGACGACCATCGGAACGATTTCGAGTTTTCGACAACTTCGATTTGTGCAGGTTTTTCCAGTTTTCCGTAAGAACGGAGCGTCGGACGGGAATTTCGCGAACGCCATCGTTCTTCCCGTGCCCGAATTGGTCTTGGGGAATCATTTGACGACCATCGGAACGATTTCGAGTTTTCGACAACTTCGATTTGTGCAGGTTTTTCCAGTTTTCCGTAAGAACGGAGCGTCGGACGGGAATTTCGCGAACGCCATCGTTCTTCCCGTGCCCGAATTGGTCTTGGGGAATCATTTGACGACCATCGGAACGATTTCGAGTTTTCGACAACTTCGATTTGTGCAGGTTTTTCCAGTTTTCCGGAAGAACGGAGCGTCGGACGGGAATTTCGCGAACGCCATCGTTCTTCCCGTGCCCGAATTGGTCTTGGGGAATCATTTGACGACCATCGGAACGATTTCGAGTTTTCGACAACTTCGATTTGTGCAGGTTTTTCCAAGTTTTCCGTAAGAACGGAGCGTCGGACGGGAATTTCGCGAACGCCATCGTTCTTCCCGTGCCCGAATTGGTCTTGGGGAATCATTTGACGACCATCGGAACGATTTCGAGTTTTCGACAACTTCGATTTGTGCAGGTTTTTCCAGTTTTCCGTAAGAACGGAGCGTCGGACGGGAATTTCGCGAACGCCATCGTTCTTCCCGTGCCCGAATTGGTCTTGGGGAATCATTTGACGCCCATCGGAGCGATTTCGAGTTTTCGACAACTTCGATTTTTGCAGGTTTTTCCAGTTTTCCGGAAGAACGGAGCGTCGGACGGGAATTTCGCGAACGCCATCGTTCTTCCCGTGCCCGAATTGGTCTTGGGGAATCATTTGACGACCATCGGAACGATTTCGAGTTTTCGATAACTTCGATTTGTGCAGGTTTTTCCAGTTTTCCGTAAGAACGGAGCGTCGGACGGGAATTTCGCGAACGCCATCGTTCTTCCCGTGCCCGAATTGGTCTTGGGGAATCATTTGACGCCCATCGGAGCGATTTCGAGTTTTCGACAACTTCGATTTGTGCAGGTTTTTCCAGTTTTCCGGAAGAACGGAGCGTCGGACGGGAATTTCGCGAACGCCATCGTTCTTCCCGTGCCCGAATTGGTCTTGGGGAATCATTTGACGACCATCGGAGCGATTTCGAGTTTTCGACAACTTCGATTTGTGCAGGTTTTTCCAGTTTTCCGTAAGAACGGAGCGTCGGACGGGAATTTCGCGAACGCCATCGTTCTTCCCGTGCCCGAATTGGTCTTGGGGAATCATTTGACGACCATCGGAACGATTTCGAGTTTTCGACAACTTCGATTTGTGCAGGTTTTTCCAGTTTTCCGGAAGAACGGAGCGTCGGACGGGAATTTCGCGAACGCCATCGTTCTTCCCGTGCCCGAATTGGTCTTGGGGAATCATTTGACGCCCATCGGAACGATTTCGAGTTTTCGACAACTTCGATTTGTGCAGGTTTTTCCAGTTTTCCGGAAGAACGGAGCGTCGGACGGGAATTTCGCGAACGCCATCGTTCTTCCCGTGCCCGAATTGGTCTTGGGGAATCATTTGACGACCATCGGAACGATTTCGAGTTTTCGACAACTTCGATTTGTGCAGGTTTTTCCAGTTTTCCGTAAGAACGGAGCGTCGGACGGGAATTTCGCGAACGCCATCGTTCTTCCCGTGCCCGAATTGGTCTTGGGGAATCATTTGACGACCATCGGAACGATTTCGAGTTTTCGACAACTTCGATTTGTGCAGGTTTTTCCAGTTTTCCGTAAGAACGGAGCGTCGGACGGGAATTTCGCGAACGCCATCGTTCTTCCCGTGCCCGAATTGGTCTTGGGGAATCATTTGACGACCATCGGAACGATTTCGAGTTTTCGACAACTTCGATTTGTGCAGGTTTTTCCAGTTTTCCGGAAGAACGGAGCGTCGGACGGGAATTTCGCGAACGCCATCGTTCTTCCCGTGCCCGAATTGGTCTTGGGGAATCATTTGACGCCCATCGGAGCGATTTCGAGTTTTCGACAACTTCGATTTGTGCAGGTTTTTCCAGTTTTCCGTAAGAACGGAGCGTCGGACGGGAATTTCGCGAACGCCATCGTTCTTCCCGTGCCCGAATTGGTCTTGGGGAATCATTTGACGACCATCGGAACGATTTCGAGTTTTCGACAACTTCGATTTGTGCAGGTTTTTCCAGTTTTCCGTAAGAACGGAGCGTCGGACGGGAATTTCGCGAACGCCATCGTTCTTCCCGTGCCCGAATTGGTCTTGGGGAATCATTTGACGACCATCGGAACGATTTCGAGTTTTCGACAACTTCGATTTGTGCAGGTTTTTCCAGTTTTCCGTAAGAACGGAGCGTCGGACGGGAATTTCGCGAACGCCATCGTTCTTCCCGTGCCCGAATTGGTCTTGGCGAATCATTTGACGCCCATCGGAGCGATTTCGAGTTTTCGACAACTTCGATTTGTGCAGGTTTTTCCAGTTTTCCGTAAGAACGGAGCGTCGGACGGGAATTTCGCGAACGCCATCGTTCTTCCCGTGCCCGAATTGGTCTTGGGGAATCATTTGACGACCATCGGAACGATTTCGAGTTTTCGATAACTTCGATTTGTGCAGGTTTTTCCAGTTTTCCGTAAGAACGGAGCGTCGGACGGGAATTTCGCGAACGCCATCGTTCTTCCCGTGCCCGAATTGGTCTTGGGGAATCATTTGACGCCCATCGGAGCGATTTCGAGTTTTCGACAACTTCGATTTGTGCAGGTTTTTCAAGTTTTCCGTAAGAACGGAGCACGGGAATTTCGCGAACGCCATCGTTCTCCCCTGCCCGAATTGGTCTGGGAATATTGAGACATCGGAACGATTTCGAGTTTTCGACAACTTCGATTTGTGCAGGTTTTTCAAGTTTTCCGTAAGAACGGAGCGTCGGACGGGAATTTCGCGAACGCCATCGTTCTTCCCGTGCCCGAATTGGTCTTGGGGAATCATTTGACGCCCATCGGAACGATTTCGAGTTTTCGACAACTTCGATTTTTGCAGGTTTTTCCAGTTTTCCGTAAGAACGGAGCGTCGGACGGGAATTTCGCGAACGCCATCGTTCTTCCCGTGCCCGAATTGGTCTTGGGGAATCATTTGACGCCCATCGGAGCGATTTCGAGTTTTCGACAACTTCGATTTTTGCAGGTTTTTCCAGTTTTCCGTAAGAACGGAGCGTCGGACGGGAATTTCGCGAACGCCATCGTTCTTCCCGTGCCCGAATTGGTCTTGGGGAATCATTTGACGACCATCGGAGCGATTTCGAGTTTTCGACAACTTCGATTTGTGCAGGTTTTTCCAGTTTTCCGTAAGAACGGAGCGTCGGACGGGAATTTCGCGAACGCCATCGTTCTTCCCGTGCCCGAATTGGTCTTGGGGAATCATTTGACGACCATCGGAGCGATTTCGAGTTTTCGACAACTTCGATTTGTGCAGGTTTTTCCAGTTTTCCGTAAGAACGGAGCGTCGGACGGGAATTTCGCGAACGCCATCGTTCTTCCCGTACCCGAATTGGTCTTGGCGAATCATTTGACGCCCATCGGAGCGATTTCGAGTTTTCGACAACTTCGATTTGTGCAGGTTTTTCCAGTTTTCCGGAAGAACGGAGCGTCGGACGGGAATTTCGCGAACGCCATCGTTCTTCCCGTGCCCGAATTGGTCTTGGGGAATCATTTGACGACCATCGGAACGATTTCGAGTTTTCGACAACTTCGATTTGTGCAGGTTTTTCCAGTTTTCCGTAAGAACGGAGCGTCGGACGGGAATTTCGCGAACGCCATCGTTCTTCCCGTGCCCGAATTGGTCTTGGGGAATCATTTGACGACCATCGGAACGATTTCGAGTTTTCGACAACTTCGATTTGTGCAGGTTTTTCCAGTTTTCCGTAAGAACGGAGCGTCGGACGGGAATTTCGCGAACGCCATCGTTCTTCCCGTGCCCGAATTGGTCTTGGGGAATCATTTGACGACCATCGGAACGATTTCGAGTTTTCGACAACTTCGATTTGTGCAGGTTTTTCAAGTTTTCCGTAAGAACGGAGCGTCGGACGGGAATTTCGCGAACGCCATCGTTCTTCCCGTGCCCGAATTGGTCTTGGGGAATCATTTGACGACCATCGGAACGATTTCGAGTTTTCGACAACTTCGATTTTTGCAGGTTTTTCCAGTTTTCCGTAAGAACGGAGCGTCGGACGGGAATTTCGCGAACGCCATCGTTCTTCCCGTGCCCGAATTGGTCTTGGGGAATCATTTGACGACCATCGGAGCGATTTCGAGTTTTCGACAACTTCGATTTGTGCAGGTTTTTCCAGTTTTCCGTAAGAACGGAGCGTCGGACGGGAATTTCGCGAACGCCATCGTTCTTCCCGTGCCCGAATTGGTCTTGGGGAATCATTTGACGCCCATCGGAGCGATTTCGAGTTTTCGACAACTTCGATTTTTGCAGGTTTTTCCAGTTTTCCGGAAGAACGGAGCGTCGGACGGGAATTTCGCGAACGCCATCGTTCTTCCCGTGCCCGAATTGGTCTTGGGGAATCATTTGACGACCATCGGAACGATTTCGAGTTTTCGACAACTTCGATTTGTGCAGGTTTTTCCAGTTTTCCGTAAGAACGGAGCGTCGGACGGGAATTTCGCGAACGCCATCGTTCTTCCCGTGCCCGAATTGGTCTTGGGGAATCATTTGACGACCATCGGAACGATTTCGAGTTTTCGACAACTTCGATTTGTGCAGGTTTTTCCAGTTTTCCGTAAGAACGGAGCGTCGGACGGGAATTTCGCGAACGCCATCGTTCTTCCCGTGCCCGAATTGGTCTTGGGAATCATTTGACGCCCATCGGAGCGATTTCGAGTTTTCGACAACTTCGATTTGTGCAGGTTTTTCCAGTTTTCCGGAAGAACGGAGCGTCGGACGGGAATTTCGCGAACGCCATCGTTCTTCCCGTGCCCGAATTGGTCTTGGGGAATCATTTGACGACCATCGGAACGATTTCGAGTTTTCGACAACTTCGATTTGTGCAGGTTTTTCCAGTTTTCCGGAAGAACGGAGCGTCGGACGGGAATTTCGCGAACGCCATCGTTCTTCCCGTGCCCGAATTGGTCTTGGGGAATCATTTGACGACCATCGGAACGATTTCGAGTTTTCGACAACTTCGATTTGTGCAGGTTTTTCCAGTTTTCCGTAAGAACGGAGCGTCGGACGGGAATTTCGCGAACGCCATCGTTCTTCCCGTGCCCGAATTGGTCTTGGGGAATCATTTGACGACCATCGGAACGATTTCGAGTTTTCGACAACTTCGATTTGTGCAGGTTTTTCCAGTTTTCCGTAAGAACGGAGCGTCGGACGGGAATTTCGCGAACGCCATCGTTCTTCCCGTGCCCGAATTGGTCTTGGGGAATCATTTGACGCCCATCGGAGCGATTTCGAGTTTTCGACAACTTCGATTTTTGCAGGTTTTTCCAGTTTTCCGGAAGAACGGAGCGTCGGACGGGAATTTCGCGAACGCCATCGTTCTTCCCGTGCCCGAATTGGTCTTGGGGAATCATTTGACGACCATCGGAACGATTTCGAGTTTTCGACAACTTCGATTTGTGCAGGTTTTTCCAGTTTTCCGGAAGAACGGAGCGTCGGACGGGAATTTCGCGAACGCCATCGTTCTTCCCGTGCCCGAATTGGTCTTGGGGAATCATTTGACGCCCATCGGAACGATTTCGAGTTTTCGACAACTTCGATTTGTGCAGGTTTTTCCAGTTTTCCGTAAGAACGGAGCGTCGGACGGGAATTTCGCGAACGCCATCGTTCTTCCCGTGCCCGAATTGGTCTTGGGGAATCATTTGACGACCATCGGAACGATTTCGAGTTTTCGACAACTTCGATTTGTGCAGGTTTTTCCAGTTTTCCGGAAGAACGGAGCGTCGGACGGGAATTTCGCGAACGCCATCGTTCTTCCCGTGCCCGAATTGGTCTTGGGGAATCATTTGACGACCATCGGAACGATTTCGAGTTTTCGACAACTTCGATTTGTGCAGGTTTTTCCAGTTTTCCGTAAGAACGGAGCGTCGGACGGGAATTTCGCGAACGCCATCGTTCTTCCCGTGCCCGAATTGGTCTTGGGGAATCATTTGACGACCATCGGAACGATTTCGAGTTTTCGACAACTTCGATTTGTGCAGGTTTTTCCAGTTTTCCGTAAGAACGGAGCGTCGGACGGGAATTTCGCGAACGCCATCGTTCTTCCCGTGCCCGAATTGGTCTTGGGGAATCATTTGACGCCCATCGGAGCGATTTCGAGTTTTCGACAACTTCGATTTGTGCAGGTTTTTCCAGTTTTCCGGAAGAACGGAGCGTCGGACGGGAATTTCGCGAACGCCATCGTTCTTCCCGTGCCCGAATTGGTCTTGGGGAATCATTTGACGACCATCGGAGCGATTTCGAGTTTTCGACAACTTCGATTTGTGCAGGTTTTTCCAGTTTTCCGTAAGAACGGAGCGTCGGACGGGAATTTCGCGAACGCCATCGTTCTTCCCGTGCCCGAATTGGTCTTGGGGAATCATTTGACGACCATCGGAACGATTTCGAGTTTTCGACAACTTCGATTTGTGCAGGTTTTTCCAGTTTTCCGTAAGAACGGAGCGTCGGACGGGAATTTCGCGAACGCCATCGTTCTTCCCGTGCCCGAATTGGTCTTGGGGAATCATTTGACGCCCATCGGAGCGATTTCGAGTTTTCGACAACTTCGATTTGTGCAGGTTTTTCCAGTTTTCCGGAAGAACGGAGCGTCGGACGGGAATTTCGCGAACGCCATCGTTCTTCCCGTGCCCGAATTGGTCTTGGGGAATCATTTGACGACCATCGGAACGATTTCGAGTTTTCGACAACTTCGATTTGTGCAGGTTTTTCCAGTTTTCCGTAAGAACGGAGCGTCGGACGGGAATTTCGCGAACGCCATCGTTCTTCCCGTGCCCGAATTGGTCTTGGGGAATCATTTGACGCCCATCGGAGCGATTTCGAGTTTTCGACAACTTCGATTTGTGCAGGTTTTTCCAGTTTTCCGGAAGAACGGAGCGTCGGACGGGAATTTCGCGAACGCCATCGTTCTTCCCGTGCCCGAATTGGTCTTGGGGAATCATTTGACGACCATCGGAACGATTTCGAGTTTTCGACAACTTCGATTTGTGCAGGTTTTTCCAGTTTTCCGGAAGAACGGAGCGTCGGACGGGAATTTCGCGAACGCCATCGTTCTTCCCGTGCCCGAATTGGTCTTGGGGAATCATTTGACGACCATCGGAACGATTTCGAGTTTTCGACAACTTCGATTTGTGCAGGTTTTTCCAGTTTTCCGTAAGAACGGAGCGTCGGACGGGAATTTCGCGAACGCCATCGTTCTTCCCGTGCCCGAATTGGTCTTGGGGAATCATTTGACGACCATCGGAACGATTTCGAGTTTTCGACAACTTCGATTTGTGCAGGTTTTTACAGTTTTCCGTAAGAACGGAGCGTCGGACGGGAATTTCGCGAACGCCATCGTTCTTCCCGTACCCGAATTGGTCTTGGGGAATCATTTGACGCCCATCGGAGCGATTTCGAGTTTTCGACAACTTCGATTTGTGCAGGTTTTTAAAGTTTTCCGTAAGAACGGAGCGTCGGACGGGAATTTCGCGAACGCCATCGTTCTTCCCGTGCCCGAATTGGTCTTGGGGAATCATTTGACGACCATCGGAACGATTTCGAGTTTTCGACAACTTCGATTTGTGCAGGTTTTTCCAGTTTTCCGTAAGAACGGAGCGTCGGACGGGAATTTCGCGAACGCCATCGTTCTTCCCGTACCCGAATTGGTCTTGGGGAATCATTTGACGCCCATCGGAGCGATTTCGAGTTTTCGACAACTTCGATTTGTGCAGGTTTTTCCAGTTTTCCGGAAGAACGGAGCGTCGGACGGGAATTTCGCGAACGCCATCGTTCTTCCCGTGCCCGAATTGGTCTTGGGGAATCATTTGACGACCATCGGAACGATTTCGAGTTTTCGACAACTTCGATTTGTGCAGGTTTTTCCAGTTTTCCGTAAGAACGGAGCGTCGGACGGGAATTTCGCGAACGCCATCGTTCTTCCCGTGCCCGAATTGGTCTTGGGGAATCATTTGACGCCCATCGGAACGATTTCGAGTTTTCGACAACTTCGATTTGTGCAGGTTTTTCCAGTTTTCCGGAAGAACGGAGCGTCGGACGGGAATTTCGCGAACGCCATCGTTCTTCCCGTGCCCGAATTGGTCTTGGGGAATCATTTGACGACCATCGGAACGATTTCGAGTTTTCGACAACTTCGATTTGTGCAGGTTTTTCCAGTTTTCCGTAAGAACGGAGCGTCGGACGGGAATTTCGCGAACGCCATCGTTCTTCCCGTACCCGAATTGGTCTTGGGGAATCATTTGACGCCCATCGGAGCGATTTCGAGTTTTCGACAACTTCGATTTGTGCAGGTTTTTCCAGTTTTCCGTAAGAACGGAGCGTCGGACGGGAATTTCGCGAACGCCATCGTTCTTCCCGTGCCCGAATTGGTCTTGGGGAATCATTTGACGACCATCGGAGCGATTTCGAGTTTTCGACAACTTCGATTTGTGCAGGTTTTTCCAGTTTTCCGGAAGAACGGAGCGTCGGACGGGAATTTCGCGAACGCCATCGTTCTTCCCGTGCCCGAATTGGTCTTGGGGAATCATTTGACGACCATCGGAACGATTTCGAGTTTTCGACAACTTCGATTTGTGCAGGTTTTTCCAGTTTTCCGGAAGAACGGAGCGTCGGACGGGAATTTCGCGAACGCCATCGTTCTTCCCGTGCCCGAATTGGTCTTGGGGAATCATTTGACGACCATCGGAACGATTTCGAGTTTTCGACAACTTCGATTTGTGCAGGTTTTTCCAGTTTTCCGGAAGAACGGAGCGTCGGACGGGAATTTCGCGAACGCCATCGTTCTTCCCGTGCCCGAATTGGTCTTGGGGAATCATTTGACGACCATCGGAACGATTTCGAGTTTTCGACAACTTCGATTTGTGCAGGTTTTTCCAGTTTTCCGGAAGAACGGAGCGTCGGACGGGAATTTCGCGAACGCCATCGTTCTTCCCGTGCCCGAATTGGTCTTGGGGAATCATTTGACGACCATCGGAACGATTTCGAGTTTTCGACAACTTCGATTTGTGCAGGTTTTTCCAGTTTTCCGTAAGAACGGAGCGTCGGACGGGAATTTCGCGAACGCCATCGTTCTTCCCGTGCCCGAATTGGTCTTGGGGAATCATTTGACGACCATCGGAACGATTTCGAGTTTTCGACAACTTCGATTTGTGCAGGTTTTTCCAGTTTTCCGGAAGAACGGAGCGTCGGACGGGAATTTCGCGAACGCCATCGTTCTTCCCGTGCCCGAATTGGTCTTGGGGAATCATTTGACGCCCATCGGAGCGATTTCGAGTTTTCGACAACTTCGATTTGTGCAGGTTTTTCCAGTTTTCCGGAAGAACGGAGCGTCGGACGGGAATTTCGCGAACGCCATCGTTCTTCCCGTGCCCGAATTGGTCTTGGGGAATCATTTGACGACCATCGGAACGATTTCGAGTTTTCGACAACTTCGATTTGTGCAGGTTTTTCCAGTTTTCCGTAAGAACGGAGCGTCGGACGGGAATTTCGCGAACGCCATCGTTCTTCCCGTGCCCGAATTGGTCTTGGGGAATCATTTGACGACCATCGGAACGATTTCGAGTTTTCGACAACTTCGATTTGTGCAGGTTTTTCCAGTTTTCCGGAAGAACGGAGCGTCGGACGGGAATTTCGCGAACGCCATCGTTCTTCCCGTGCCCGAATTGGTCTTGGCGAATCATTTGACGCCCATCGGAGCGATTTCGAGTTTTCGACAACTTCGATTTGTGCAGGTTTTTCCAGTTTTCCGGAAGAACGGAGCGTCGGACGGGAATTTCGCGAACGCCATCGTTCTTCCCGTGCCCGAATTGGTCTTGGGGAATCATTTGACGACCATCGGAACGATTTCGAGTTTTCGACAACTTCGATTTGTGCAGGTTTTTCCAGTTTTCCGTAAGAACGGAGCGTCGGACGGGAATTTCGCGAACGCCATCGTTCTTCCCGTGCCCGAATTGGTCTTGGGGAATCATTTGACGCCCATCGGAGCGATTTCGAGTTTTCGACAACTTCGATTTGTGCAGGTTTTTCCAGTTTTCCGTAAGAACGGAGCGTCGGACGGGAATTTCGCGAACGCCATCGTTCTTCCCGTGCCCGAATTGGTCTTGGGGAATCATTTGACGACCATCGGAACGATTTCGAGTTTTCGACAACTTCGATTTGTGCAGGTTTTTCCAGTTTTCCGTAAGAACGGAGCGTCGGACGGGAATTTCGCGAACGCCATCGTTCTTCCCGTGCCCGAATTGGTCTTGGGGAATCATTTGACGACCATCGGAACGATTTCGAGTTTTCGACAACTTCGATTTGTGCAGGTTTTTCCAGTTTTCCGTAAGAACGGAGCGTCGGACGGGAATTTCGCGAACGCCATCGTTCTTCCCGTGCCCGAATTGGTCTTGGCGAATCATTTGACGCCCATCGGAGCGATTTCGAGTTTTCGACAACTTCGATTTGTGCAGGTTTTTCCAGTTTTCCGGAAGAACGGAGCGTCGGACGGGAATTTCGCGAACGCCATCGTTCTTCCCGTGCCCGAATTGGTCTTGGGGAATCATTTGACGACCATCGGAACGATTTCGAGTTTTCGACAACTTCGATTTGTGCAGGTTTTTCCAGTTTTCCGTAAGAACGGAGCGTCGGACGGGAATTTCGCGAACGCCATCGTTCTTCCCGTGCCCGAATTGGTCTTGGGGAATCATTTGACGACCATCGGAACGATTTCGAGTTTTCGACAACTTCGATTTGTGCAGGTTTTTCCAGTTTTCCGGAAGAACGGAGCGTCGGACGGGAATTTCGCGAACGCCATCGTTCTTCCCGTGCCCGAATTGGTCTTGGGGAATCATTTGACGCCCATCGGAGCGATTTCGAGTTTTCGACAACTTCGATTTGTGCAGGTTTTTCCAGTTTTCCGGAAGAACGGAGCGTCGGACGGGAATTTCGCGAACGCCATCGTTCTTCCCGTGCCCGAATTGGTCTTGGGGAATCATTTGACGACCATCGGAACGATTTCGAGTTTTCGACAACTTCGATTTGTGCAGGTTTTTCCAGTTTTCCGTAAGAACGGAGCGTCGGACGGGAATTTCGCGAACGCCATCGTTCTTCCCGTGCCCGAATTGGTCTTGGGGAATCATTTGACGCCCATCGGAGCGATTTCGAGTTTTCGACAACTTCGATTTGTGCAGGTTTTTCCAGTTTTCCGGAAGAACGGAGCGTCGGACGGGAATTTCGCGAACGCCATCGTTCTTCCCGTGCCCGAATTGGTCTTGGGGAATCATTTGACGACCATCGGAACGATTTCGAGTTTTCGACAACTTCGATTTGTGCAGGTTTTTCCAGTTTTCCGTAAGAACGGAGCGTCGGACGGGAATTTCGCGAACGCCATCGTTCTTCCCGTACCCGAATTGGTCTTGGGGAATCATTTGACGCCCATCGGAGCGATTTCGAGTTTTCGACAACTTCGATTTGTGCAGGTTTTTCCAGTTTTCCGGAAGAACGGAGCGTCGGACGGGAATTTCGCGAACGCCATCGTTCTTCCCGTGCCCGAATTGGTCTTGGGGAATCATTTGACGACCATCGGAACGATTTCGAGTTTTCGACAACTTCGATTTGTGCAGGTTTTTCCAGTTTTCCGTAAGAACGGAGCGTCGGACGGGAATTTCGCGAACGCCATCGTTCTTCCCGTGCCCGAATTGGTCTTGGGGAATCATTTGACGCCCATCGGAGCGATTTCGAGTTTTCGACAACTTCGATTTGTGCAGGTTTTTCCAGTTTTCCGTAAGAACGGAGCGTCGGACGGGAATTTCGCGAACGCCATCGTTCTTCCCGTGCCCGAATTGGTCTTGGGGAATCATTTGACGCCCATCGGAGCGATTTCGAGTTTTCGACAACTTCGATTTGTGCAGGTTTTTCCAGTTTTCCGTAAGAACGGAGCGTCGGACGGGAATTTCGCGAACGCCATCGTTCTTCCCGTGCCCGAATTGGTCTTGGGGAATCATTTGACGACCATCGGAACGATTTCGAGTTTTCGACAACTTCGATTTGTGCAGGTTTTTCCAGTTTTCCGTAAGAACGGAGCGTCGGACGGGAATTTCGCGAACGCCATCGTTCTTCCCGTGCCCGAATTGGTCTTGGGGAATCATTTGACGACCATCGGAACGATTTCGAGTTTTCGACAACTTCGATTTGTGCAGGTTTTTCCAGTTTTCCGGAAGAACGGAGCGTCGGACGGGAATTTCGCGAACGCCATCGTTCTTCCCGTGCCCGAATTGGTCTTGGGGAATCATTTGACGACCATCGGAACGATTTCGAGTTTTCGACAACTTCGATTTGTGCAGGTTTTTCCAGTTTTCCGTAAGAACGGAGCGTCGGACGGGAATTTCGCGAACGCCATCGTTCTTCCCGTGCCCGAATTGGTCTTGGGGAATCATTTGACGCCCATCGGAGCGATTTCGAGTTTTCGACAACTTCGATTTGTGCAGGTTTTTCCAGTTTTCCGGAAGAACGGAGCGTCGGACGGGAATTTCGCGAACGCCATCGTTCTTCCCGTGCCCGAATTGGTCTTGGGGAATCATTTGACGACCATCGGAACGATTTCGAGTTTTCGACAACTTCGATTTGTGCAGGTTTTTCCAGTTTTCCGTAAGAACGGAGCGTCGGACGGGAATTTCGCGAACGCCATCGTTCTTCCCGTGCCCGAATTGGTCTTGGGGAATCATTTGACGCCCATCGGAGCGATTTCGAGTTTTCGACAACTTCGATTTGTGCAGGTTTTTCCAGTTTTCCGGAAGAACGGAGCGTCGGACGGGAATTTCGCGAACGCCATCGTTCTTCCCGTGCCCGAATTGGTCTTGGGGAATCATTTGACGACCATCGGAACGATTTCGAGTTTTCGACAACTTCGATTTGTGCAGGTTTTTCCAGTTTTCCGTAAGAACGGAGCGTCGGACGGGAATTTCGCGAACGCCATCGTTCTTCCCGTGCCCGAATTGGTCTTGGGGAATCATTTGACGACCATCGGAACGATTTCGAGTTTTCGACAACTTCGATTTGTGCAGGTTTTTCCAGTTTTCCGGAAGAACGGAGCGTCGGACGGGAATTTCGCGAACGCCATCGTTCTTCCCGTGCCCGAATTGGTCTTGGGGAATCATTTGACGACCATCGGAACGATTTCGAGTTTTCGACAACTTCGATTTGTGCAGGTTTTTCCAGTTTTCCGTAAGAACGGAGCGTCGGACGGGAATTTCGCGAACGCCATCGTTCTTCCCGTACCCGAATTGGTCTTGGGGAATCATTTGACGCCCATCGGAGCGATTTCGAGTTTTCGACAACTTCGATTTGTGCAGGTTTTTCCAGTTTTCCGGAAGAACGGAGCGTCGGACGGGAATTTCGCGAACGCCATCGTTCTTCCCGTGCCCGAATTGGTCTTGGGGAATCATTTGACGACCATCGGAACGATTTCGAGTTTTCGACAACTTCGATTTGTGCAGGTTTTTCCAGTTTTCCGGAAGAACGGAGCGTCGGACGGGAATTTCGCGAACGCCATCGTTCTTCCCGTGCCCGAATTGGTCTTGGGGAATCATTTGACGACCATCGGAACGATTTCGAGTTTTCGACAACTTCGATTTGTGCAGGTTTTTCCAGTTTTCCGTAAGAACGGAGCGTCGGACGGGAATTTCGCGAACGCCATCGTTCTTCCCGTGCCCGAATTGGTCTTGGGGAATCATTTGACGACCATCGGAACGATTTCGAGTTTTCGACAACTTCGATTTGTGCAGGTTTTTAAAGTTTTCCGTAAGAACGGAGCGTCGGACGGGAATTTCGCGAACGCCATCGTTCTTCCCGTGCCCGAATTGGTCTTGGGGAATCATTTGACGACCATCGGAACGATTTCGAGTTTTCGACAACTTCGATTTGTGCAGGTTTTTCCAGTTTTCCGTAAGAACGGAGCGTCGGACGGGAATTTCGCGAACGCCATCGTTCTTCCCGTGCCCGAATTGGTCTTGGCGAATCATTTGACGCCCATCGGAGCGATTTCGAGTTTTCGACAACTTCGATTTGTGCAGGTTTTTCCAGTTTTCCGGAAGAACGGAGCGTCGGACGGGAATTTCGCGAACGCCATCGTTCTTCCCGTGCCCGAATTGGTCTTGGGGAATCATTTGACGACCATCGGAACGATTTCGAGTTTTCGACAACTTCGATTTGTGCAGGTTTTTCCAGTTTTCCGGAAGAACGGAGCGTCGGACGGGAATTTCGCGAACGCCATCGTTCTTCCCGTGCCCGAATTGGTCTTGGGGAATCATTTGACGACCATCGGAACGATTTCGAGTTTTCGACAACTTCGATTTGTGCAGGTTTTTCCAGTTTTCCGTAAGAACGGAGCGTCGGACGGGAATTTCGCGAACGCCATCGTTCTTCCCGTGCCCGAATTGGTCTTGGGGAATCATTTGACGACCATCGGAACGATTTCGAGTTTTCGACAACTTCGATTTGTGCAGGTTTTTCCAGTTTTCCGGAAGAACGGAGCGTCGGACGGGAATTTCGCGAACGCCATCGTTCTTCCCGTGCCCGAATTGGTCTTGGGGAATCATTTGACGACCATCGGAGCGATTTCGAGTTTTCGACAACTTCGATTTGTGCAGGTTTTTCCAGTTTTCCGGAAGAACGGAGCGTCGGACGGGAATTTCGCGAACGCCATCGTTCTTCCCGTGCCCGAATTGGTCTTGGGGAATCATTTGACGACCATCGGAACGATTTCGAGTTTTCGACAACTTCGATTTGTGCAGGTTTTTCCAGTTTTCCGTAAGAACGGAGCGTCGGACGGGAATTTCGCGAACGCCATCGTTCTTCCCGTGCCCGAATTGGTCTTGGGGAATCATTTGACGACCATCGGAGCGATTTCGAGTTTTCGACAACTTCGATTTGTGCAGGTTTTTAAAGTTTTCCGTAAGAACGGAGCGTCGGACGGGAATTTCGCGAACGCCATCGTTCTTCCCGTACCCGAATTGGTCTTGGGGAATCATTTGACGCCCATCGGAGCGATTTCGAGTTTTCGACAACTTCGATTTGTGCAGGTTTTTCCAGTTTTCCGGAAGAACGGAGCGTCGGACGGGAATTTCGCGAACGCCATCGTTCTTCCCGTGCCCGAATTGGTCTTGGGGAATCATTTGACGACCATCGGAACGATTTCGAGTTTTCGACAACTTCGATTTGTGCAGGTTTTTCCAGTTTTCCGTAAGAACGGAGCGTCGGACGGGAATTTCGCGAACGCCATCGTTCTTCCCGTGCCCGAATTGGTCTTGGGGAATCATTTGACGCCCATCGGAGCGATTTCGAGTTTTCGACAACTTCGATTTGTGCAGGTTTTTCCAGTTTTCCGGAAGAACGGAGCGTCGGACGGGAATTTCGCGAACGCCATCGTTCTTCCCGTGCCCGAATTGGTCTTGGGGAATCATTTGACGACCATCGGAACGATTTCGAGTTTTCGACAACTTCGATTTGTGCAGGTTTTTCCAGTTTTCCGTAAGAACGGAGCGTCGGACGGGAATTTCGCGAACGCCATCGTTCTTCCCGTGCCCGAATTGGTCTTGGGGAATCATTTGACGACCATCGGAACGATTTCGAGTTTTCGACAACTTCGATTTGTGCAGGTTTTTACAGTTTTCCGGAAGAACGGAGCGTCGGACGGGAATTTCGCGAACGCCATCGTTCTTCCCGTGCCCGAATTGGTCTTGGGGAATCATTTGACGCCCATCGGAGCGATTTCGAGTTTTCGACAACTTCGATTTGTGCAGGTTTTTCCAGTTTTCCGTAAGAACGGAGCGTCGGACGGGAATTTCGCGAACGCCATCGTTCTTCCCGTGCCCGAATTGGTCTTGGGGAATCATTTGACGACCATCGGAACGATTTCGAGTTTTCGACAACTTCGATTTGTGCAGGTTTTTCCAGTTTTCCGTAAGAACGGAGCGTCGGACGGGAATTTCGCGAACGCCATCGTTCTTCCCGTGCCCGAATTGGTCTTGGGGAATCATTTGACGACCATCGGAGCGATTTCGAGTTTTCGACAACTTCGATTTGTGCAGGTTTTTCCAGTTTTCCGGAAGAACGGAGCGTCGGACGGGAATTTCGCGAACGCCATCGTTCTTCCCGTGCCCGAATTGGTCTTGGGGAATCATTTGACGACCATCGGAACGATTTCGAGTTTTCGACAACTTCGATTTGTGCAGGTTTTTCCAGTTTTCCGTAAGAACGGAGCGTCGGACGGGAATTTCGCGAACGCCATCGTTCTTCCCGTGCCCGAATTGGTCTTGGGGAATCATTTGACGACCATCGGAACGATTTCGAGTTTTCGACAACTTCGATTTGTGCAGGTTTTTCCAGTTTTCCGTAAGAACGGAGCGTCGGACGGGAATTTCGCGAACGCCATCGTTCTTCCCGTGCCCGAATTGGTCTTGGGGAATCATTTGACGACCATCGGAACGATTTCGAGTTTTCGACAACTTCGATTTGTGCAGGTTTTTCCAGTTTTCCGTAAGAACGGAGCGTCGGACGGGAATTTCGCGAACGCCATCGTTCTTCCCGTGCCCGAATTGGTCTTGGGGAATCATTTGACGACCATCGGAACGATTTCGAGTTTTCGACAACTTCGATTTGTGCAGGTTTTTACAGTTTTCCGTAAGAACGGAGCGTCGGACGGGAATTTCGCGAACGCCATCGTTCTTCCCGTGCCCGAATTGGTCTTGGGGAATCATTTGACGCCCATCGGAGCGATTTCGAGTTTTCGACAACTTCGATTTGTGCAGGTTTTTCCAGTTTTCCGGAAGAACGGAGCGTCGGACGGGAATTTCGCGAACGCCATCGTTCTTCCCGTGCCCGAATTGGTCTTGGGGAATCATTTGACGACCATCGGAACGATTTCGAGTTTTCGACAACTTCGATTTGTGCAGGTTTTTCCAGTTTTCCGTAAGAACGGAGCGTCGGACGGGAATTTCGCGAACGCCATCGTTCTTCCCGTGCCCGAATTGGTCTTGGGGAATCATTTGACGCCCATCGGAGCGATTTCGAGTTTTCGACAACTTCGATTTGTGCAGGTTTTTCCAGTTTTCCGGAAGAACGGAGCGTCGGACGGGAATTTCGCGAACGCCATCGTTCTTCCCGTGCCCGAATTGGTCTTGGGGAATCATTTGACGACCATCGGAGCGATTTCGAGTTTTCGACAACTTCGATTTGTGCAGGTTTTTCCAGTTTTCCGGAAGAACGGAGCGTCGGACGGGAATTTCGCGAACGCCATCGTTCTTCCCGTGCCCGAATTGGTCTTGGGGAATCATTTGACGACCATCGGAACGATTTCGAGTTTTCGACAACTTCGATTTGTGCAGGTTTTTCCAGTTTTCCGTAAGAACGGAGCGTCGGACGGGAATTTCGCGAACGCCATCGTTCTTCCCGTGCCCGAATTGGTCTTGGAGAATCATTTGACGCCCATCGGAGCGATTTCGAGTTTTCGACAACTTCGATTTGTGCAGGTTTTTCCAGTTTTCCGTAAGAACGGAGCGTCGGACGGGAATTTCGCGAACGCCATCGTTCTTCCCGTGCCCGAATTGGTCTTGGGGAATCATTTGACGACCATCGGAACGATTTCGAGTTTTCGACAACTTCGATTTGTGCAGGTTTTTCCAGTTTTCCGGAAGAACGGAGCGTCGGACGGGAATTTCGCGAACGCCATCGTTCTTCCCGTGCCCGAATTGGTCTTGGGGAATCATTTGACGACCATCGGAACGATTTCGAGTTTTCGACAACTTCGATTTGTGCAGGTTTTTCCAGTTTTCCGTAAGAACGGAGCGTCGGACGGGAATTTCGCGAACGCCATCGTTCTTCCCGTGCCCGAATTGGTCTTGGGGAATCATTTGACGACCATCGGAACGATTTCGAGTTTTCGACAACTTCGATTTGTGCAGGTTTTTAAAGTTTTCCGTAAGAACGGAGCGTCGGACGGGAATTTCGCGAACGCCATCGTTCTTCCCGTGCCCGAATTGGTCTTGGGGAATCATTTGACGCCCATCGGAGCGATTTCGAGTTTTCGACAACTTCGATTTGTGCAGGTTTTTCCAGTTTTCCGGAAGAACGGAGCGTCGGACGGGAATTTCGCGAACGCCATCGTTCTTCCCGTGCCCGAATTGGTCTTGGGGAATCATTTGACGACCATCGGAACGATTTCGAGTTTTCGACAACTTCGATTTGTGCAGGTTTTTCCAGTTTTCCGTAAGAACGGAGCGTCGGACGGGAATTTCGCGAACGCCATCGTTCTTCCCGTGCCCGAATTGGTCTTGGGGAATCATTTGACGCCCATCGGAGCGATTTCGAGTTTTCGACAACTTCGATTTGTGCAGGTTTTTCCAGTTTTCCGGAAGAACGGAGCGTCGGACGGGAATTTCGCGAACGCCATCGTTCTTCCCGTGCCCGAATTGGTCTTGGGGAATCATTTGACGACCATCGGAACGATTTCGAGTTTTCGACAACTTCGATTTGTGCAGGTTTTTCCAGTTTTCCGTAAGAACGGAGCGTCGGACGGGAATTTCGCGAACGCCATCGTTCTTCCCGTGCCCGAATTGGTCTTGGGGAATCATTTGACGACCATCGGAACGATTTCGAGTTTTCGACAACTTCGATTTGTGCAGGTTTTTCCAGTTTTCCGTAAGAACGGAGCGTCGGACGGGAATTTCGCGAACGCCATCGTTCTTCCCGTGCCCGAATTGGTCTTGGGGAATCATTTGACGACCATCGGAGCGATTTCGAGTTTTCGACAACTTCGATTTGTGCAGGTTTTTCCAGTTTTCCGGAAGAACGGAGCGTCGGACGGGAATTTCGCGAACGCCATCGTTCTTCCCGTGCCCGAATTGGTCTTGGGGAATCATTTGACGCCCATCGGAGCGATTTCGAGTTTTCGACAACTTCGATTTGTGCAGGTTTTTCCAGTTTTCCGGAAGAACGGAGCGTCGGACGGGAATTTCGCGAACGCCATCGTTCTTCCCGTGCCCGAATTGGTCTTGGGGAATCATTTGACGACCATCGGAACGATTTCGAGTTTTCGACAACTTCGATTTGTGCAGGTTTTTCCAGTTTTCCGTAAGAACGGAGCGTCGGACGGGAATTTCGCGAACGCCATCGTTCTTCCCGTGCCCGAATTGGTCTTGGGGAATCATTTGACGACCATCGGAACGATTTCGAGTTTTCGACAACTTCGATTTGTGCAGGTTTTTCCAGTTTTCCGTAAGAACGGAGCGTCGGACGGGAATTTCGCGAACGCCATCGTTCTTCCCGTGCCCGAATTGGTCTTGGGGAATCATTTGACGACCATCGGAACGATTTCGAGTTTTCGACAACTTCGATTTGTGCAGGTTTTTACAGTTTTCCGTAAGAACGGAGCGTCGGACGGGAATTTCGCGAACGCCATCGTTCTTCCCGTGCCCGAATTGGTCTTGGGGAATCATTTGACGCCCATCGGAGCGATTTCGAGTTTTCGACAACTTCGATTTGTGCAGGTTTTTCCAGTTTTCCGGAAGAACGGAGCGTCGGACGGGAATTTCGCGAACGCCATCGTTCTTCCCGTGCCCGAATTGGTCTTGGGGAATCATTTGACGACCATCGGAACGATTTCGAGTTTTCGACAACTTCGATTTGTGCAGGTTTTTCCAGTTTTCCGTAAGAACGGAGCGTCGGACGGGAATTTCGCGAACGCCATCGTTCTTCCCGTGCCCGAATTGGTCTTGGGGAATCATTTGACGCCCATCGGAGCGATTTCGAGTTTTCGACAACTTCGATTTGTGCAGGTTTTTCCAGTTTTCCGTAAGAACGGAGCGTCGGACGGGAATTTCGCGAACGCCATCGTTCTTCCCGTGCCCGAATTGGTCTTGGGGAATCATTTGACGACCATCGGAACGATTTCGAGTTTTCGACAACTTCGATTTGTGCAGGTTTTTCCAGTTTTCCGTAAGAACGGAGCGTCGGACGGGAATTTCGCGAACGCCATCGTTCTTCCCGTGCCCGAATTGGTCTTGGGGAATCATTTGACGACCATCGGAACGATTTCGAGTTTTCGACAACTTCGATTTGTGCAGGTTTTTACAGTTTTCCGTAAGAACGGAGCGTCGGACGGGAATTTCGCGAACGCCATCGTTCTTCCCGTGCCCGAATTGGTCTTGGGGAATCATTTGACGACCATCGGAACGATTTCGAGTTTTCGACAACTTCGATTTGTGCAGGTTTTTCCAGTTTTCCGTAAGAACGGAGCGTCGGACGGGAATTTCGCGAACGCCATCGTTCTTCCCGTACCCGAATTGGTCTTGGCGAATCATTTGACGCCCATCGGAGCGATTTCGAGTTTTCGACAACTTCGATTTGTGCAGGTTTTTCCAGTTTTCCGGAAGAACGGAGCGTCGGACGGGAATTTCGCGAACGCCATCGTTCTTCCCGTGCCCGAATTGGTCTTGGGGAATCATTTGACGACCATCGGAACGATTTCGAGTTTTCGACAACTTCGATTTGTGCAGGTTTTTCCAGTTTTCCGTAAGAACGGAGCGTCGGACGGGAATTTCGCGAACGCCATCGTTCTTCCCGTGCCCGAATTGGTCTTGGGGAATCATTTGACGACCATCGGAACGATTTCGAGTTTTCGACAACTTCGATTTGTGCAGGTTTTTCCAGTTTTCCGTAAGAACGGAGCGTCGGACGGGAATTTCGCGAACGCCATCGTTCTTCCCGTGCCCGAATTGGTCTTGGGGAATCATTTGACGACCATCGGAACGATTTCGAGTTTTCGACAACTTCGATTTGTGCAGGTTTTTCCAGTTTTCCGGAAGAACGGAGCGTCGGACGGGAATTTCGCGAACGCCATCGTTCTTCCCGTGCCCGAATTGGTCTTGGGGAATCATTTGACGACCATCGGAACGATTTCGAGTTTTCGACAACTTCGATTTGTGCAGGTTTTTCCAGTTTTCCGGAAGAACGGAGCGTCGGACGGGAATTTCGCGAACGCCATCGTTCTTCCCGTGCCCGAATTGGTCTTGGGGAATCATTTGACGACCATCGGAACGATTTCGAGTTTTCGACAACTTCGATTTGTGCAGGTTTTTCCAGTTTTCCGTAAGAACGGAGCGTCGGACGGGAATTTCGCGAACGCCATCGTTCTTCCCGTGCCCGAATTGGTCTTGGGGAATCATTTGACGACCATCGGAACGATTTCGAGTTTTCGACAACTTCGATTTGTGCAGGTTTTTCCAGTTTTCCGGAAGAACGGAGCGTCGGACGGGAATTTCGCGAACGCCATCGTTCTTCCCGTGCCCGAATTGGTCTTGGGGAATCATTTGACGCCCATCGGAGCGATTTCGAGTTTTCGACAACTTCGATTTGTGCAGGTTTTTCCAGTTTTCCGGAAGAACGGAGCGTCGGACGGGAATTTCGCGAACGCCATCGTTCTTCCCGTGCCCGAATTGGTCTTGGGGAATCATTTGACGACCATCGGAACGATTTCGAGTTTTCGACAACTTCGATTTGTGCAGGTTTTTCCAGTTTTCCGTAAGAACGGAGCGTCGGACGGGAATTTCGCGAACGCCATCGTTCTTCCCGTGCCCGAATTGGTCTTGGGGAATCATTTGACGACCATCGGAACGATTTCGAGTTTTCGACAACTTCGATTTGTGCAGGTTTTTAAAGTTTTCCGGAAGAACGGAGCGTCGGACGGGAATTTCGCGAACGCCATCGTTCTTCCCGTGCCCGAATTGGTCTTGGGGAATCATTTGACGCCCATCGGAGCGATTTCGAGTTTTCGACAACTTCGATTTTTGCAGGTTTTTCCAGTTTTCCGGAAGAACGGAGCGTCGGACGGGAATTTCGCGAACGCCATCGTTCTTCCCGTGCCCGAATTGGTCTTGGGGAATCATTTGACGACCATCGGAACGATTTCGAGTTTTCGACAACTTCGATTTGTGCAGGTTTTTCCAGTTTTCCGTAAGAACGGAGCGTCGGACGGGAATTTCGCGAACGCCATCGTTCTTCCCGTGCCCGAATTGGTCTTGGGGAATCATTTGACGCCCATCGGAGCGATTTCGAGTTTTCGACAACTTCGATTTGTGCAGGTTTTTCCAGTTTTCCGTAAGAACGGAGCGTCGGACGGGAATTTCGCGAACGCCATCGTTCTTCCCGTGCCCGAATTGGTCTTGGGGAATCATTTGACGACCATCGGAACGATTTCGAGTTTTCGACAACTTCGATTTGTGCAGGTTTTTCCAGTTTTCCGTAAGAACGGAGCGTCGGACGGGAATTTCGCGAACGCCATCGTTCTTCCCGTGCCCGAATTGGTCTTGGGGAATCATTTGACGACCATCGGAACGATTTCGAGTTTTCGACAACTTCGATTTGTGCAGGTTTTTCCAGTTTTCCGTAAGAACGGAGCGTCGGACGGGAATTTCGCGAACGCCATCGTTCTTCCCGTGCCCGAATTGGTCTTGGGGAATCATTTGACGCCCATCGGAGCGATTTCGAGTTTTCGACAACTTCGATTTGTGCAGGTTTTTCCAGTTTTCCGGAAGAACGGAGCGTCGGACGGGAATTTCGCGAACGCCATCGTTCTTCCCGTGCCCGAATTGGTCTTGGGGAATCATTTGACGACCATCGGAACGATTTCGAGTTTTCGACAACTTCGATTTGTGCAGGTTTTTCCAGTTTTCCGTAAGAACGGAGCGTCGGACGGGAATTTCGCGAACGCCATCGTTCTTCCCGTGCCCGAATTGGTCTTGGGGAATCATTTGACGACCATCGGAGCGATTTCGAGTTTTCGACAACTTCGATTTGTGCAGGTTTTTCCAGTTTTCCGGAAGAACGGAGCGTCGGACGGGAATTTCGCGAACGCCATCGTTCTTCCCGTGCCCGAATTGGTCTTGGGGAATCATTTGACGACCATCGGAACGATTTCGAGTTTTCGACAACTTCGATTTGTGCAGGTTTTTCCAGTTTTCCGTAAGAACGGAGCGTCGGACGGGAATTTCGCGAACGCCATCGTTCTTCCCGTGCCCGAATTGGTCTTGGGGAATCATTTGACGACCATCGGAACGATTTCGAGTTTTCGACAACTTCGATTTGTGCAGGTTTTTCCAGTTTTCCGTAAGAACGGAGCGTCGGACGGGAATTTCGCGAACGCCATCGTTCTTCCCGTGCCCGAATTGGTCTTGGGGAATCATTTGACGACCATCGGAGCGATTTCGAGTTTTCGACAACTTCGATTTGTGCAGGTTTTTCCAGTTTTCCGGAAGAACGGAGCGTCGGACGGGAATTTCGCGAACGCCATCGTTCTTCCCGTGCCCGAATTGGTCTTGGGGAATCATTTGACGACCATCGGAACGATTTCGAGTTTTCGACAACTTCGATTTGTGCAGGTTTTTACAGTTTTCCGTAAGAACGGAGCGTCGGACGGGAATTTCGCGAACGCCATCGTTCTTCCCGTGCCCGAATTGGTCTTGGGGAATCATTTGACGACCATCGGAACGATTTCGAGTTTTCGACAACTTCGATTTGTGCAGGTTTTTCCAGTTTTCCGTAAGAACGGAGCGTCGGACGGGAATTTCGCGAACGCCATCGTTCTTCCCGTGCCCGAATTGGTCTTGGGGAATCATTTGACGACCATCGGAACGATTTCGAGTTTTCGACAACTTCGATTTGTGCAGGTTTTTCCAGTTTTCCGTAAGAACGGAGCGTCGGACGGGAATTTCGCGAACGCCATCGTTCTTCCCGTGCCCGAATTGGTCTTGGGGAATCATTTGACGACCATCGGAACGATTTCGAGTTTTCGACAACTTCGATTTGTGCAGGTTTTTCCAGTTTTCCGGAAGAACGGAGCGTCGGACGGGAATTTCGCGAACGCCATCGTTCTTCCCGTGCCCGAATTGGTCTTGGGGAATCATTTGACGACCATCGGAACGATTTCGAGTTTTCGACAACTTCGATTTGTGCAGGTTTTTCCAGTTTTCCGTAAGAACGGAGCGTCGGACGGGAATTTCGCGAACGCCATCGTTCTTCCCGTGCCCGAATTGGTCTTGGGGAATCATTTGACGACCATCGGAACGATTTCGAGTTTTCGACAACTTCGATTTGTGCAGGTTTTTCCAGTTTTCCGTAAGAACGGAGCGTCGGACGGGAATTTCGCGAACGCCATCGTTCTTCCCGTGCCCGAATTGGTCTTGGGGAATCATTTGACGACCATCGGAACGATTTCGAGTTTTCGACAACTTCGATTTGTGCAGGTTTTTCCAGTTTTCCGTAAGAACGGAGCGTCGGACGGGAATTTCGCGAACGCCATCGTTCTTCCCGTGCCCGAATTGGTCTTGGGGAATCATTTGACGACCATCGGAACGATTTCGAGTTTTCGACAACTTCGATTTGTGCAGGTTTTTCCAGTTTTCCGTAAGAACGGAGCGTCGGACGGGAATTTCGCGAACGCCATCGTTCTTCCCGTGCCCGAATTGGTCTTGGGGAATCATTTGACGACCATCGGAACGATTTCGAGTTTTCGACAACTTCGATTTGTGCAGGTTTTTCCAGTTTTCCGGAAGAACGGAGCGTCGGACGGGAATTTCGCGAACGCCATCGTTCTTCCCGTGCCCGAATTGGTCTTGGGGAATCATTTGACGACCATCGGAACGATTTCGAGTTTTCGACAACTTCGATTTGTGCAGGTTTTTCCAGTTTTCCGTAAGAACGGAGCGTCGGACGGGAATTTCGCGAACGCCATCGTTCTTCCCGTGCCCGAATTGGTCTTGGGGAATCATTTGACGCCCATCGGAGCGATTTCGAGTTTTCGACAACTTCGATTTGTGCAGGTTTTTCCAGTTTTCCGGAAGAACGGAGCTTCGGACGGGAATTTCGCGAACGCCATCGTTCTTCCCGTGCCCGAATTGGTCTTGGGGAATCATTTGACGACCATCGGAACGATTTCGAGTTTTCGACAACTTCGATTTGTGCAGGTTTTTCCAGTTTTCCGTAAGAACGGAGCGTCGGACGGGAATTTCGCGAACGCCATCGTTCTTCCCGTGCCCGAATTGGTCTTGGGAGAATCATTTGACGCCCATCGGAGCGATTTCGAGTTTTCGACAACTTCGATTTGTGCAGGTTTTTCCAGTTTTCCGGAAGAACGGAGCGTCGGACGGGAATTTCGCGAACGCCATCGTTCTTCCCGTGCCCGAATTGGTCTTGGGGAATCATTTGACGACCATCGGAACGATTTCGAGTTTTCGACAACTTCGATTTGTGCAGGTTTTTCCAGTTTTCCGGAAGAACGGAGCGTCGGACGGGAATTTCGCGAACGCCATCGTTCTTCCCGTGCCCGAATTGGTCTTGGGGAATCATTTGACGACCATCGGAACGATTTCGAGTTTTCGACAACTTCGATTTGTGCAGGTTTTTCCAGTTTTCCGTAAGAACGGAGCGTCGGACGGGAATTTCGCGAACGCCATCGTTCTTCCCGTGCCCGAATTGGTCTTGGGGAATCATTTGACGACCATCGGAGCGATTTCGAGTTTTCGACAACTTCGATTTGTGCAGGTTTTTCCAGTTTTCCGGAAGAACGGAGCGTCGGACGGGAATTTCGCGAACGCCATCGTTCTTCCCGTGCCCGAATTGGTCTTGGGGAATCATTTGACGACCATCGGAGCGATTTCGAGTTTTCGACAACTTCGATTTGTGCAGGTTTTTCCAGTTTTCCGGAAGAACGGAGCGTCGGACGGGAATTTCGCGAACGCCATCGTTCTTCCCGTGCCCGAATTGGTCTTGGGGAATCATTTGACGACCATCGGAACGATTTCGAGTTTTCGACAACTTCGATTTGTGCAGGTTTTTCCAGTTTTCCGTAAGAACGGAGCGTCGGACGGGAATTTCGCGAACGCCATCGTTCTTCCCGTGCCCGAATTGGTCTTGGGGAATCATTTGACGACCATCGGAACGATTTCGAGTTTTCGACAACTTCGATTTGTGCAGGTTTTTCCAGTTTTCCGGAAGAACGGAGCGTCGGACGGGAATTTCGCGAACGCCATCGTTCTTCCCGTGCCCGAATTGGTCTTGGGGAATCATTTGACGACCATCGGAACGATTTCGAGTTTTCGACAACTTCGATTTGTGCAGGTTTTTCCAGTTTTCCGTAAGAACGGAGCGTCGGACGGGAATTTCGCGAACGCCATCGTTCTTCCCGTGCCCGAATTGGTCTTGGGGAATCATTTGACGCCCATCGGAGCGATTTCGAGTTTTCGACAACTTCGATTTGTGCAGGTTTTTCCAGTTTTCCGTAAGAACGGAGCGTCGGACGGGAATTTCGCGAACGCCATCGTTCTTCCCGTGCCCGAATTGGTCTTGGGGAATCATTTGACGACCATCGGAACGATTTCGAGTTTTCGACAACTTCGATTTGTGCAGGTTTTTCCAGTTTTCCGGAAGAACGGAGCGTCGGACGGGAATTTCGCGAACGCCATCGTTCTTCCCGTGCCCGAATTGGTCTTGGGGAATCATTTGACGACCATCGGAACGATTTCGAGTTTTCGACAACTTCGATTTGTGCAGGTTTTTCCAGTTTTCCGTAAGAACGGAGCGTCGGACGGGAATTTCGCGAACGCCATCGTTCTTCCCGTGCCCGAATTGGTCTTGGGGAATCATTTGACGCCCATCGGAGCGATTTCGAGTTTTCGACAACTTCGATTTGTGCAGGTTTTTCCAGTTTTCCGGAAGAACGGAGCGTCGGACGGGAATTTCGCGAACGCCATCGTTCTTCCCGTGCCCGAATTGGTCTTGGGGAATCATTTGACGACCATCGGAACGATTTCGAGTTTTCGACAACTTCGATTTGTGCAGGTTTTTCCAGTTTTCCGGAAGAACGGAGCGTCGGACGGGAATTTCGCGAACGCCATCGTTCTTCCCGTGCCCGAATTGGTCTTGGGGAATCATTTGACGACCATCGGAACGATTTCGAGTTTTCGACAACTTCGATTTGTGCAGGTTTTTCCAGTTTTCCGTAAGAACGGAGCGTCGGACGGGAATTTCGCGAACGCCATCGTTCTTCCCGTGCCCGAATTGGTCTTGGGGAATCATTTGACGACCATCGGAACGATTTCGAGTTTTCGACAACTTCGATTTGTGCAGGTTTTTCCAGTTTTCCGTAAGAACGGAGCGTCGGACGGGAATTTCGCGAACGCCATCGTTCTTCCCGTGCCCGAATTGGTCTTGGGGAATCATTTGACGACCATCGGAACGATTTCGAGTTTTCGACAACTTCGATTTGTGCAGGTTTTTAAAGTTTTCCGTAAGAACGGAGCGTCGGACGGGAATTTCGCGAACGCCATCGTTCTTCCCGTGCCCGAATTGGTCTTGGGGAATCATTTGACGCCCATCGGAGCGATTTCGAGTTTTCGACAACTTCGATTTTTGCAGGTTTTTCCAGTTTTCCGGAAGAACGGAGCGTCGGACGGGAATTTCGCGAACGCCATCGTTCTTCCCGTGCCCGAATTGGTCTTGGGGAATCATTTGACGACCATCGGAACGATTTCGAGTTTTCGACAACTTCGATTTGTGCAGGTTTTTCCAGTTTTCCGTAAGAACGGAGCGTCGGACGGGAATTTCGCGAACGCCATCGTTCTTCCCGTGCCCGAATTGGTCTTGGGGAATCATTTGACGACCATCGGAACGATTTCGAGTTTTCGACAACTTCGATTTGTGCAGGTTTTTCCAGTTTTCCGTAAGAACGGAGCGTCGGACGGGAATTTCGCGAACGCCATCGTTCTTCCCGTGCCCGAATTGGTCTTGGGGAATCATTTGACGCCCATCGGAGCGATTTCGAGTTTTCGACAACTTCGATTTGTGCAGGTTTTTCCAGTTTTCCGGAAGAACGGAGCGTCGGACGGGAATTTCGCGAACGCCATCGTTCTTCCCGTGCCCGAATTGGTCTTGGGGAATCATTTGACGACCATCGGAACGATTTCGAGTTTTCGACAACTTCGATTTGTGCAGGTTTTTCCAGTTTTCCGTAAGAACGGAGCGTCGGACGGGAATTTCGCGAACGCCATCGTTCTTCCCGTGCCCGAATTGGTCTTGGGGAATCATTTGACGCCCATCGGAGCGATTTCGAGTTTTCGACAACTTCGATTTTTGCAGGTTTTTCCAGTTTTCCGGAAGAACGGAGCGTCGGACGGGAATTTCGCGAACGCCATCGTTCTTCCCGTGCCCGAATTGGTCTTGGGGAATCATTTGACGACCATCGGAACGATTTCGAGTTTTCGACAACTTCGATTTGTGCAGGTTTTTCCAGTTTTCCGTAAGAACGGAGCGTCGGACGGGAATTTCGCGAACGCCATCGTTCTTCCCGTGCCCGAATTGGTCTTGGGGAATCATTTGACGACCATCGGAACGATTTCGAGTTTTCGACAACTTCGATTTGTGCAGGTTTTTCCAGTTTTCCGGAAGAACGGAGCGTCGGACGGGAATTTCGCGAACGCCATCGTTCTTCCCGTGCCCGAATTGGTCTTGGGGAATCATTTGACGACCATCGGAACGATTTCGAGTTTTCGACAACTTCGATTTGTGCAGGTTTTTCCAGTTTTCCGGAAGAACGGAGCGTCGGACGGGAATTTCGCGAACGCCATCGTTCTTCCCGTGCCCGAATTGGTCTTGGGGAATCATTTGACGCCCATCGGAACGATTTCGAGTTTTCGACAACTTCGATTTGTTTGCAGGTTTTTCTAGTTTCCCGGCGCCACGCGCTGGATTTTCGCGAACCGCCATCGCTTCCTTCCCGGCCCGAATTGGTCTTGGGGAAACATTTGACGACCCATCGGAACGATTCGAGTTTTCCCGAAACTCGATTTGGGAAGGTTTTTCCACTTTTTCGTAAGAACGGAGTCGGAGGGAATTTCGCGAACGCCATCGTTCTTCCCGTGCCCGAATTGGTCTTGGGGAATCATTTGACGCCCATCGGAGCGATTTCGAGTTTTCGACAACTTCGATTTGTGCAGGTTTTTCCAGTTTTCCGGAAGAACGGAGCGTCGGACGGGAATTTCGCGAACGCCATCGTTCTTCCCGTGCCCGAATTGGTCTTGGGGAATCATTTGACGACCATCGGAACGATTTCGAGTTTTCGACAACTTCGATTTGTGCAGGTTTTTCCAGTTTTCCGGAAGAACGGAGCGTCGGACGGGAATTTCGCGAACGCCATCGTTCTTCCCGTGCCCGAATTGGTCTTGGGGAATCATTTGACGACCATCGGAACGATTTCGAGTTTTCGACAACTTCGATTTGTGCAGGTTTTTCCAGTTTTCCGTAAGAACGGAGCGTCGGACGGGAATTTCGCGAACGCCATCGTTCTTCCCGTGCCCGAATTGGTCTTGGGGAATCATTTGACGCCCATCGGAGCGATTTCGAGTTTTCGACAACTTCGATTTGTGCAGGTTTTTCCAGTTTTCCGGAAGAACGGAGCGTCGGACGGGAATTTCGCGAACGCCATCGTTCTTCCCGTGCCCGAATTGGTCTTGGGGAATCATTTGACGACCATCGGAACGATTTCGAGTTTTCGACAACTTCGATTTGTGCAGGTTTTTCCAGTTTTCCGGAAGAACGGAGCGTCGGACGGGAATTTCGCGAACGCCATCGTTCTTCCCGTGCCCGAATTGGTCTTGGGGAATCATTTGACGACCATCGGAACGATTTCGAGTTTTCGACAACTTCGATTTGTGCAGGTTTTTCCAGTTTTCCGTAAGAACGGAGCGTCGGACGGGAATTTCGCGAACGCCATCGTTCTTCCCGTGCCCGAATTGGTCTTGGGGAATCATTTGACGACCATCGGAACGATTTCGAGTTTTCGACAACTTCGATTTGTGCAGGTTTTTCCAGTTTTCCGTAAGAACGGAGCGTCGGACGGGAATTTCGCGAACGCCATCGTTCTTCCCGTGCCCGAATTGGTCTTGGGGAATCATTTGACGACCATCGGAACGATTTCGAGTTTTCGACAACTTCGATTTGTGCAGGTTTTTCCAGTTTTCCGTAAGAACGGAGCGTCGGACGGGAATTTCGCGAACGCCATCGTTCTTCCCGTGCCCGAATTGGTCTTGGGGAATCATTTGACGACCATCGGAGCGATTTCGAGTTTTCGACAACTTCGATTTGTGCAGGTTTTTCCAGTTTTCCGGAAGAACGGAGCGTCGGACGGGAATTTCGCGAACGCCATCGTTCTTCCCGTGCCCGAATTGGTCTTGGGGAATCATTTGACGACCATCGGAACGATTTCGAGTTTTCGACAACTTCGATTTGTGCAGGTTTTTCCAGTTTTCCGGAAGAACGGAGCGTCGGACGGGAATTTCGCGAACGCCATCGTTCTTCCCGTGCCCGAATTGGTCTTGGGGAATCATTTGACGACCATCGGAACGATTTCGAGTTTTCGACAACTTCGATTTGTGCAGGTTTTTACAGTTTTCCGTAAGAACGGAGCGTCGGACGGGAATTTCGCGAACGCCATCGTTCTTCCCGTGCCCGAATTGGTCTTGGGGAATCATTTGACGACCATCGGAACGATTTCGAGTTTTCGACAACTTCGATTTGTGCAGGTTTTTAAAGTTTTCCGTAAGAACGGAGCGTCGGACGGGAATTTCGCGAACGCCATCGTTCTTCCCGTGCCCGAATTGGTCTTGGGGAATCATTTGACGCCCATCGGAGCGATTTCGAGTTTTCGACAACTTCGATTTTTGCAGGTTTTTCCAGTTTTCCGGAAGAACGGAGCGTCGGACGGGAATTTCGCGAACGCCATCGTTCTTCCCGTGCCCGAATTGGTCTTGGGGAATCATTTGACGACCATCGGAACGATTTCGAGTTTTCGACAACTTCGATTTGTGCAGGTTTTTCCAGTTTTCCGTAAGAACGGAGCGTCGGACGGGAATTTCGCGAACGCCATCGTTCTTCCCGTGCCCGAATTGGTCTTGGGGAATCATTTGACGACCATCGGAACGATTTCGAGTTTTCGACAACTTCGATTTGTGCAGGTTTTTAAAGTTTTCCGGAAGAACGGAGCGTCGGACGGGAATTTCGCGAACGCCATCGTTCTTCCCGTGCCCGAATTGGTCTTGGGAGAATCATTTGACGCCCATCGGAGCGATTTCGAGTTTTCGACAACTTCGATTTTTGCAGGTTTTTCCAGTTTTCCGGAAGAACGGAGCGTCGGACGGGAATTTCGCGAACGCCATCGTTCTTCCCGTGCCCGAATTGGTCTTGGGGAATCATTTGACGACCATCGGAACGATTTCGAGTTTTCGACAACTTCGATTTGTGCAGGTTTTTCCAGTTTTCCGTAAGAACGGAGCGTCGGACGGGAATTTCGCGAACGCCATCGTTCTTCCCGTGCCCGAATTGGTCTTGGGGAATCATTTGACGCCCATCGGAGCGATTTCGAGTTTTCGACAACTTCGATTTGTGCAGGTTTTTCCAGTTTTCCGGAAGAACGGAGCGTCGGACGGGAATTTCGCGAACGCCATCGTTCTTCCCGTGCCCGAATTGGTCTTGGGGAATCATTTGACGACCATCGGAACGATTTCGAGTTTTCGACAACTTCGATTTGTGCAGGTTTTTCCAGTTTTTCGTAAGAACGGAGCGTCGGACGGGAATTTCGCGAACGCCATCGTTCTTCCCGTGCCCGAATTGGTCTTGGGGAATCATTTGACGACCATCGGAACGATTTCGAGTTTTCGACAACTTCGATTTGTGCAGGTTTTTCCAGTTTTCCGGAAGAACGGAGCTTCGGACGGGAATTTCGCGAACGCCATCGTTCTTCCCGTGCCCGAATTGGTCTTGGGAGAATCATTTGACGCCCATCGGAGCGATTTCGAGTTTTCGACAACTTCGATTTTTGCAGGTTTTTCCAGTTTTCCGGAAGAACGGAGCTTCGGACGGGAATTTCGCGAACGCCATCGTTCTTCCCGTGCCCGAATTGGTCTTGGGGAATCATTTGACGACCATCGGAACGATTTCGAGTTTTCGACAACTTCGATTTGTGCAGGTTTTTCCAGTTTTTCGTAAGAACGGAGCGTCGGACGGGAATTTCGCGAACGCCATCGTTCTTCCCGTGCCCGAATTGGTCTTGGGGAATCATTTGACGACCATCGGAACGATTTCGAGTTTTCGACAACTTCGATTTGTGCAGGTTTTTCCAGTTTTCCGGAAGAACGGAGCGTCGGACGGGAATTTCGCGAACGCCATCGTTCTTCCCGTGCCCGAATTGGTCTTGGGGAATCATTTGACGACCATCGGAACGATTTCGAGTTTTCGACAACTTCGATTTGTGCAGGTTTTTCCAGTTTTCCGGAAGAACGGAGCGTCGGACGGGAATTTCGCGAACGCCATCGTTCTTCCCGTGCCCGAATTGGTCTTGGGGAATCATTTGACGACCATCGGAACGATTTCGAGTTTTCGACAACTTCGATTTGTGCAGGTTTTTCCAGTTTTTCGTAAGAACGGAGCGTCGGACGGGAATTTCGCGAACGCCATCGTTCTTCCCGTGCCCGAATTGGTCTTGGAGAATCATTTGACGCCCATCGGAGCGATTTCGAGTTTTCGACAACTTCGATTTGTGCAGGTTTTTCCAGTTTTCCGGAAGAACGGAGCGTCGGACGGGAATTTCGCGAACGCCATCGTTCTTCCCGTGCCCGAATTGGTCTTGGGGAATCATTTGACGCCCATCGGAGCGATTTCGAGTTTTCGACAACTTCGATTTGTGCAGGTTTTTCCAGTTTTCCGGAAGAACGGAGCGTCGGACGGGAATTTCGCGAACGCCATCGTTCTTCCCGTGCCCGAATTGGTCTTGGGGAATCATTTGACGACCATCGGAACGATTTCGAGTTTTCGACAACTTCGATTTGTGCAGGTTTTTCCAGTTTTCCGGAAGAACGGAGCGTCGGACGGGAATTTCGCGAACGCCATCGTTCTTCCCGTGCCCGAATTGGTCTTGGGGAATCATTTGACGACCATCGGAACGATTTCGAGTTTTCGACAACTTCGATTTGTGCAGGTTTTTCCAGTTTTCCGTAAGAACGGAGCGTCGGACGGGAATTTCGCGAACGCCATCGTTCTTCCCGTGCCCGAATTGGTCTTGGGGAATCATTTGACGACCATCGGAACGATTTCGAGTTTTCGACAACTTCGATTTGTGCAGGTTTTTCCAGTTTTCCGTAAGAACGGAGCGTCGGACGGGAATTTCGCGAACGCCATCGTTCTTCCCGTGCCCGAATTGGTCTTGGGAGAATCATTTGACGCCCATCGGAGCGATTTCGAGTTTTCGACAACTTCGATTTGTGCAGGTTTTTCCAGTTTTCCGGAAGAACGGAGCGTCGGACGGGAATTTCGCGAACGCCATCGTTCTTCCCGTGCCCGAATTGGTCTTGGGGAATCATTTGACGACCATCGGAACGATTTCGAGTTTTCGACAACTTCGATTTGTGCAGGTTTTTCCAGTTTTCCGTAAGAACGGAGCGTCGGACGGGAATTTCGCGAACGCCATCGTTCTTCCCGTGCCCGAATTGGTCTTGGGGAATCATTTGACGACCATCGGAACGATTTCGAGTTTTCGACAACTTCGATTTGTGCAGGTTTTTAAAGTTTTCCGTAAGAACGGAGCGTCGGACGGGAATTTCGCGAACGCCATCGTTCTTCCCGTGCCCGAATTGGTCTTGGGGGAATCATTTGACGCCCATCGGAGCGATTTCGAGTTTTCGACAACTTCGATTTGTGCAGGTTTTTCCAGTTTTCCGGAAGAACGGAGCGTCGGACGGGAATTTCGCGAACGCCATCGTTCTTCCCGTGCCCGAATTGGTCTTGGGGAATCATTTGACGACCATCGGAACGATTTCGAGTTTTCGACAACTTCGATTTGTGCAGGTTTTTCCAGTTTTCCGTAAGAACGGAGCGTCGGACGGGAATTTCGCGAACGCCATCGTTCTTCCCGTGCCCGAATTGGTCTTGGGGAATCATTTGACGACCATCGGAACGATTTCGAGTTTTCGACAACTTCGATTTGTGCAGGTTTTTCCAGTTTTCCGTAAGAACGGAGCGTCGGACGGGAATTTCGCGAACGCCATCGTTCTTCCCGTGCCCGAATTGGTCTTGGGGAATCATTTGACGCCCATCGGAGCGATTTCGAGTTTTCGACAACTTCGATTTGTGCAGGTTTTTCCAGTTTTCCGGAAGAACGGAGCGTCGGACGGGAATTTCGCGAACGCCATCGTTCTTCCCGTGCCCGAATTGGTCTTGGGGAATCATTTGACGACCATCGGAACGATTTCGAGTTTTCGACAACTTCGATTTGTGCAGGTTTTTCCAGTTTTTCGTAAGAACGGAGCGTCGGACGGGAATTTCGCGAACGCCATCGTTCTTCCCGTGCCCGAATTGGTCTTGGGGAATCATTTGACGACCATCGGAACGATTTCGAGTTTTCGACAACTTCGATTTGTGCAGGTTTTTAAAGTTTTCCGGAAGAACGGAGCGTCGGACGGGAATTTCGCGAACGCCATCGTTCTTCCCGTGCCCGAATTGGTCTTGGGGAATCATTTGACGACCATCGGAGCGATTTCGAGTTTTCGACAACTTCGATTTGTGCAGGTTTTTCCAGTTTTCCGGAAGAACGGAGCGTCGGACGGGAATTTCGCGAACGCCATCGTTCTTCCCGTGCCCGAATTGGTCTTGGGGAATCATTTGACGACCATCGGAACGATTTCGAGTTTTCGACAACTTCGATTTGTGCAGGTTTTTCCAGTTTTCCGTAAGAACGGAGCGTCGGACGGGAATTTCGCGAACGCCATCGTTCTTCCCGTGCCCGAATTGGTCTTGGGGAATCATTTGACGACCATCGGAACGATTTCGAGTTTTCGACAACTTCGATTTGTGCAGGTTTTTCCAGTTTTCCGTAAGAACGGAGCGTCGGACGGGAATTTCGCGAACGCCATCGTTCTTCCCGTGCCCGAATTGGTCTTGGGGAATCATTTGACGCCCATCGGAGCGATTTCGAGTTTTCGACAACTTCGATTTGTGCAGGTTTTTCCAGTTTTCCGGAAGAACGGAGCTTCGGACGGGAATTTCGCGAACGCCATCGTTCTTCCCGTGCCCGAATTGGTCTTGGGGAATCATTTGACGACCATCGGAACGATTTCGAGTTTTCGATAACTTCGATTTGTGCAGGTTTTTCCAGTTTTCCGGAAGAACGGAGCGTCGGACGGGAATTTCGCGAACGCCATCGTTCTTCCCGTGCCCGAATTGGTCTTGGGGAATCATTTGACGACCATCGGAACGATTTCGAGTTTTCGACAACTTCGATTTGTGCAGGTTTTTCCAGTTTTCCGGAAGAACGGAGCGTCGGACGGGAATTTCGCGAACGCCATCGTTCTTCCCGTGCCCGAATTGGTCTTGGGGAATCATTTGACGACCATCGGAACGATTTCGAGTTTTCGACAACTTCGATTTGTGCAGGTTTTTCCAGTTTTCCGTAAGAACGGAGCGTCGGACGGGAATTTCGCGAACGCCATCGTTCTTCCCGTGCCCGAATTGGTCTTGGGAGAATCATTTGACGCCCATCGGAGCGATTTCGAGTTTTCGACAACTTCGATTTTGTGCAGGTTTTTCCAGTTTTCCGGAAGAACGGAGCGTCGGACGGGAATTTCGCGAACGCCATCGTTCTTCCCGTGCCCGAATTGGTCTTGGGGAATCATTTGACGACCATCGGAACGATTTCGAGTTTTCGACAACTTCGATTTGTGCAGGTTTTTCCAGTTTTCCGGAAGAACGGAGCGTCGGACGGGAATTTCGCGAACGCCATCGTTCTTCCCGTGCCCGAATTGGTCTTGGGGAATCATTTGACGACCATCGGAACGATTTCGAGTTTTCGACAACTTCGATTTGTGCAGGTTTTTCCAGTTTTCCGTAAGAACGGAGCGTCGGACGGGAATTTCGCGAACGCCATCGTTCTTCCCGTGCCCGAATTGGTCTTGGGGAATCATTTGACGACCATCGGAACGATTTCGAGTTTTCGACAACTTCGATTTGTGCAGGTTTTTCCAGTTTTCCGGAAGAACGGAGCTTCGGACGGGAATTTCGCGAACGCCATCGTTCTTCCCGTGCCCGAATTGGTCTTGGGGAATCATTTGACGACCATCGGAACGATTTCGAGTTTTCGACAACTTCGATTTGTGCAGGTTTTTCCAGTTTTCCGTAAGAACGGAGCGTCGGACGGGAATTTCGCGAACGCCATCGTTCTTCCCGTGCCCGAATTGGTCTTGGGGAATCATTTGACGACCATCGGAACGATTTCGAGTTTTCGACAACTTCGATTTGTGCAGGTTTTTCCAGTTTTCCGGAAGAACGGAGCGTCGGACGGGAATTTCGCGAACGCCATCGTTCTTCCCGTGCCCGAATTGGTCTTGGGGAATCATTTGACGACCATCGGAACGATTTCGAGTTTTCGACAACTTCGATTTGTGCAGGTTTTTCCAGTTTTCCGTAAGAACGGAGCGTCGGACGGGAATTTCGCGAACGCCATCGTTCTTCCCGTGCCCGAATTGGTCTTGGGGAATCATTTGACGACCATCGGAGCGATTTCGAGTTTTCGACAACTTCGATTTTTGCAGGTTTTTCCAGTTTTCCGGAAGAACGGAGCTTCGGACGGGAATTTCGCGAACGCCATCGTTCTTCCCGTGCCCGAATTGGTCTTGGGGAATCATTTGACGACCATCGGAACGATTTCGAGTTTTCGACAACTTCGATTTGTGCAGGTTTTTCCAGTTTTCCGGAAGAACGGAGCTTCGGACGGGAATTTCGCGAACGCCATCGTTCTTCCCGTGCCCGAATTGGTCTTGGGGAATCATTTGACGACCATCGGAACGATTTCGAGTTTTCGACAACTTCGATTTGTGCAGGTTTTTCCAGTTTTCCGTAAGAACGGAGCGTCGGACGGGAATTTCGCGAACGCCATCGTTCTTCCCGTGCCCGAATTGGTCTTGGGGAATCATTTGACGACCATCGGAACGATTTCGAGTTTTCGACAACTTCGATTTGTGCAGGTTTTTACAGTTTTCCGGAAGAACGGAGCGTCGGACGGGAATTTCGCGAACGCCATCGTTCTTCCCGTGCCCGAATTGGTCTTGGGGAATCATTTGACGACCATCGGAACGATTTCGAGTTTTCGACAACTTCGATTTGTGCAGGTTTTTCCAGTTTTCCGTAAGAACGGAGCGTCGGACGGGAATTTCGCGAACGCCATCGTTCTTCCCGTGCCCGAATTGGTCTTGGGAGAATCATTTGACGCCCATCGGAGCGATTTCGAGTTTTCGACAACTTCGATTTTTGCAGGTTTTTCCAGTTTTCCGGAAGAACGGAGCGTCGGACGGGAATTTCGCGAACGCCATCGTTCTTCCCGTGCCCGAATTGGTCTTGGGGAATCATTTGACGACCATCGGAACGATTTCGAGTTTTCGACAACTTCGATTTGTGCAGGTTTTTCCAGTTTTCCGTAAGAACGGAGCGTCGGACGGGAATTTCGCGAACGCCATCGTTCTTCCCGTGCCCGAATTGGTCTTGGGGAATCATTTGACGCCCATCGGAGCGATTTCGAGTTTTCGACAACTTCGATTTGTGCAGGTTTTTCCAGTTTTCCGGAAGAACGGAGCGTCGGACGGGAATTTCGCGAACGCCATCGTTCTTCCCGTGCCCGAATTGGTCTTGGGGAATCATTTGACGACCATCGGAACGATTTCGAGTTTTCGACAACTTCGATTTGTGCAGGTTTTTCCAGTTTTCCGGAAGAACGGAGCGTCGGACGGGAATTTCGCGAACGCCATCGTTCTTCCCGTGCCCGAATTGGTCTTGGGGAATCATTTGACGACCATCGGAACGATTTCGAGTTTTCGACAACTTCGATTTGTGCAGGTTTTTCCAGTTTTCCGTAAGAACGGAGCGTCGGACGGGAATTTCGCGAACGCCATCGTTCTTCCCGTGCCCGAATTGGTCTTGGGGAATCATTTGACGACCATCGGAACGATTTCGAGTTTTCGACAACTTCGATTTGTGCAGGTTTTTAAAGTTTTCCGGAAGAACGGAGCGTCGGACGGGAATTTCGCGAACGCCATCGTTCTTCCCGTGCCCGAATTGGTCTTGGGAGAATCATTTGACGCCCATCGGAACGATTTCGAGTTTTCGACAACTTCGATTTTTGCAGGTTTTTCCAGTTTTCCGGAAGAACGGAGCGTCGGACGGGAATTTCGCGAACGCCATCGTTCTTCCCGTGCCCGAATTGGTCTTGGGGAATCATTTGACGACCATCGGAACGATTTCGAGTTTTCGACAACTTCGATTTGTGCAGGTTTTTCCAGTTTTCCGTAAGAACGGAGCGTCGGACGGGAATTTCGCGAACGCCATCGTTCTTCCCGTGCCCGAATTGGTCTTGGGAGAATCATTTGACGCCCATCGGAGCGATTTCGAGTTTTCGACAACTTCGATTTTTGCAGGTTTTTCCAGTTTTCCGGAAGAACGGAGCGTCGGACGGGAATTTCGCGAACGCCATCGTTCTTCCCGTGCCCGAATTGGTCTTGGGGAATCATTTGACGACCATCGGAACGATTTCGAGTTTTCGACAACTTCGATTTGTGCAGGTTTTTCCAGTTTTCCGGAAGAACGGAGCGTCGGACGGGAATTTCGCGAACGCCATCGTTCTTCCCGTGCCCGAATTGGTCTTGGGGAATCATTTGACGACCATCGGAACGATTTCGAGTTTTCGACAACTTCGATTTGTGCAGGTTTTTCCAGTTTTCCGGAAGAACGGAGCGTCGGACGGGAATTTCGCGAACGCCATCGTTCTTCCCGTGCCCGAATTGGTCTTGGGGAATCATTTGACGACCATCGGAACGATTTCGAGTTTTCGACAACTTCGATTTGTGCAGGTTTTTCCAGTTTTCCGTAAGAACGGAGCGTCGGACGGGAATTTCGCGAACGCCATCGTTCTTCCCGTGCCCGAATTGGTCTTGGGAGAATCATTTGACGCCCATCGGAGCGATTTCGAGTTTTCGACAACTTCGATTTTTGCAGGTTTTTCCAGTTTTCCGGAAGAACGGAGCTTCGGACGGGAATTTCGCGAACGCCATCGTTCTTCCCGTGCCCGAATTGGTCTTGGGGAATCATTTGACGACCATCGGAACGATTTCGAGTTTTCGACAACTTCGATTTGTGCAGGTTTTTCCAGTTTTCCGTAAGAACGGAGCGTCGGACGGGAATTTCGCGAACGCCATCGTTCTTCCCGTGCCCGAATTGGTCTTGGGGAATCATTTGACGACCATCGGAACGATTTCGAGTTTTCGACAACTTCGATTTGTGCAGGTTTTTCCAGTTTTCCGTAAGAACGGAGCGTCGGACGGGAATTTCGCGAACGCCATCGTTCTTCCCGTGCCCGAATTGGTCTTGGGGAATCATTTGACGACCATCGGAACGATTTCGAGTTTTCGACAACTTCGATTTGTGCAGGTTTTTAAAGTTTTCCGTAAGAACGGAGCTTCGGACGGGAATTTCGCGAACGCCATCGTTCTTCCCGTGCCCGAATTGGTCTTGGGAGAATCATTTGACGCCCATCGGAGCGATTTCGAGTTTTCGACAACTTCGATTTTTGCAGGTTTTTCCAGTTTTCCGGAAGAACGGAGCTTCGGACGGGAATTTCGCGAACGCCATCGTTCTTCCCGTGCCCGAATTGGTCTTGGGGAATCATTTGACGACCATCGGAACGATTTCGAGTTTTCGATAACTTCGATTTGTGCAGGTTTTTCCAGTTTTCCGTAAGAACGGAGCGTCGGACGGGAATTTCGCGAACGCCATCGTTCTTCCCGTGCCCGAATTGGTCTTGGGGAATCATTTGACGACCATCGGAGCGATTTCGAGTTTTCGACAACTTCGATTTGTGCAGGTTTTTCCAGTTTTCCGGAAGAACGGAGCTTCGGACGGGAATTTCGCGAACGCCATCGTTCTTCCCGTGCCCGAATTGGTCTTGGGGGAATCATTTGACGCCCATCGGAGCGATTTCGAGTTTTCGACAACTTCGATTTGTGCAGGTTTTTCCAGTTTTCCGGAAGAACGGAGCTTCGGACGGGAATTTCGCGAACGCCATCGTTCTTCCCGTGCCCGAATTGGTCTTGGGGAATCATTTGACGACCATCGGAACGATTTCGAGTTTTCGATAACTTCGATTTGTGCAGGTTTTTCCAGTTTTCCGTAAGAACGGAGCGTCGGACGGGAATTTCGCGAACGCCATCGTTCTTCCCGTGCCCGAATTGGTCTTGGGGAATCATTTGACGACCATCGGAACGATTTCGAGTTTTCGACAACTTCGATTTGTGCAGGTTTTTCCAGTTTTCCGTAAGAACGGAGCGTCGGACGGGAATTTCGCGAACGCCATCGTTCTTCCCGTGCCCGAATTGGTCTTGGGGAATCATTTGACGACCATCGGAACGATTTCGAGTTTTCGACAACTTCGATTTGTGCAGGTTTTTAAAGTTTTCCGGAAGAACGGAGCTTCGGACGGGAATTTCGCGAACGCCATCGTTCTTCCCGTGCCCGAATTGGTCTTGGGAGAATCATTTGACGCCCATCGGAGCGATTTCGAGTTTTCGACAACTTCGATTTTTGCAGGTTTTTCCAGTTTTCCGGAAGAACGGAGCTTCGGACGGGAATTTCGCGAACGCCATCGTTCTTCCCGTGCCCGAATTGGTCTTGGGGAATCATTTGACGACCATCGGAACGATTTCGAGTTTTCGACAACTTCGATTTGTGCAGGTTTTTCCAGTTTTCCGTAAGAACGGAGCGTCGGACGGGAATTTCGCGAACGCCATCGTTCTTCCCGTGCCCGAATTGGTCTTGGGGAATCATTTGACGACCATCGGAACGATTTCGAGTTTTCGACAACTTCGATTTGTGCAGGTTTTTCCAGTTTTCCGTAAGAACGGAGCGTCGGACGGGAATTTCGCGAACGCCATCGTTCTTCCCGTGCCCGAATTGGTCTTGGGGAATCATTTGACGACCATCGGAGCGATTTCGAGTTTTCGACAACTTCGATTTGTGCAGGTTTTTCCAGTTTTCCGGAAGAACGGAGCTTCGGACGGGAATTTCGCGAACGCCATCGTTCTTCCCGTGCCCGAATTGGTCTTGGGGAATCATTTGACGCCCATCGGAGCGATTTCGAGTTTTCGACAACTTCGATTTGTGCAGGTTTTTCCAGTTTTCCGGAAGAACGGAGCTTCGGACGGGAATTTCGCGAACGCCATCGTTCTTCCCGTGCCCGAATTGGTCTTGGGGAATCATTTGACGACCATCGGAACGATTTCGAGTTTTCGACAACTTCGATTTGTGCAGGTTTTTCCAGTTTTCCGTAAGAACGGAGCGTCGGACGGGAATTTCGCGAACGCCATCGTTCTTCCCGTGCCCGAATTGGTCTTGGAGAATCATTTGACGCCCATCGGAGCGATTTCGAGTTTTCGACAACTTCGATTTTTGCAGGTTTTTCCAGTTTTCCGGAAGAACGGAGCTTCGGACGGGAATTTCGCGAACGCCATCGTTCTTCCCGTGCCCGAATTGGTCTTGGGGAATCATTTGACGACCATCGGAACGATTTCGAGTTTTCGACAACTTCGATTTGTGCAGGTTTTTCCAGTTTTTCGTAAGAACGGAGCGTCGGACGGGAATTTCGCGAACGCCATCGTTCTTCCCGTGCCCGAATTGGTCTGGGAGAATCATTTGACGCCCATCGGAGCGATTTCGAGTTTTCGACAACTTCGATTTGTGCAGGTTTTTCCAGTTTTCCGTAAGAACGGAGCGTCGGACGGGAATTTCGCGAACGCCATCGTTCTTCCCGTGCCCGAATTGGTCTTGGGGAATCATTTGACGACCATCGGAACGATTTCGAGTTTTCGACAACTTCGATTTGTGCAGGTTTTTCCAGTTTTCCGGAAGAACGGAGCGTCGGACGGGAATTTCGCGAACGCCATCGTTCTTCCCGTGCCCGAATTGGTCTTGGGGAATCATTTGACGACCATCGGAACGATTTCGAGTTTTCGACAACTTCGATTTGTGCAGGTTTTTCCAGTTTTCCGTAAGAACGGAGCGTCGGACGGGAATTTCGCGAACGCCATCGTTCTTCCCGTGCCCGAATTGGTCTTGGGAGAATCATTTGACGCCCATCGGAGCGATTTCGAGTTTTCGACAACTTCGATTTTTGCAGGTTTTTCCAGTTTTCCGGAAGAACGGAGCTTCGGACGGGAATTTCGCGAACGCCATCGTTCTTCCCGTGCCCGAATTGGTCTTGGGGAATCATTTGACGACCATCGGAACGATTTCGAGTTTTCGATAACTTCGATTTGTGCAGGTTTTTCCACTTTTTCGTAAGAACGGAGCGTCGGACGGGAATTTCGCGAACGCCATCGTTCTTCCCGTGCCCGAATTGGTCTTGGAGAATCATTTGACGCCCATCGGAGCGATTTCGAGTTTTCGACAACTTCGATTTTTGCAGGTTTTTCCAGTTTTCCGGAAGAACGGAGCTTCGGACGGGAATTTCGCGAACGCCATCGTTCTTCCCGTGCCCGAATTGGTCTTGGGGAATCATTTGACGACCATCGGAACGATTTCGAGTTTTCGACAACTTCGATTTGTGCAGGTTTTTCCAGTTTTCCGGAAGAACGGAGCTTCGGACGGGAATTTCGCGAACGCCATCGTTCTTCCCGTGCCCGAATTGGTCTTGGGGAATCATTTGACGACCATCGGAACGATTTCGAGTTTTCGACAACTTCGATTTGTGCAGGTTTTTCCAGTTTTCCGTAAGAACGGAGCGTCGGACGGGAATTTCGCGAACGCCATCGTTCTTCCCGTGCCCGAATTGGTCTTGGGGAATCATTTGACGACCATCGGAACGATTTCGAGTTTTCGACAACTTCGATTTGTGCAGGTTTTTAAAGTTTTCCGGAAGAACGGAGCTTCGGACGGGAATTTCGCGAACGCCATCGTTCTTCCCGTGCCCGAATTGGTCTTGGGAGAATCATTTGACGCCCATCGGAGCGATTTCGAGTTTTCGACAACTTCGATTTTTGCAGGTTTTTCCAGTTTTCCGTAAGAACGGAGCTTCGGACGGGAATTTCGCGAACGCCATCGTTCTTCCCGTGCCCGAATTGGTCTTGGGAAATCATTTGACGACCATCGGAACGATTTCGAGTTTTCGATAACTTCGATTTGTGCAGGTTTTTCCAGTTTTTCGTAAGAACGGAGCGTCGGACGGGAATTTCGCGAACGCCATCGTTCTTCCCGTGCCCGAATTGGTCTTGGGAGAATCATTTGACGCCCATCGGAGCGATTTCGAGTTTTCGACAACTTCGATTTTTGCAGGTTTTTCCAGTTTTCCGGAAGAACGGAGCTTCGGACGGGAATTTCGCGAACGCCATCGTTCTTCCCGTGCCCGAATTGGTCTTGGGGAATCATTTGACGACCATCGGAACGATTTCGAGTTTTCGACAACTTCGATTTGTGCAGGTTTTTCCAGTTTTCCGTAAGAACGGAGCGTCGGACGGGAATTTCGCGAACGCCATCGTTCTTCCCGTGCCCGAATTGGTCTTGGGGAATCATTTGACGACCATCGGAACGATTTCGAGTTTTCGACAACTTCGATTTGTGCAGGTTTTTCCAGTTTTCCGGAAGAACGGAGCGTCGGACGGGAATTTCGCGAACGCCATCGTTCTTCCCGTGCCCGAATTGGTCTTGGGGAATCATTTGACGACCATCGGAACGATTTCGAGTTTTCGATAACTTCGATTTGTGCAGGTTTTTCCAGTTTTCCGTAAGAACGGAGCGTCGGACGGGAATTTCGCGAACGCCATCGTTCTTCCCGTGCCCGAATTGGTCTGGGAGAATCATTTGACGCCCATCGGAGCGATTTCGAGTTTTCGACAACTTCGATTTTTGCAGGTTTTTCCAGTTTTCCGGAAGAACGGAGCTTCGGACGGGAATTTCGCGAACGCCATCGTTCTTCCCGTGCCCGAATTGGTCTTGGGGAATCATTTGACGACCATCGGAACGATTTCGAGTTTTCGACAACTTCGATTTGTGCAGGTTTTTCCAGTTTTCCGTAAGAACGGAGCGTCGGACGGGAATTTCGCGAACGCCATCGTTCTTCCCGTGCCCGAATTGGTCTTGGGGAATCATTTGACGACCATCGGAACGATTTCGAGTTTTCGACAACTTCGATTTGTGCAGGTTTTTCCAGTTTTCCGTAAGAACGGAGCGTCGGACGGGAATTTCGCGAACGCCATCGTTCTTCCCGTGCCCGAATTGGTCTTGGGGAATCATTTGACGACCATCGGAACGATTTCGAGTTTTCGACAACTTCGATTTGTGCAGGTTTTTCCAGTTTTCCGGAAGAACGGAGCTTCGGACGGGAATTTCGCGAACGCCATCGTTCTTCCCGTGCCCGAATTGGTCTTGGAGAATCATTTGACGCCCATCGGAGCGATTTCGAGTTTTCGACAACTTCGATTTTTGCAGGTTTTTCCAGTTTTCCGGAAGAACGGAGCTTCGGACGGGAATTTCGCGAACGCCATCGTTCTTCCCGTGCCCGAATTGGTCTTGGGAGAATCATTTGACGCCCATCGGAGCGATTTCGAGTTTTCGACAACTTCGATTTTTGCAGGTTTTTCCAGTTTTCCGGAAGAACGGAGCTTCGGACGGGAATTTCGCGAACGCCATCGTTCTTCCCGTGCCCGAATTGGTCTTGGGAAATCATTTGACGACCATCGGAACGATTTCGAGTTTTCGATAACTTCGATTTGTGCAGGTTTTTCCAGTTTTCCGTAAGAACGGAGCGTCGGACGGGAATTTCGCGAACGCCATCGTTCTTCCCGTGCCCGAATTGGTCTTGGGGAATCATTTGACGACCATCGGAACGATTTCGAGTTTTCGACAACTTCGATTTGTGCAGGTTTTTCCAGTTTTCCGTAAGAACGGAGCGTCGGACGGGAATTTCGCGAACGCCATCGTTCTTCCCGTGCCCGAATTGGTCTTGGGGAATCATTTGACGACCATCGGAACGATTTCGAGTTTTCGACAACTTCGATTTGTGCAGGTTTTTCCAGTTTTCCGTAAGAACGGAGCGTCGGACGGGAATTTCGCGAACGCCATCGTTCTTCCCGTGCCCGAATTGGTCTTGGAGAATCATTTGACGCCCATCGGAGCGATTTCGAGTTTTCGACAACTTCGATTTTTGCAGGTTTTTCCAGTTTTCCGGAAGAACGGAGCGTCGGACGGGAATTTCGCGAACGCCATCGTTCTTCCCGTGCCCGAATTGGTCTTGGGGAATCATTTGACGACCATCGGAACGATTTCGAGTTTTCGACAACTTCGATTTGTGCAGGTTTTTCCAGTTTTCCGGAAGAACGGAGCTTCGGACGGGAATTTCGCGAACGCCATCGTTCTTCCCGTGCCCGAATTGGTCTTGGGGAATCATTTGACGACCATCGGAACGATTTCGAGTTTTCGACAACTTCGATTTGTGCAGGTTTTTCCAGTTTTCCGTAAGAACGGAGCGTCGGACGGGAATTTCGCGAACGCCATCGTTCTTCCCGTGCCCGAATTGGTCTTGGGGAATCATTTGACGACCATCGGAACGATTTCGAGTTTTCGACAACTTCGATTTGTGCAGGTTTTTCCAGTTTTCCGTAAGAACGGAGCGTCGGACGGGAATTTCGCGAACGCCATCGTTCTTCCCGTGCCCGAATTGGTCTTGGGGAATCATTTGACGACCATCGGAACGATTTCGAGTTTTCGACAACTTCGATTTGTGCAGGTTTTTCCAGTTTTCCGTAAGAACGGAGCTTCGGACGGGAATTTCGCGAACGCCATCGTTCTTCCCGTGCCCGAATTGGTCTTGGGAGAATCATTTGACGCCCATCGGAGCGATTTCGAGTTTTCGACAACTTCGATTTTTGCAGGTTTTTCCAGTTTTCCGGAAGAACGGAGCTTCGGACGGGAATTTCGCGAACGCCATCGTTCTTCCCGTGCCCGAATTGGTCTTGGGGAATCATTTGACGACCATCGGAACGATTTCGAGTTTTCGACAACTTCGATTTGTGCAGGTTTTTCCAGTTTTCCGTAAGAACGGAGCGTCGGACGGGAATTTCGCGAACGCCATCGTTCTTCCCGTGCCCGAATTGGTCTTGGGGAATCATTTGACGACCATCGGAACGATTTCGAGTTTTCGACAACTTCGATTTGTGCAGGTTTTTCCAGTTTTCCGTAAGAACGGAGCGTCGGACGGGAATTTCGCGAACGCCATCGTTCTTCCCGTGCCCGAATTGGTCTTGGGGAATCATTTGACGACCATCGGAACGATTTCGAGTTTTCGACAACTTCGATTTGTGCAGGTTTTTAAAGTTTTCCGGAAGAACGGAGCGTCGGACGGGAATTTCGCGAACGCCATCGTTCTTCCCGTGCCCGAATTGGTCTTGGGGAATCATTTGACGACCATCGGAACGATTTCGAGTTTTCGACAACTTCGATTTGTGCAGGTTTTTCCAGTTTTCCGTAAGAACGGAGCGTCGGACGGGAATTTCGCGAACGCCATCGTTCTTCCCGTGCCCGAATTGGTCTTGGGGAATCATTTGACGACCATCGGAACGATTTCGAGTTTTCGACAACTTCGATTTGTGCAGGTTTTTCCAGTTTTCCGGAAGAACGGAGCTTCGGACGGGAATTTCGCGAACGCCATCGTTCTTCCCGTGCCCGAATTGGTCTTGGGGAATCATTTGACGACCATCGGAACGATTTCGAGTTTTCGACAACTTCGATTTGTGCAGGTTTTTCCAGTTTTCCGTAAGAACGGAGCGTCGGACGGGAATTTCGCGAACGCCATCGTTCTTCCCGTGCCCGAATTGGTCTTGGGGAATCATTTGACGACCATCGGAACGATTTCGAGTTTTCGACAACTTCGATTTGTGCAGGTTTTTAAAGTTTTCCGGAAGAACGGAGCTTCGGACGGGAATTTCGCGAACGCCATCGTTCTTCCCGTGCCCGAATTGGTCTTGGGGAATCATTTGACGACCATCGGAACGATTTCGAGTTTTCGACAACTTCGATTTGTGCAGGTTTTTCCAGTTTTTCGTAAGAACGGAGCGTCGGACGGGAATTTCGCGAACGCCATCGTTCTTCCCGTGCCCGAATTGGTCTGGGAGAATCATTTGACGCCCATCGGAGCGATTTCGAGTTTTCGACAACTTCGATTTTTGCAGGTTTTTCCAGTTTTCCGGAAGAACGGAGCTTCGGACGGGAATTTCGCGAACGCCATCGTTCTTCCCGTGCCCGAATTGGTCTTGGGGAATCATTTGACGACCATCGGAACGATTTCGAGTTTTCGACAACTTCGATTTGTGCAGGTTTTTCCAGTTTTCCGGAAGAACGGAGCTTCGGACGGGAATTTCGCGAACGCCATCGTTCTTCCCGTGCCCGAATTGGTCTTGGGGAATCATTTGACGACCATCGGAACGATTTCGAGTTTTCGACAACTTCGATTTGTGCAGGTTTTTCCAGTTTTCCGTAAGAACGGAGCGTCGGACGGGAATTTCGCGAACGCCATCGTTCTTCCCGTGCCCGAATTGGTCTTGGGGAATCATTTGACGACCATCGGAACGATTTCGAGTTTTCGACAACTTCGATTTGTGCAGGTTTTTAAAGTTTTCCGGAAGAACGGAGCTTCGGACGGGAATTTCGCGAACGCCATCGTTCTTCCCGTGCCCGAATTGGTCTTGGGGAATCATTTGACGACCATCGGAACGATTTCGAGTTTTCGACAACTTCGATTTGTGCAGGTTTTTCCAGTTTTTCGTAAGAACGGAGCGTCGGACGGGAATTTCGCGAACGCCATCGTTCTTCCCGTGCCCGAATTGGTCTGGGAGAATCATTTGACGCCCATCGGAGCGATTTCGAGTTTTCGACAACTTCGATTTTTGCAGGTTTTTCCAGTTTTCCGGAAGAACGGAGCTTCGGACGGGAATTTCGCGAACGCCATCGTTCTTCCCGTGCCCGAATTGGTCTTGGGAAATCATTTGACGACCATCGGAACGATTTCGAGTTTTCGATAACTTCGATTTGTGCAGGTTTTTCCAGTTTTTCGTAAGAACGGAGCGTCGGACGGGAATTTCGCGAACGCCATCGTTCTTCCCGTGCCCGAATTGGTCTTGGGGAATCATTTGACGACCATCGGAACGATTTCGAGTTTTCGACAACTTCGATTTGTGCAGGTTTTTCCAGTTTTCCGTAAGAACGGAGCGTCGGACGGGAATTTCGCGAACGCCATCGTTCTTCCCGTGCCCGAATTGGTCTTGGGGAATCATTTGACGACCATCGGAACGATTTCGAGTTTTCGACAACTTCGATTTGTGCAGGTTTTTCCAGTTTTCCGTAAGAACGGAGCGTCGGACGGGAATTTCGCGAACGCCATCGTTCTTCCCGTGCCCGAATTGGTCTGGGAGAATCATTTGACGCCCATCGGAGCGATTTCGAGTTTTCGACAACTTCGATTTTTGCAGGTTTTTCCAGTTTTCCGGAAGAACGGAGCTTCGGACGGGAATTTCGCGAACGCCATCGTTCTTCCCGTGCCCGAATTGGTCTTGGGAAATCATTTGACGACCATCGGAACGATTTCGAGTTTTCGACAACTTCGATTTGTGCAGGTTTTTCCAGTTTTCCGTAAGAACGGAGCGTCGGACGGGAATTTCGCGAACGCCATCGTTCTTCCCGTGCCCGAATTGGTCTTGGGGAATCATTTGACGACCATCGGAACGATTTCGAGTTTTCGACAACTTCGATTTGTGCAGGTTTTTCCAGTTTTCCGGAAGAACGGAGCTTCGGACGGGAATTTCGCGAACGCCATCGTTCTTCCCGTGCCCGAATTGGTCTTGGGGAATCATTTGACGACCATCGGAACGATTTCGAGTTTTCGACAACTTCGATTTGTGCAGGTTTTTCCAGTTTTCCGTAAGAACGGAGCGTCGGACGGGAATTTCGCGAACGCCATCGTTCTTCCCGTGCCCGAATTGGTCTTGGGGAATCATTTGACGACCATCGGAACGATTTCGAGTTTTCGACAACTTCGATTTGTGCAGGTTTTTAAAGTTTTCCGGAAGAACGGAGCTTCGGACGGGAATTTCGCGAACGCCATCGTTCTTCCCGTGCCCGAATTGGTCTAGGAGAATCATTTGACGCCCATCGGAGCGATTTCGAGTTTTCGACAACTTCGATTTTTGCAGGTTTTTCCAGTTTTCCGGAAGAACGGAGCTTCGGACGGGAATTTCGCGAACGCCATCGTTCTTCCCGTGCCCGAATTGGTCTTGGGAAATCATTTGACGACCATCGGAACGATTTCGAGTTTTCGATAACTTCGATTTGTGCAGGTTTTTCCACTTTTTCGTAAGAACGGAGCGTCGGACGGGAATTTCGCGAACGCCATCGTTCTTCCCGTGCCCGAATTGGTCTTGGGAGAATCATTTGACGCCCATCGGAGCGATTTCGAGTTTTCGACAACTTCGATTTTTGCAGGTTTTTCCAGTTTTCCGGAAGAACGGAGCTTCGGACGGGAATTTCGCGAACGCCATCGTTCTTCCCGTGCCCGAATTGGTCTTGGGGAATCATTTGACGACCATCGGAACGATTTCGAGTTTTCGACAACTTCGATTTGTGCAGGTTTTTCCAGTTTTCCGGAAGAACGGAGCTTCGGACGGGAATTTCGCGAACGCCATCGTTCTTCCCGTGCCCGAATTGGTCTTGGGGAATCATTTGACGACCATCGGAACGATTTCGAGTTTTCGACAACTTCGATTTGTGCAGGTTTTTCCAGTTTTCCGTAAGAACGGAGCGTCGGACGGGAATTTCGCGAACGCCATCGTTCTTCCCGTGCCCGAATTGGTCTTGGAGAATCATTTGACGCCCATCGGAGCGATTTCGAGTTTTCGACAACTTCGATTTTTGCAGGTTTTTCCAGTTTTCCGGAAGAACGGAGCTTCGGACGGGAATTTCGCGAACGCCATCGTTCTTCCCGTGCCCGAATTGGTCTTGGGAAATCATTTGACGACCATCGGAACGATTTCGAGTTTTCGACAACTTCGATTTGTGCAGGTTTTTCCAGTTTTTCGTAAGAACGGAGCGTCGGACGGGAATTTCGCGAACGCCATCGTTCTTCCCGTGCCCGAATTGGTCTTGGGGAATCATTTGACGACCATCGGAACGATTTCGAGTTTTCGACAACTTCGATTTGTGCAGGTTTTTCCAGTTTTCCGTAAGAACGGAGCGTCGGACGGGAATTTCGCGAACGCCATCGTTCTTCCCGTGCCCGAATTGGTCTTGGGGAATCATTTGACGACCATCGGAACGATTTCGAGTTTTCGACAACTTCGATTTTGTGCAGGTTTTTCCAGTTTTCCGGAAGAACGGAGCTTCGGACGGGAATTTCGCGAACGCCATCGTTCTTCCCGTGCCCGAATTGGTCTTGGGAGAATCATTTGACGCCCATCGGAGCGATTTCGAGTTTTCGACAACTTCGATTTTTGCAGGTTTTTCCAGTTTTCCGGAAGAACGGAGCTTCGGACGGGAATTTCGCGAACGCCATCGTTCTTCCCGTGCCCGAATTGGTCTTGGGGAATCATTTGACGACCATCGGAACGATTTCGAGTTTTCGACAACTTCGATTTGTGCAGGTTTTTCCAGTTTTCCGGAAGAACGGAGCTTCGGACGGGAATTTCGCGAACGCCATCGTTCTTCCCGTGCCCGAATTGGTCTTGGGGAATCATTTGACGACCATCGGAACGATTTCGAGTTTTCGACAACTTCGATTTGTGCAGGTTTTTCCAGTTTTCCGTAAGAACGGAGCTTCGGACGGGAATTTCGCGAACGCCATCGTTCTTCCCGTGCCCGAATTGGTCTTGGGAGAATCATTTGACGCCCATCGGAGCGATTTCGAGTTTTCGACAACTTCGATTTTTGCAGGTTTTTCCAGTTTTCCGTAAGAACGGAGCTTCGGACGGGAATTTCGCGAACGCCATCGTTCTTCCCGTGCCCGAATTGGTCTTGGGAGAATCATTTGACGCCCATCGGAGCGATTTCGAGTTTTCGACAACTTCGATTTTTGCAGGTTTTTCCAGTTTTCCGGAAGAACGGAGCTTCGGACGGGAATTTCGCGAACGCCATCGTTCTTCCCGTGCCCGAATTGGTCTTGGGGAATCATTTGACGACCATCGGAACGATTTCGAGTTTTCGACAACTTCGATTTGTGCAGGTTTTTCCAGTTTTCCGTAAGAACGGAGCTTCGGACGGGAATTTCGCGAACGCCATCGTTCTTCCCGTGCCCGAATTGGTCTTGGGAGAATCATTTGACGCCCATCGGAGCGATTTCGAGTTTTCGACAACTTCGATTTTTGCAGGTTTTTCCAGTTTTCCGTAAGAACGGAGCTTCGGACGGGAATTTCGCGAACGCCATCGTTCTTCCCGTGCCCGAATTGGTCTTGGGGAATCATTTGACGACCATCGGAACGATTTCGAGTTTTCGACAACTTCGATTTGTGCAGGTTTTTCCAGTTTTCCGGAAGAACGGAGCTTCGGACGGGAATTTCGCGAACGCCATCGTTCTTCCCGTGCCCGAATTGGTCTTGGGGAATCATTTGACGACCATCGGAACGATTTCGAGTTTTCGACAACTTCGATTTGTGCAGGTTTTTCCAGTTTTCCGGAAGAACGGAGCTTCGGACGGGAATTTCGCGAACGCCATCGTTCTTCCCGTGCCCGAATTGGTCTTGGGAAATCATTTGACGACCATCGGAACGATTTCGAGTTTTCGATAACTTCGATTTGTGCAGGTTTTTCCACTTTTTCGTAAGAACGGAGCGTCGGACGGGAATTTCGCGAACGCCATCGTTCTTCCCGTGCCCGAATTGGTCTGGGAGAATCATTTGACGCCCATCGGAGCGATTTCGAGTTTTCGACAACTTCGATTTTTGCAGGTTTTTCCAGTTTTCCGGAAGAACGGAGCTTCGGACGGGAATTTCGCGAACGCCATCGTTCTTCCCGTGCCCGAATTGGTCTTGGGGAATCATTTGACGACCATCGGAACGATTTCGAGTTTTCGACAACTTCGATTTGTGCAGGTTTTTCCAGTTTTCCGGAAGAACGGAGCTTCGGACGGGAATTTCGCGAACGCCATCGTTCTTCCCGTGCCCGAATTGGTCTTGGGGAATCATTTGACGACCATCGGAACGATTTCGAGTTTTCGACAACTTCGATTTGTGCAGGTTTTTCCAGTTTTCCGTAAGAACGGAGCTTCGGACGGGAATTTCGCGAACGCCATCGTTCTTCCCGTGCCCGAATTGGTCTGGGAGAATCATTTGACGCCCATCGGAGCGATTTCGAGTTTTCGACAACTTCGATTTTTGCAGGTTTTTCCAGTTTTCCGGAAGAACGGAGCTTCGGACGGGAATTTCGCGAACGCCATCGTTCTTCCCGTGCCCGAATTGGTCTTGGGGAATCATTTGACGACCATCGGAACGATTTCGAGTTTTCGACAACTTCGATTTGTGCAGGTTTTTCCAGTTTTCCGGAAGAACGGAGCTTCGGACGGGAATTTCGCGAACGCCATCGTTCTTCCCGTGCCCGAATTGGTCTTGGGGAATCATTTGACGACCATCGGAACGATTTCGAGTTTTCGACAACTTCGATTTTTGCAGGTTTTTCCAGTTTTCCGGAAGAACGGAGCTTCGGACGGGAATTTCGCGAACGCCATCGTTCTTCCCGTGCCCGAATTGGTCTTGGGGAATCATTTGACGACCATCGGAACGATTTCGAGTTTTCGACAACTTCGATTTGTGCAGGTTTTTCCAGTTTTCCGGAAGAACGGAGCTTCGGACGGGAATTTCGCGAACGCCATCGTTCTTCCCGTGCCCGAATTGGTCTTGGGAAATCATTTGACGACCATCGGAACGATTTCGAGTTTTCGATAACTTCGATTTGTGCAGGTTTTTCCAGTTTTTCGTAAGAACGGAGCGTCGGACGGGAATTTCGCGAACGCCATCGTTCTTCCCGTGCCCGAATTGGTCTGGGAGAATCATTTGACGCCCATCGGAGCGATTTCGAGTTTTCGACAACTTCGATTTTTGCAGGTTTTTCCAGTTTTCCGGAAGAACGGAGCTTCGGACGGGAATTTCGCGAACGCCATCGTTCTTCCCGTGCCCGAATTGGTCTTGGGAAATCATTTGACGACCATCGGAACGATTTCGAGTTTTCGATAACTTCGATTTGTGCAGGTTTTTCCAGTTTTCCGTAAGAACGGAGCGTCGGACGGGAATTTCGCGAACGCCATCGTTCTTCCCGTGCCCGAATTGGTCTTGGGGAATCATTTGACGACCATCGGAACGATTTCGAGTTTTCGACAACTTCGATTTGTGCAGGTTTTTCCAGTTTTCCGGAAGAACGGAGCTTCGGACGGGAATTTCGCGAACGCCATCGTTCTTCCCGTGCCCGAATTGGTCTTGGGGAATCATTTGACGACCATCGGAACGATTTCGAGTTTTCGATAACTTCGATTTGTGCAGGTTTTTCCAGTTTTTCGTAAGAACGGAGCGTCGGACGGGAATTTCGCGAACGCCATCGTTCTTCCCGTGCCCGAATTGGTCTTGGGGAATCATTTGACGACCATCGGAACGATTTCGAGTTTTCGACAACTTCGATTTGTGCAGGTTTTTAAAGTTTTCCGGAAGAACGGAGCTTCGGACGGGAATTTCGCGAACGCCATCGTTCTTCCCGTGCCCGAATTGGTCTTGGGAGAATCATTTGACGCCCATCGGAGCGATTTCGAGTTTTCGACAACTTCGATTTTTGCAGGTTTTTCCAGTTTTCCGGAAGAACGGAGCTTCGGACGGGAATTTCGCGAACGCCATCGTTCTTCCCGTGCCCGAATTGGTCTTGGGGAATCATTTGACGACCATCGGAACGATTTCGAGTTTTCGACAACTTCGATTTGTGCAGGTTTTTCCAGTTTTCCGGAAGAACGGAGCGTCGGACGGGAATTTCGCGAACGCCATCGTTCTTCCCGTGCCCGAATTGGTCTGGGAGAATCATTTGACGCCCATCGGAGCGATTTCGAGTTTTCGACAACTTCGATTTTTGCAGGTTTTTCCAGTTTTCCGGAAGAACGGAGCTTCGGACGGGAATTTCGCGAACGCCATCGTTCTTCCCGTGCCCGAATTGGTCTTGGGGAATCATTTGACGACCATCGGAACGATTTCGAGTTTTCGACAACTTCGATTTGTGCAGGTTTTTCCAGTTTTCCGTAAGAACGGAGCTTCGGACGGGAATTTCGCGAACGCCATCGTTCTTCCCGTGCCCGAATTGGTCTTGGGGAATCATTTGACGACCATCGGAACGATTTCGAGTTTTCGACAACTTCGATTTGTGCAGGTTTTTCCAGTTTTCCGGAAGAACGGAGCTTCGGACGGGAATTTCGCGAACGCCATCGTTCTTCCCGTGCCCGAATTGGTCTTGGGGAATCATTTGACGACCATCGGAACGATTTCGAGTTTTCGACAACTTCGATTTGTGCAGGTTTTTCCAGTTTTCCGGAAGAACGGAGCTTCGGACGGGAATTTCGCGAACGCCATCGTTCTTCCCGTGCCCGAATTGGTCTTGGGGAATCATTTGACGACCATCGGAACGATTTCGAGTTTTCGACAACTTCGATTTGTGCAGGTTTTTCCAGTTTTCCGGAAGAACGGAGCGTCGGACGGGAATTTCGCGAACGCCATCGTTCTTCCCGTGCCCGAATTGGTCTTGGGGAATCATTTGACGACCATCGGAACGATTTCGAGTTTTCGACAACTTCGATTTGTGCAGGTTTTTCCAGTTTTCCGGAAGAACGGAGCTTCGGACGGGAATTTCGCGAACGCCATCGTTCTTCCCGTGCCCGAATTGGTCTTGGGGAATCATTTGACGACCATCGGAACGATTTCGAGTTTTCGACAACTTCGATTTGTGCAGGTTTTTCCAGTTTTCCGGAAGAACGGAGCTTCGGACGGGAATTTCGCGAACGCCATCGTTCTTCCCGTGCCCGAATTGGTCTTGGGGAATCATTTGACGACCATCGGAACGATTTCGAGTTTTCGACAACTTCGATTTGTGCAGGTTTTTCCAGTTTTCCGGAAGAACGGAGCTTCGGACGGGAATTTCGCGAACGCCATCGTTCTTCCCGTGCCCGAATTGGTCTTGGGGAATCATTTGACGACCATCGGAACGATTTCGAGTTTTCGACAACTTCGATTTGTGCAGGTTTTTCCAGTTTTCCGGAAGAACGGAGCTTCGGACGGGAATTTCGCGAACGCCATCGTTCTTCCCGTGCCCGAATTGGTCTTGGGGAATCATTTGACGACCATCGGAACGATTTCGAGTTTTCGACAACTTCGATTTGTGCAGGTTTTTCCAGTTTTCCGGAAGAACGGAGCGTCGGACGGGAATTTCGCGAACGCCATCGTTCTTCCCGTGCCCGAATTGGTCTTGGGGAATCATTTGACGACCATCGGAACGATTTCGAGTTTTCGACAACTTCGATTTGTGCAGGTTTTTCCAGTTTTCCGGAAGAACGGAGCTTCGGACGGGAATTTCGCGAACGCCATCGTTCTTCCCGTGCCCGAATTGGTCTTGGGGAATCATTTGACGACCATCGGAACGATTTCGAGTTTTCGACAACTTCGATTTGTGCAGGTTTTTCAAGTTTTCCGTAAGAACGGAGCGTCGGACGGGAATTTCGCGAACGCCATCGTTCTTCCCGTGCCCGAATTGGTCTTGGGGAATCATTTGACGACCATCGGAACGATTTCGAGTTTTCGACAACTTCGATTTGTGCAGGTTTTTCCAGTTTTCCGGAAGAACGGAGCTTCGGACGGGAATTTCGCGAACGCCATCGTTCTTCCCGTGCCCGAATTGGTCTTGGGGAATCATTTGACGCCCATCGGAGCGATTTCGAGTTTTCGACAACTTCGATTTGTGCAGGTTTTTCCAGTTTTCCGGAAGAACGGAGCTTCGGACGGGAATTTCGCGAACGCCATCGTTCTTCCCGTGCCCGAATTGGTCTTGGGGAATCATTTGACGACCATCGGAACGATTTCGAGTTTTCGACAACTTCGATTTGTGCAGGTTTTTAAAGTTTTCCGTAAGAACGGAGCGTCGGACGGGAATTTCGCGAACGCCATCGTTCTTCCCGTGCCCGAATTGGTCTTGGGGAATCATTTGACGACCATCGGAGCGATTTCGAGTTTTCGACAACTTCGATTTGTGCAGGTTTTTCCAGTTTTCCGGAAGAACGGAGCTTCGGACGGGAATTTCGCGAACGCCATCGTTCTTCCCGTGCCCGAATTGGTCTTGGGGAATCATTTGACGACCATCGGAACGATTTCGAGTTTTCGACAACTTCGATTTGTGCAGGTTTTTCCAGTTTTCCGGAAGAACGGAGCTTCGGACGGGAATTTCGCGAACGCCATCGTTCTTCCCGTGCCCGAATTGGTCTTGGGGAATCATTTGACGACCATCGGAACGATTTCGAGTTTTCGACAACTTCGATTTGTGCAGGTTTTTAAAGTTTTCCGTAAGAACGGAGCGTCGGACGGGAATTTCGCGAACGCCATCGTTCTTCCCGTGCCCGAATTGGTCTTGGGAAATCATTTGACGACCATCGGAACGATTTCGAGTTTTCGATAACTTCGATTTGTGCAGGTTTTTCCACGTTTTCCGTAAGAACGGAGCGTCGGACGGGAATTTCGCGAACGCCATCGTTCTTCCCGTGCCCGAATTGGTCTGGGAGAATCATTTGACGCCCATCGGAGCGATTTCGAGTTTTCGACAACTTCGATTTTTGCAGGTTTTTCCAGTTTTCCGGAAGAACGGAGCTTCGGACGGGAATTTCGCGAACGCCATCGTTCTTCCCGTGCCCGAATTGGTCTTGGGAGAATCATTTGACGACCATCGGAACGATTTCGAGTTTTCGACAACTTCGATTTGTGCAGGTTTTTCCAGTTTTCCGGAAGAACGGAGCTTCGGACGGGAATTTCGCGAACGCCATCGTTCTTCCCGTGCCCGAATTGGTCTTGGGGAATCATTTGACGACCATCGGAACGATTTCGAGTTTTCGACAACTTCGATTTGTGCAGGTTTTTCCAGTTTTCCGGAAGAACGGAGCTTCGGACGGGAATTTCGCGAACGCCATCGTTCTTCCCGTGCCCGAATTGGTCTTGGGGAATCATTTGACGACCATCGGAACGATTTCGAGTTTTCGACAACTTCGATTTGTGCAGGTTTTTCCAGTTTTTCGTAAGAACGGAGCGTCGGACGGGAATTTCGCGAACGCCATCGTTCTTCCCGTGCCCGAATTGGTCTGGGGGAATCATTTGACGCCCATCGGAGCGATTTCGAGTTTTCGACAACTTCGATTTTTGCAGGTTTTTCCAGTTTTCCGGAAGAACGGAGCTTCGGACGGGAATTTCGCGAACGCCATCGTTCTTCCCGTGCCCGAATTGGTCTTGGGAGAATCATTTGACGCCCATCGGAGCGATTTCGAGTTTTCGACAACTTCGATTTTTGCAGGTTTTTCCAGTTTTCCGGAAGAACGGAGCTTCGGACGGGAATTTCGCGAACGCCATCGTTCTTCCCGTGCCCGAATTGGTCTTGGGAAATCATTTGACGACCATCGGAACGATTTCGAGTTTTCGATAACTTCGATTTGTGCAGGTTTTTCCAGTTTTTCGTAAGAACGGAGCGTCGGACGGGAATTTCGCGAACGCCATCGTTCTTCCCGTGCCCGAATTGGTCTTGGGGAATCATTTGACGACCATCGGAACGATTTCGAGTTTTCGACAACTTCGATTTGTGCAGGTTTTTCCAGTTTTCCGGAAGAACGGAGCTTCGGACGGGAATTTCGCGAACGCCATCGTTCTTCCCGTGCCCGAATTGGTCTTGGGAGAATCATTTGACGACCATCGGAGCGATTTCGAGTTTTCGACAACTCTTCACACAGTTCGATTTTTGCAGGTTTTTCCAGTTTTCCGGAAGAACGGAGCTTCGGACGGGAATTTCGCGAACGCCATCGTTCTTCCCGTGCCCGAATTGGTCTTGGGAAATCATTTGACGACCATCGGAACGATTTCGAGTTTTCGATAACTTCGATTTGTGCAGGTTTTTCCAGTTTTCCGGAAGAACGGAGCTTCGGACGGGAATTTCGCGAACGCCATCGTTCTTCCCGTGCCCGAATTGGTCTTGGGGAATCATTTGACGACCATCGGAACGATTTCGAGTTTTCGACAACTTCGATTTGTGCAGGTTTTTCAAGTTTTCCGTAAGAACGGAGCGTCGGACGGGAATTTCGCGAACGCCATCGTTCTTCCCGTGCCCGAATTGGTCTTGGGGAATCATTTGACGACCATCGGAACGATTTCGAGTTTTCGACAACTTCGATTTGTGCAGGTTTTTAAAGTTTTCCGGAAGAACGGAGCTTCGGACGGGAATTTCGCGAACGCCATCGTTCTTCCCGTGCCCGAATTGGTCTGGGAGAATCATTTGACGCCCATCGGAGCGATTTCGAGTTTTCGACAACTTCGATTTTTGCAGGTTTTTCCAGTTTTCCGGAAGAACGGAGCTTCGGACGGGAATTTCGCGAACGCCATCGTTCTTCCCGTGCCCGAATTGGTCTTGGGAAATCATTTGACGACCATCGGAACGATTTCGAGTTTTCGATAACTTCGATTTGTGCAGGTTTTTCCACTTTTTCGTAAGAACGGAGCGTCGGACGGGAATTTCGCGAACGCCATCGTTCTTCCCGTGCCCGAATTGGTCTTGGGAGAATCATTTGACGACCATCGGAGCGATTTCGAGTTTTCGACAACTTCGATTTTTGCAGGTTTTTCCAGTTTTCCGGAAGAACGGAGCTTCGGACGGGAATTTCGCGAACGCCATCGTTCTTCCCGTGCCCGAATTGGTCTTGGGAAATCATTTGACGACCATCGGAACGATTTCGAGTTTTCGATAACTTCGATTTGTGCAGGTTTTTCCACTTTTTCGTAAGAACGAAGCGTCGGACGGGAATTTCGCGAACGCCATCGTTCTTCCCGTGCCCGAATTGGTCTTGGGGAATCATTTGACGACCATCGGAACGATTTCGAGTTTTCGACAACTTCGATTTGTGCAGGTTTTTAAAGTTTTCCGGAAGAACGGAGCTTCGGACGGGAATTTCGCGAACGCCATCGTTCTTCCCGTGCCCGAATTGGTCTTGGGAAATCATTTGACGACCATCGGAACGATTTCGAGTTTTCGATAACTTCGATTTGTGCAGGTTTTTCCAGTTTTCCGGAAGAACGGAGCTTCGGACGGGAATTTCGCGAACGCCATCGTTCTTCCCGTGCCCGAATTGGTCTTGGGGAATCATTTGACGACCATCGGAGCGATTTCGAGTTTTCGACAACTTCGATTTGTGCAGGTTTTTCCAGTTTTCCGGAAGAACGGAGCTTCGGACGGGAATTTCGCGAACGCCATCGTTCTTCCCGTGCCCGAATTGGTCTTGGGGAATCATTTGACGACCATCGGAACGATTTCGAGTTTTCGACAACTTCGATTTGTGCAGGTTTTTCCAGTTTTCCGGAAGAACGGAGCTTCGGACGGGAATTTCGCGAACGCCATCGTTCTTCCCGTGCCCGAATTGGTCTTGGGGAATCATTTGACGACCATCGGAACGATTTCGAGTTTTCGACAACTTCGATTTGTGCAGGTTTTTCCAGTTTTCCGGAAGAACGGAGCTTCGGACGGGAATTTCGCGAACGCCATCGTTCTTCCCGTGCCCGAATTGGTCTTGGGGAATCATTTGACGACCATCGGAACGATTTCGAGTTTTCGACAACTTCGATTTGTGCAGGTTTTTCCAGTTTTCCGGAAGAACGGAGCTTCGGACGGGAATTTCGCGAACGCCATCGTTCTTCCCGTGCCCGAATTGGTCTTGGGGAATCATTTGACGACCATCGGAACGATTTCGAGTTTTCGACAACTTCGATTTGTGCAGGTTTTTCCAGTTTTCCGTAAGAACGGAGCGTCGGACGGGAATTTCGCGAACGCCATCGTTCTTCCCGTGCCCGAATTGGTCTTGGGGAATCATTTGACGACCATCGGAGCGATTTCGAGTTTTCGACAACTTCGATTTGTGCAGGTTTTTCCAGTTTTCCGGAAGAACGGAGCTTCGGACGGGAATTTCGCGAACGCCATCGTTCTTCCCGTGCCCGAATTGGTCTTGGGGAATCATTTGACGACCATCGGAACGATTTCGAGTTTTCGACAACTTCGATTTGTGCAGGTTTTTCCAGTTTTCCGGAAGAACGGAGCTTCGGACGGGAATTTCGCGAACGCCATCGTTCTTCCCGTGCCCGAATTGGTCTTGGGGAATCATTTGACGACCATCGGAACGATTTCGAGTTTTCGACAACTTCGATTTGTGCAGGTTTTTCCAGTTTTCCGTAAGAACGGAGCTTCGGACGGGAATTTCGCGAACGCCATCGTTCTTCCCGTGCCCGAATTGGTCTTGGGGAATCATTTGACGACCATCGGAACGATTTCGAGTTTTCGACAACTTCGATTTGTGCAGGTTTTTCCAGTTTTCCGGAAGAACGGAGCTTCGGACGGGAATTTCGCGAACGCCATCGTTCTTCCCGTGCCCGAATTGGTCTTGGGGAATCATTTGACGACCATCGGAACGATTTCGAGTTTTCGACAACTTCGATTTGTGCAGGTTTTTCCAGTTTTCCGGAAGAACGGAGCTTCGGACGGGAATTTCGCGAACGCCATCGTTCTTCCCGTGCCCGAATTGGTCTTGGGGAATCATTTGACGACCATCGGAACGATTTCGAGTTTTCGACAACTTCGATTTGTGCAGGTTTTTCCAGTTTTCCGGAAGAACGGAGCTTCGGACGGGAATTTCGCGAACGCCATCGTTCTTCCCGTGCCCGAATTGGTCTTGGGGAATCATTTGACGACCATCGGAACGATTTCGAGTTTTCGACAACTTCGATTTGTGCAGGTTTTTCCAGTTTTCCGTAAGAACGGAGCTTCGGACGGGAATTTCGCGAACGCCATCGTTCTTCCCGTGCCCGAATTGGTCTTGGGGAATCATTTGACGACCATCGGAACGATTTCGAGTTTTCGACAACTTCGATTTGTGCAGGTTTTTCCAGTTTTCCGGAAGAACGGAGCTTCGGACGGGAATTTCGCGAACGCCATCGTTCTTCCCGTGCCCGAATTGGTCTTGGGGAATCATTTGACGACCATCGGAACGATTTCGAGTTTTCGATAACTTCGATTTGTGCAGGTTTTTCCACTTTTTCGTAAGAACGGAGCTTCGGACGGGAATTTCGCGAACGCCATCGTTCTTCCCGTGCCCGAATTGGTCTTGGGGAATCATTTGACGACCATCGGAACGATTTCGAGTTTTCGACAACTTCGATTTGTGCAGGTTTTTCCAGTTTTCCGGAAGAACGGAGCTTCGGACGGGAATTTCGCGAACGCCATCGTTCTTCCCGTGCCCGAATTGGTCTTGGGGAATCATTTGACGACCATCGGAACGATTTCGAGTTTTCGACAACTTCGATTTGTGCAGGTTTTTCCAGTTTTCCGGAAGAACGGAGCTTCGGACGGGAATTTCGCGAACGCCATCGTTCTTCCCGTGCCCGAATTGGTCTTGGGGAATCATTTGACGACCATCGGAACGATTTCGAGTTTTCGACAACTTCGATTTGTGCAGGTTTTTCCAGTTTTCCGTAAGAACGGAGCGTCGGACGGGAATTTCGCGAACGCCATCGTTCTTCCCGTGCCCGAATTGGTCTTGGGGAATCATTTGACGACCATCGGAGCGATTTCGAGTTTTCGACAACTTCGATTTGTGCAGGTTTTTCCAGTTTTCCGGAAGAACGGAGCTTCGGACGGGAATTTCGCGAACGCCATCGTTCTTCCCGTGCCCGAATTGGTCTTGGGGAATCATTTGACGACCATCGGAGCGATTTCGAGTTTTCGACAACTTCGATTTGTGCAGGTTTTTCCAGTTTTCCGGAAGAACGGAGCTTCGGACGGGAATTTCGCGAACGCCATCGTTCTTCCCGTACCCGAATTGGTCTTGGGGAATCATTTGACGACCATCGGAACGATTTCGAGTTTTCGACAACTTCGATTTGTGCAGGTTTTTCCAGTTTTCCGTAAGAACGGAGCTTCGGACGGGAATTTCGCGAACGCCATCGTTCTTCCCGTGCCCGAATTGGTCTTGGGGAATCATTTGACGACCATCGGAACGATTTCGAGTTTTCGACAACTTCGATTTGTGCAGGTTTTTCCAGTTTTCCGGAAGAACGGAGCTTCGGACGGGAATTTCGCGAACGCCATCGTTCTTCCCGTGCCCGAATTGGTCTTGGGGAATCATTTGACGACCATCGGAACGATTTCGAGTTTTCGACAACTTCGATTTGTGCAGGTTTTTCCAGTTTTCCGGAAGAACGGAGCTTCGGACGGGAATTTCGCGAACGCCATCGTTCTTCCCGTGCCCGAATTGGTCTTGGGGAATCATTTGACGACCATCGGAACGATTTCGAGTTTTCGACAACTTCGATTTGTGCAGGTTTTTCCAGTTTTCCGGAAGAACGGAGCTTCGGACGGGAATTTCGCGAACGCCATCGTTCTTCCCGTACCCGAATTGGTCTTGGGGAATCATTTGACGACCATCGGAACGATTTCGAGTTTTCGACAACTTCGATTTGTGCAGGTTTTTCCAGTTTTCCGTAAGAACGGAGCTTCGGACGGGAATTTCGCGAACGCCATCGTTCTTCCCGTGCCCGAATTGGTCTTGGGGAATCATTTGACGACCATCGGAGCGATTTCGAGTTTTCGACAACTTCGATTTGTGCAGGTTTTTCCAGTTTTCCGGAAGAACGGAGCTTCGGACGGGAATTTCGCGAACGCCATCGTTCTTCCCGTACCCGAATTGGTCTTGGGGAATCATTTGACGACCATCGGAACGATTTCGAGTTTTCGATAACTTCGATTTGTGCAGGTTTTTCCACTTTTTCGTAAGAACGGAGCGTCGGACGGGAATTTCGCGAACGCCATCGTTCTTCCCGTGCCCGAATTGGTCTTGGGGAATCATTTGACGACCATCGGAACGATTTCGAGTTTTCGACAACTTCGATTTGTGCAGGTTTTTAAAGTTTTCCGTAAGAACGGAGCTTCGGACGGGAATTTCGCGAACGCCATCGTTCTTCCCGTACCCGAATTGGTCTTGGGGAATCATTTGACGACCATCGGAGCGATTTCGAGTTTTCGACAACTTCGATTTGTGCAGGTTTTTCCAGTTTTCCGGAAGAACGGAGCTTCGGACGGGAATTTCGCGAACGCCATCGTTCTTCCCGTACCTGAATTGGTATTGGGGAATCATTTGACGACCATCGGAACGATTTCGAGTTTTCGACAACTTCGATTTGTGCAGGTTTTTCCAGTTTTCCGGAAGAACGGAGCTTCGGACGGGAATTTCGCGAACGCCATCGTTCTTCCCGTGCCCGAATTGGTCTTGGGGAATCATTTGACGACCATCGGAACGATTTCGAGTTTTCGACAACTTCGATTTGTGCAGGTTTTTCCAGTTTTCCGGAAGAACGGAGCTTCGGACGGGAATTTGGCGAACGCCATCGTTCTTTCCGTGCCCGAATTGGTCTTGGGGAATCATTTGACGACCATCGGAACGATTTCGAGTTTTCGACAACTTCGATTTGTGCAGGTTTTTCCAGTTTTCCGGAAGAACGGAGCTTCGGACGGGAATTTCGTGAACGCCATCGTTCTTCCCGTGCCCTAATTGGTCTAGGGGAATCATTTGACGACCATCGGAACGATTTCGAGTTTTCGACAACTTCGATTTGTGCAGGTTTTTCCAGTTTTCCGGAAGAACGGAGCTTCGGACGGGAATTTGGCGAACGCCATCGTTCTTTCCGTGCCCGAATTGGTCTTGGGGAATCATTTGACGACCATCGGAACGATTTCGAGTTTTCGACAACTTCGATTTGTGCAGGTTTTTCCAGTTTTCCGGAAGAACGGAGCTTCGGACGGGAATTTGGCGAACGCCATCGTTCTTTCCGTGCCCGAATTGGTCTTGGGGAATCATTTGAAGACCATCGGAACGATTTCGAGTTTTCGACAACTTCGATTTGTGCAGGTTTTTCCAGTTTTCCGTAAGAACGGAGCGTCGGACGGGAATTTCGCGAAAGCCATCGTTCTTCCCGTGCCCTAATTGGTCTAGGGGAATCATTTGACGACCATCGGAACGATTTCGAGTTTTCGACAACTTCGATTTGTGCAGGTTTTTCCAGTTTTCGATTTATGCGAATAAACTTGGACATTTAACGAACATTTCTAATTTATTGCGTTAATTATGACAAAGTGTAGATCGAGACAGTTCCGTCTTGGCCGGAATCTTATGAGGACTGGTTACCGATTGCAGTCGTGGCATTGATTTTGCACGAAAACCGATGCCGTTACTGTAAATGACTAATTTTTCGATTAAAAAGTTAATTCCATACGTGATTTTTAATACAGTCATAGTCAGCGTGCTTGCGCCAATATGAGTAGTACTTTCGACGATAATAATAATGACATTGGTATAAATGATAATCACCTCTGCTAACCTTGATAGACAACGGCAATTTTTAGAAGAAAGTGGTATAAATCATGGTATATTTATACGAGAGGCATTGATAATGATCAATTAGAGACTCACGGAATTTATGAAATAATTCACGCAAGAGGTTCATATGTACACATGCAGGTACAAACGAGTGCATACGTACATTTAGTGGAAATATATTATGTACAAGACATACATATTATATTCCCACTAGGTATGTAGATAAGTACCTAATATGTACAGGGTTTCTGTTAATTTTCATCGAACCAAAAAATTATAAAAAGGATACAAGGTTTTTATGAACATTTAGAATACATCAACAAACTTTCTTCGATTTGTTAAATGTTTTTTTTTTTGTATATAGAACTTTTATTTTTTTATTTAACTTAGTATAGTATTAAAAAATTATATCTATTCGGTTTAAAAAATTATATTTTTTTAGCACCCTTACAATTTCACAATCTAAACTTAACATGTCTCGGGATTTTTTATGAATATGCACACTAGGGTGGCCCAAAAAAATGGAATATTTTTTTATTTCGTGTCTCGTGTGAAAATATATTAATTTATCATGTTATAAACGTCCCCTTAAAAAATCAGCTCAAAAAAAATTTTTTTAGAGGTCGCTCATAATTTTTAAAAATTTCCAAATTTGTCAAAAATTGAGTTTTTTTTATTATTTTTTTCCTCATGTTATTATTTTTAGGTTGAAAAAAAATTTCGATTCTGATTTGAAATCAATATTTTAATTTCTTAAGGTCACTCATAATTTTTTTCCTTTTCAAAGTAGTGTACCTAAAATGTTTTCGAGCAATCTAAATATAAATTTTAACGAATTTTCAGACATTTTTTTCAACCTAAAAATAATAACATGAGGAAAAAAATAATAAAAAAAAAACCCAATTTTTGACGATTTTGGAAATTTTTAAAAATCTTGAGCGACCTCTAAAAAAATTTTTTTTGAGCTGATTTTATAAGGGGGCGTTTATAACATGATAAATTAATATATTTTCACACGAAAAAAAATATTCCATTTTTTGGGCCACCCTAATGTACATACAAACGAGTGCATACGTACATATAGTGGGAATATAGGTACAGATGTACATATTATTTTCCCCACTACGTATATAGATACATACCTAGCATGTACAGGATTCGTCACCTAAATTTGACACTCCTTATTTCTCTTAATTTTCATCGAACCAAAAAATACTAAAAATTGTACAAGGTTTTATGAACATTTAGAAAGCATCAAAAAACTCTTCAATTTGTTATGGATTTTTTTTATAAGTATATACAGGGTGTTTAAAAGAGACGCGGCAATATATAAGCGGGTGGTTGCCCAGGACATTCTATAAAAAAAAGTTCCTATAAACATAAGTCCGCAAACGCTTCGTTACCGATCTACAGGGTATTGAAGTTTAATTTTAAAAACAGGAAAAATTAGTCAGTGCTGTACATTCTTTTATCAATAAATTTGGTTAAAGTTCCCCTCGACTTAATCATTTTAATATTCTAAAATCAGCACCTTAGTGTTTCTACAAACAACAAACAATAATTTGAATTTCTAAATTAAAACAGCATAGGATTTAGGGGTGTACTAAAATGGTTTTTATTTTTTTACTCAAAAACGGTGCGTCGTACAATAAAATATGAAGAAAGCGTTTTTCTTCATATTTCAACAAGGCTTTTCAGCTTCTCCCTGGTAAGTCTGTGGATTCGGTCCATTCTCTCTCGTAAGTCCTCCACAAATTCTGGCAGAGATCGCTCTTCGGTTTCTTTTAGTGGACGGCCAAGCATGAGGTCAGTAGGCAGCTTCGATATGACAGCAAGAATAGAGGCACCAATTTGTCCCAGTCCCTTTGATTTTCAGACACGAATTTAGACAGGTAGTGGCATATGGTCCTGTTATGACGTTCAACCATGCCATTCGACTGGGGATGAAGCGCAGTAGTTCGGGTTTTCTTGATGCCCATTATTTTCATTACTTCTTGCCACAGCTCTGATTCGAAGTTTCTTCCTTGATCGGAATGCAGCTCGAGGAGTACTCCATGTCTTGCTATGACATTCTCGATGAACGCTTCGGCTACTGTTTCTGCCTCTTGATTGGGGCGGAGTACTGCTTCGGGCCATTTTGAGAAATAATCCATTACCACCATCAAGTACTTGTTGCCACGGTCGGTTACAGGTAATGGTCCAAAAATGTCCACTGCTACCCTCTCGAATGGTGCTCCGGATAAGTACTGCACCATTTTGCCACGGCTTCTTGTTTTTGTTGATCCCTTCTTGGAAGAGCACAAATCACATCTCTTACACCATTCTTCTACGTCTCGGCGACACTTTACCCAATAAAATCGGTCCCTTACTCGAGCCAAAGTCCTGGTTACTCCAAAATGTCCTCTATACGATGTTGAACCAGACTTGTTCTGCCGGTGATGTTTCCAAAAACATCTTGATATTCCTCGAGAAACTGTCTAGCTTTTCTAACTTCTTCCGGTTCCAGATGGGCAGCATTCTTGAGTAAGGATTCTGCAATAGTCGGATCACGTACCTTTTCTTGATTTAACTGAGCTCGGTTGACTTCCTCGCATTTAACTACTCTCTCGACTGGCTCACAATGTCCTAATACTTCATTCTTCTTAAGGATAATCTTCTTGTCCGATATGTTGGCAATTCTTACTGACAGTTGGTTATTCATTTGTACAAGGCTTCTTGCAACCAATAAGACATCGTTCCTTTCGCTCGCCTCGACTATTCCAGTACTCAGACCTTCACCATTTACATCCAATTTTGCAATGATGATGTTCGCCGATCCTTGGGGAACTTGGATGTCCTCTTGAACGATTATCCTTCTTGATTGATTGTAGTTTTGAAGCTTGGGGGCCATCACTATCTCTTCATTTTGAATTTGTATAATCCTGTTTTTAATATCCACTACAAAACCATGTTTACTCAATATATCTAGTCCTAAGATGCAGTCATCTCTGATATCAGCTGTTAAAACTCGGTGATACATGATTTTCGAACCCAGTTGAATTTTTACGTTTAGTTCACCATGTACAGGAATCAGTTCTCCAGTAGCTGTTTCCAATTTCACATGTTTAGATAATTCTTTTGGCGGTTTTGGAAGAATGTTAGGCCGCAAAATAGTTCTTGTGGCACCAGTGTCAATGATGAAAGAACACCATTTATCGTCCAAGTATCCATGGACTACCAGGCTTCGTTCGTTGCTACTTATTTTTGAGACAAAAATGTTGGACAGAAAAAGTAGTCGACACGCGCCCCCTAGCATCGACGAGGTCTTCGGTCCGGGGTTGGGGAACGACTAGTCCTGTGCTGTGAAGTCTTCAATGTCCCATTTTCTTCTCTCCAGTTTCTTTTGTCTGGACTTCTGGATCTTGATTTCGATCTGGCGAGTTCGTTCTTGACTGGGACCTTGACCTAGCCCTGCAAAAACGCTGTAGGTGCCCAATTTTTCCACAGTTGTAGCAGCGCCTGGTTTCCTTTTGTGTTGAGTTCGACTGTGTGTTTTCGTTTAATTCTCTCATTATTTTCTCCATGGTTTCCTGAAGTGATTGGCATTGAAGCTCCTCGATGCTTCTTTAGCTGCTTTAAATTCCAAAGCAGCTACGAGTGCATCACTGATCGTGATGTGTCTGCCAAGCCGCAAAGCTTGCTGCATTTCGGTGTCTACTAGTCCATCAATAAAAGTCTGGATGCCAATTTGTTCGAGAAATTCTTTAGGTGCTTGAGGGTACGCCAAATGGACAAGTCGTTCGATGTCAGCTTCGTATTCTTGAAGGGACTCATTGCTTCTTTGCTGTCTACTTTTGATTTGGGACTGGTAAGTTCGTTTGGGACTGGTGGGAGTTCGGTAAGGGTGTACCTGGTGAAGTCGAACCATCTCCTAATTCGGTTACCGACGTACGATGCAATTGATTGCCCAGTCCTTTTATCTTTTCCTGTATTTATCTCAGTACTTGCTGTTTGGTGTCTTCTAGTTTTTTATCGAGTTTTCTTTGGATTTCTTCCTTATTCTCTTCAACCACCTTCTCGATTCGGTGAATGTGTTGATCTATTGACCATCAATTGACTCATCATATGACCATCAATTCTTCCGGAAAATTCAGTCAACCTAGAGTTTATTACTTTTTGGGACTCACAAATTTCCTGATGCCGCCTCTCTGCCTCTTCTCGGTCCTGTTGTCGTCGCTGTTCCTCTCGCCTTTCTGCCTCCTCACGGTCCTCCTGTCGCCGCCGTTCGTCCTACTCTCGTCGCTTTTCTTCTCCTTGTTGCACAAATTTTCCTCTTCTAATTCTTCGATGATCCCACCGCTGTCACCAAAATGTTACGTGTTTCTCTCAAATAATTCACTTCTCCAATTCAAACACGTTTATTTACACTCTACAACTCGTCGATATTCACTGTATAATATACAAATCACAACTAACTCTATCCTAGCAACAACATCGGCATTTATAAATTTTACATGTTCTAGAAAATTCGTTTGACATCTAGAATATTTAATATGTCGTTCCATACAATTCTTTACTAACAGCTAGTGTATAAACTAAATAGACAAAATACAGTAAACTATAAAACTTAATAAATGTCAGCTGTCACAAATGTCACTTTTACAAATGTCACAATATGTATATAGTGACCCTGTTGTCTGTGAGTGTGCGAGCCACTTGATTGGTCCACTCTTTGTACCCACGTATTCCTTTTATCTTGCTGAAAAAATATTGTACCAATATTTCCATCGCACTTCAACTAAGGGTTAAAAAAAGCTGCAGCATATCCACGTATATCTCATGTCATTCTTACTCTATTGAAAAAGAATACACCATACTTTTTTTCATAGAGACCGCACACCGCTATAACTTTGAAGAGTCTCGTTCGTACTCGCCAACTGCTTTTGGAATTTCCGCCTCCCATATTTTACAATTTCGCCGATTACATTTACATAAAAAGAACCCTCAGGCATGATCAGTTCTACGGTTGGGTTGATTCCATTCCATTATTACAAATCCAGCATAGTTTCAGAAATTAGTACCCTTTTTTCAGAATCTCTCTCATAATAGATTTTTTTTATTTGTATTTAAGAAAGTGTGTGTTTATCGCGCAATTTAGAAAATGAAATTTAGAAAATTCATTGTCACAAAGAATTTAAGGACAAAAAAAAATAACACCGGATTTGTCCTCAGCGACACCAAAATGGGAGGGGCGAAAGTTTCAGCGGCAAAATTTCAACGATGGTAAAGTTTCCATTAGTCAATAATTATAATTACCTTACCCTTAATTAGAGCGTGTCGAAATCCCCAGCATTCGATGAGGTTGCGAGCAGATACGTAATCTCGAACGGTAAACCTGATGATGACGGTACACGCTTGCGCCGAAATTCGGCGGCGCAGAGCTTTAAAAGCGAATGGCCGAGATAGGCGTCGCGACGCGCTCCGTCAGTTCTCATTTACTCTCGCGGCGCGACGAATCCGATTCCTTAACACACGACGCGACACCTAAAAGCGCGATATACATATGTATATATGAGTGATTACGGCGAATACGTACGTCCTTCCCTACAACCATGTCATTTTCAAACTGAGCATATCTCTATAATAAATAAGTAAGTGTTTTTATAGTTCTTACGAAAAATTGCATATTGAAGAAAAGGAACTTTAACAGGATACCATAGTTAGCTATCAGTGCTCAAAATAAAAAATTATAATTGCGCTGATTCCTTATTGAACATATCCCTAAAAATACTTAACATTCTTTACCTGCTACATACATATATGTATTAGTCATTGCGAACACTGGCTAAAATGATTTTTCGATTGACATAAACTGATTAATAAATGGCACTATAAAAGGTCACTCTGACCTGCAAAAATGCGTGTAAAATTTGCGAAAAAATTCTGATTGAGTGTAAAAGTGCGAATTCATATTCTGATTGCGTTCATTAAACACAAATAACATTTTATTTATTATTGGTCATAAACACCAATCCAATACTATCCATCTAAAGCACCAACCAATAAGTCGGCACTAAAACTAACTCCTTTTTATAAGTAATATAATTATTTTATATGATATCTTGATGCAAACGTTAAAAAAACGAGATACATACTTTTAGATGTATTTAGCATCTCAAAATAGTTTTTCTAAATATTTGATAACAGATTACAATATTACCTTACTAAGTTACGATCTTCTTACATCTTACGAAACTAAGTATCCGAGTATTCTAATTACTCCATGTTGTCGTACAATAGCCCACGAGAACTATTGGAAAAAGCTTTGTTTTTATAAGATTTAGACATTATAATAGCAACGTTGGTTGTTTCGGCATGAATTTTACGAAAGTTGAGTTAAAAATAACATGCAATCAGCTGATGCCGATGCGTTAATTTTAGAATTTCGTCTTAAAATTAAGTGTAAAGGAGTAAGTTATTAGCGGGAACGCTTGAATTGTGACTACTTTTGCGTGTACATACGGAGTACTAACTAAAAATTGTTTTGTGCACCTATGAACTGATTTTAATTCCATATTTGGGCCAGATGGGCTCAGTACCTGCGTGCTGAAAAGTCAATCAAGTTACATCAGCGCACAAAAGTCAATTAAGTCGCAACCTACAGAAAAAAAATTGGAAATTTTAAAATAGTCCAAGACTGTTTTACTATGCTTGACGAATAAATAATTATTGTTTTATTGATTAAAATGCAGTTTTTTTTACTAAAAATAAAACAGTGTTTTATATTAGTATTACAAAACTATTCTTGAATTGAAAAACAAAAATCTGCAAAAAATATGTGCAGAAGTGACATTGAAAAAAAAAACGCTAATTAGGTCGAATTTTTTACATAGTTTTTAAATATTTAAAACATGTGAATTCAAAAAAAAATCTATAACGTTTCGTTCAGAAACGCCAACTGTCCTCATTGTTTGAACGTACGTTGCCACGATCAGTAGTCTTTCTGCATTTATTCTCGTTAAACGTGACCGATTTGACCTGTAAATATGGTAATAAAAGGAAAATGATTGTTCCACATCTACTGAAGTTAAAGGTGCAAATTCAAAATAGTTGGACAGAGGAGGACACACCACGCACATTATTTTCATGAATTTCGCATAGTTGTTTGTATCACTAACAGTTTTTTTTGTTGTCACTAACAGCAGTACATTATTATTTTTAACATCTACATAAGACAATGCACGTGTCATACACTATTTCTATACTTTTAGCTGTTGTTTGCAAAACCCGTTTACTAGTTATCAAAATCGGGAGCGAAATATCTGAAACGACCTTATTACCGTGAAAATCTGTTGTTTCTTCCAGTGTTAGCCACAGAAATTTATTGCGTATATCTTCTTTAATATTTCCCACGCCACGTTGATGTCTTCTGTAAATATGTTTTACGCAACGTATCACTAGTAGGTAATGGAAAATCGGATACATATTTGGCAAAAAAAAAACGTCTAAAGTAAATTTTGTCGACCACGTTCCACGAAAGGTTACATGCGCAAAACATTATGCACAAATCAAACCGAAATTCCTCTTTTCTAACTATGCCAGTAATATTTTGTTGATGGATATTCGAATCTAAATGTCTTTCATACTCTCGACGATCACGACATATTATATCGACGATTGCAAGGAATAAATAAAATATGTGATACGTCTATTTTAAAATCGTCGTAATTTTCAATTATACCATCTCGGTTTTTGAACAAATGGTAACGACTGTGCCATTATTGCAGAAATCCACACAAAATCAGGTAATATGTAAATACAGCACACGAACTCACGAGTTATCCACTCGCGACAAAAATTATTTTCAATGCGGCGGTCGACCCATTTACACCTACGGCAGGTGGGAAACTAAAGGGACACCTATCATGATCGGAATAGCTCACTGTCTTACGGAAAAATTGTATTCTGGCGTCCTGGGTTATGTATTATGGCCTATGTGCTAGACATGAGTCCAGTGCGCATTGTACGCACGGTCCACGGCGTAGGTATACAGGAGCAAGAAATATGCGCTTAAAAAATATGGTTTGTACTTTAATTATAATAGAATTGTATAGTGCCGGGCTCTGCCTGACAGTATACTTTTCCGGACCCTAGTCATCTATTAGTACTAAATTACTTGAAAGTAGTTGGACTTCAAATTAATTCTACTATTAATTCTAGACTAATTGAAAGTAGGATTTTCATTTATTTGGCGTACTTCTTAATTAGGTCAACCTATTAATCATTTAATCTGGACTATGAGGATGTCAGACAGACGACAGAAACTGACCGTTTGCTGAATAATGGTGTGAAATTAACATTTACGCTGTTTCAGCAGTCGAAAAATGGTGCTTTGTGCAACTTATGTTATGACCTAGGATAAGAATACGGACACTGTATGTAGTAACATGATTGACTTTTCGGCGTGTATTTAGTGAGATCATCTGACAAAACAGGGCCCAAAATCATTTCACAGTTGCACAAAGCAACCGTCCACTCGTTCAATGAAGGTTCAAACGCTTACATTAGCCAGTTTCCTTCCAACTGATCCTTTCATTTACACGAATAAAGTAAATAATTTCACTGGTATATACAAAATTCACAAATCGTTGGCTATAACCATATTTTGTGAAAGCTAACGAACAACGTTATTCGCTTTACTAAAGAACAGTGCAAGTTTCTCAAGCAGTGCTTTAGTGGATATCTAAAATGATAGGTAGACAAAATATGGTGTGATTTCAACAAATAAATGTTTGCGTACCTATGGTTATTTGGTTACGTTATTATTCTACAGGCACATGTGTTGAATACGTTTTTACAAGCTTTTATTTAACTTGCAATGTATGTATAGTCCTTCTATTTTTAATTGAAAATGATAAATACGCCTGGGGAAAAAAAAGCGGTGCAACTTTATGATATCATGGGCGTGCATATATCTTTTATAAATTCTAAAATTGTGAAATAATTTTTTTCATTCAAATCAATATAGGATATTAAAATTAGCCTGCATTCAAAACTTTTAATATTTGTAATATAATTTGCTGTAAATAATGCTCATTTAGCCAGACAATCTCAAAAAATTGTCAGTGTTAATAAACCTAGCTGAAATACACGTCACTGGCGCCTTAAACACGTAGAATTTCTAAAGTCGTAAATCATTTTAACGACGTCGTAAAAAATTTATGGCACAGTGGACCGAATAAATATTTGGCATGTATTACATATAAAGCAATCCAATAGTATAATGGTTGGCATTCGCTGGTACATTCGCGGCATCGCGTTGCCGGCTCTTCAAAATTTTCTTAAGTATAGTAACATACATAAAGTTGTTTTAATTTATAATTATTTTTCCTTAAACGCTTTATTTTAATGCTAACTAATAAATTTATATCTATGTATTTTTTTTTAAATATTTATAAACTAGCTTTCTAAGAACGTCACGAACTAACAGTTTACTGAAGTATGAAGTATACTTGTATAGTGAGCTTAGCAATTTTAGAAAATATATCTGCCAACCTTGCTTTTTTCTACCTATTTTCAATTTAGAATGGAAATACAGTACGTATGTTTGTATGTATGTTCAGGTCAAATCTTGCAACAGAAGTTTAAAGTAGTTATCCTCAACCGATTGAGATGAAATTTTGCATACACGTTTAGTTTGGTTGACAATGCATGGTTAGCTAAGTTATGTCATTCTAAATTCAAAATAGCGGACGGTCTAAGATGGCGGAATAGTTATTTTTGCGCACTCCCATGATATGGGTCTCAAATGAAAGGGTTTGCTGAGAAGAATACGGAAAATAAAATGACCACTCTAAATCCAATATGGTGGACCGCGCAAGATGGCGGACTAGTTATTTTTAAGCACTCCCATAATGTGGGTATAAATGAAAGGGTTTGCTAAGAGAATACGAATAAACTGACGTCTGCGTTGAACCCTTCGAGGAGATGGTGTACTACTGTCCGGCTAAGACATAGCGGGGTCGTGTCTTAACTAATATCAACCTATACCTTAGGCAAATTCTAGAGGTGGTGAAAAAATTCAAAATGGCGAAAAACAAGATGTCCACCATACCAATTTTAAAGAGTTATAATTTGGTATAGGTTAGGGATAGTATGAACAGATTGAGAAACATTTAGATACAAAAACACAACGATAACTAAAAAATAAATTAATATATTTTTTTTAAACAAGCTTTTATTTAAATGTTCTAAAAAGAAGAAAATAAAGTTTGAATTGAATCAAAGCCATCAATGTATTACATTACACAATTTATATGATATTGTGGCGAAAACACCAGTAGCATGCATCGCCGGCCGGTCAACCGTACAGCAGCACAAGTATTATTTAACGACGTCACCGCGATGCGTAAGCCTCGAGGACATTCCACAAACGTCGAGCGTTTTCGAGCGACCGTCTCGATGCGATTTTCTGGAACGGTGAAGATTATACCAGCGCGATCGGGAGCCCGCTCGCTTTAAATATATAACCGGGACTCGGCTAGAGTCTCCAGTCTATCTTTGAATTATTGTGCGTCGCGGTTTTCGTACAACTATCGAATATAAATTGTATAAAATAAATGAGTGTTAGTAACATAGTGTTTAAGTCGCATTTGTATTTGTTAAATAAATAGTGTTAGTTAAAAGTGCGAGTTTAAATTTTTCACACCTTACGAACCGGTAGTGAACAAAACGTTACAATATAAAAGCTTGTCACGAGATTTACTTGTGTAGATAAACAAGAATGCAATAATCGATTGCATAGTTGAATGCAACTCGATTTTGACATAAGAAAATCTAAGAAAAAAAAGTATGTATTTTTTAAAATAGGTAAATACATCCACACAAGTAAATCTCGTGACAAGCTTTTATATCATATAAATTGTATAATGTAATAAATTGATGGGTTTTATTACATTTAAAGTTTATTTTCTTCTTTTTAGAGCATTTAAATAAAAGCTTGTTTTTAAAAAAATAATTATCAATTTATTCTTTGTTAAAAAATACATCAGTTATTACATTGTTAACTATTTAAAGTGCTTTAATGTTTTTCGAATGGTTTTATGGCTTTCTGCATCAAAAAAATTAAAATATCAGAATTTCCAGACTACACTCGTATGTCACAAATCACAATTCAATATCGGTGCTGACGAAAATTGAAGATCATTTACTCAGTCATTATGGTCTAGTCTATCAACGTACATAATTATATTTAATATGATATGGCGATGGTTTTTAACTTATTACAATCAATCAACTCGGCTGACACTATCTCAACAAGACTATTGTACTGCGTCATCTGAAAGTTTCTTAGAAGTGTTGACACGCTAGAAAAAAATGATTATAGATATACTTTAGAATATGACTAACTTTTTGTGCGTGATAGTTCTTGAACAAGATCTTTGCTTTACTATACTGTGCCTATACCTACGATTTTTTCTTATAACTATTTGTGTACTTGTACAATTGTACAATAAAACTATATGTATAAATAATTATATGTATATTCTTAAAAGTAAAGAAAAATTTAACAGATAATTTCGTCCGCGCCAAATTGAGCGCGCTGTCACTCTAACTCTATCCGAAGACGCTAATAAAAATAAAAACAACACACATGCGACGAAATGCATCACGTCATTATTGACGTTGTCAGCTTTACCTAAAAATAGAATACGCTCACGAAAATAGAAAAACGGGTCTTCGAACCGTGAATGAAAAGCTGGTGTAATGGGCAATTTGACAAAAAAGTGGACATAAAGATCGTGAAAAACATAATATGGGCGCTTTTTTTTTCAAACAGCAATCTTAGTTTTAGGACAAGCAAAATTTTTCATCAAGAATTCTTATATAGGGAGGGGAAAAAAGTTTCCTATTTGTTAAGCACATCTGGGCATACACTGTATAATATAGACATCCAAAAAAAAACGTCATCAAAGTTGGCCGAGAAAAAAAAGACGTATTTCTATTCTTAATCGAATTTATAACCTTACTTACTTGTCAAGACTGTCACATCATATGACATCCATGGTTTATTTTACAAATTGTAACAGTCACTTGTCAAAAGTTTGACATAACCGAAAAGCTTAGACATGACCGCTATTTATATCTCTCTCGTTCATAGCCAGAGTTGACGACGTTTTTTTTTTGGATATCTCTATATAAATTGTGCCTTGCGTCTGCTTGTGTCTGCCCCTTAACAAACAAGAAATAAAATGAGTTGGCACATACCGCCAGAGATGGGCGTCGATGCGTCGATTTTTATTGTCGACCTCGATACGTCAACAATACATCTAGTATATCAACAACGAGCTTTCCGGTCTAACGTTCTGTGATTATGAGCTAGCTTAACGCAGTGGAATGAGTGTTGAATGTCATTACACTACTGATATGAAGGGTGTGTGTTCGATTCTTGTCATATATTTTTTACGATATTAAGGAATTTGAATTTTTTATAATAACTATTGGTTTGCATTAGGTGAATAGGTATCACATATTAGCACTTTGTACATTTGTATGAGTTGTGGAAAGTAAATTTTTAAATAGTAGGAATAAAATTAGTAGGAGAAAGTAACGTAAATTAAAAATTTTAAGTAGTTTACTATATTGATGACATTGTTTACATTCTTGACGTATTAAAAATTATCGACCTCGACATCAAAGTCGACGCGTCGAAAATATAATTGTTAACATGACATTTTTGACGTCGACGTGAAAATGCATTTAAATTAATCACTACTTAAAATAAATCCTGATTAATATATCCATTTTCAGTAGGTACCTATTATTCTACAGTACGGGGTGGATTCGCAGTAACTCCTACCCCCATTTTCCCGTTATTTTTAGAGGTACGAAAAAAAATTGCAGTGGAATTTTTTCCTGAAGTCCAAAATTTTCAGTCTGAAATATAATTGAAAGAAAAATGTAGCAGCTGTTTAACAGTTGAAATATGAAAGTCGACCTAAAATCAATTAAATATTTACAAGTACTCTGTGTCTGTCAACCACACATTTCCAAATTACAATAATTACATGAAGTTAAGATATATATTATATTTCTATAAATAATAATAAAAAAACATTCTCATCTCTTTTTTTTTGCATGCCATTGCTAATTTTGCACTAAAAGTAGGTAATTTATGTTTTTATTAACTTAGAAAGTTTTAATTCTTTAAGACTGGAAACGCTTACACCTAAACCCTTTAAAGTTTTCCATCGCCCTGACAGAATGGCTCTTCAGAATGTTAATTGGATAAACTACGTCCACTTGTTAAGCTTATTAAATGTAAACCTGAACTGTAACAAAACGGCTGTAGCAGGTTTAAGTAGTTTCCGTGTGATATCCTCTAATCGTTATTTAAGATATCCTCTAATCTGAGAAAGTACGATACCTCTTCTAGAATTTACGTCCTTTACTTGAATTTACAAATCTCGAAACCGGATTTGAATTTGGTCGTAAACGGTACCTAATTAATTTAAAGACATTAACCCACTAAAAGTTTGGATGTGAACATATTTTTTAGTTCCTGAGATATGAGGCCTCAAAGTTGCTCTTCTACACTATCCACCTTATTGTAAGATATCACATGAATCAATTTTAATAACCATGCACATCATAAAATAATTCATATAAAAAATAATATTTGTAAATTTTTAAGGCATACCTATTTTCATTGTCGTTCACCGTCAGGGATCACAGATCCGGATTTCGATATTATTGAATGTCGTTAGTGTAACGTGTCGGCTTGTATGATTAGGCGAGTTACAAAGTTGTTGCCTAGAAGGTATCGCCTAATAGGCGTAATTTATCGTAATTGGGTAATTACTAATTAGGCGTTACGTGATTACGTAGGTGCTGATAACTCAGACCCCCCAACCTCCCGATGGCTACGCCACTATATCGTAAGTACTGTCTCCAGAATTTTTACAATCCTGTATATAAAAGGAAGGCGTATGAAACCTTAGAAAATCAAGGACCTTAAATGAATTACAAAGCAAACTTATGTAGAAATAATATAGGAATATACAAGTATACAATGCAATGGATCTCAAATTAATTTAAAGCACCGTAATTTAAGTGTTCAGAATTGCGACATTTTTTTATACACATCATTGTTATTTTACTAGTGCTATATTATTTTAAAACGTTCATTCTGTTCTAACAGCAACGTTTAACATTTTTGATACATTTAATTAAATGAATAATCATCTGTTAATGAATTTATGACGGTATTAATACATATATTAACTAGTTACTATTTGGATATTTGTACATTGTAGCGTATTATAATAACTTTTATAGATTTCTTAATATATAAAACAATGTCGGGTTAGTTACACCATTTATAACTCAAGAACGGCTGGACCGATTTTTATGATCTTCGATCCGTTAGATTCGTCTCCGCCCCGAATAACAGAATAACTATTAAAATATCGGAAAAATTCACGGAAAAAAAATTATGCAGAAAATTAATTTTTAATTGATGTCCACTGCAAATAATCAGTGACATACGGGTGATCGGTGATCGTGTAACTTTTGAACGACTTGACCGATTGAGGTGGAATTTACTTGAACTGTCGAGACAATGGTTCATAGCTATGCTAAGATTCGATAAGTAGCGCCATAGTCATAAAATTCATAAAATTTGATATTAAAAGGGCAAGACAACGTCTGCCGAGACAACTAGTAATGTTATAAAGCATACCCATTTCTAACTATGGTAGGTAAAGATTTCAGTATAAGTATAAAACCTTTTATTGTTGACTGTAATACAAACACAAATAACGCTAATGCGAATGGAATGTGTAATATTATTCTACTGTAGTATTTATTTATTTGTTTCATTCCTCCATTATTTTTAGAGAATTAAATCGATTTTGTACATACGTTGGAAGCATTAGAAATACATACATACATACATATATATGTACGTAGATCTAAAACAATGTTTGGCTAAATTTATAAATACTCGATTAGAACAAATAATCTATTAGTATAAGAAGGATCACTTTTCATTCGCGCACCACGTACTAACTCTAGGTATTTCAAATTGATGGTGAGAATAAATGCATACATACATACATACATACATTATGTACATATGTACTACGTGTTACTATAGTACATACGTATATGTACTGTAGGGGGGGGGGTGTTCTAAGATACTTAGACAAGCGTTGTTTCGAAAATTGAAAAAAGGGAACATTTCTTAAAGGGAAAAAGTTACTCTATTTAAAAAATGTATACAATCATTTTATAATACAATGTACAGGGTGCTTCATAAATACTACAGATTGACACTATCGCCGACATTTTTGAGAAAGTAAGTTGTGTCAATCAGAATCTTCTTTTATACAACATTGAATTTATTATATTTATACAGAAGAAGGTATAACTGATTTCTCACTTTTCAAGTGATTTGACGCTCTGAATTTTTTTTGGTATTTGTATTAGACCTTTACATTTGCTTCTCAATTGGTGAAATGACAGCACAATATTTGACTCCAAGAAAGTGAATGGAATATTGGATAATGTGAGTTTTGATACAACTTTTTTGGATAATAGTCGTTTTGCTCCAAATTATTCTACATAATACTATTTTTTACACTAAAATTCATTCAGTTAAGCTAAAAAAAGGAACTTGGAAACAAACTCAATGGTATGTATATCAATAAAAATTTTATGTACCTAATATGGTAGTTCATAATCAAAATAAAAAGCTGCATAAAATACTTAGAATACGGTTTTATTGATGAAGTGAAATATTTTTATAATGAACCTAAAATTGCAAAGTACAAAAAATGCTGTTCTCCTTAGGAGAATGTGAGTTTTGAAACAATTCACAGATTCCACAATTTAAAATAAATACGAAAATGTGAGTTTTATGCCACTTTTAAAATTTAAAATGGTGTAGTTCACCACGATGAATAAGATAGCCCCACTAACTCTATTTCGAAAAATTATGGATAATGTGAGTTTTGCATCTGTACCCCTCACTGTTTATTAAGTAAACTTCCTACGAGAAAAAAAACGGCACATTTCCTCCCTAGTAAGCAGCTATTTTTTGTTTAGTGCCGTTCTTCTTGCAATGTCATCTTCATCAGAATTCGATGAACCAATTCTTAAAATCAAATAACATATTATACATGTCTCATTTTAACATAAGGACAGGCAAAGATATTAATTTTTTTGGAATGCGGTTATTTTAGATTAGTTTTGGCAAACTCTTCTCTTCCAACCTAAACATTTACAGACACCGTCATCACGTAGCCGCCATACAGTAATAGAGTGTGCCCGACAACTTCTTTATTGCTGTTTACAATTCCGATCGAATTTACATAAACAGCTCTCCTGAAAAGTGAAGGTACCTTAATAAAATTTTACTCTTGTTCTAAAATTAGTTTTGCTTCGGTCCGCGGATTCTGCTTTTACTCGTGTGCAAGGAAGGTGATACATCCGTGGCACAATTTAGATATTGTTTAAAAGACAGGCATTTTTAATTTGTAACAGTAAATTAACAGTTTACGTACAGTTGATACATATGTATATGTACATATGTACATGAACTGAAGTCTTACATTTTGACATTACTACTAAGTTTTTTTACGTAAATTATATTTATTACACCGAAATAAGTACGAGTACGTAATTTAAAATATCTCCACTACTTATGGACACATTAAAAAAAACGTTTAATAGAGATTAAAAAAATGTATGTATAAGTTAGGTATGTTGTTAAATGTATAGATTAAAAAAATACGATGTGTCGTGTAAAAAAAAGTTTTACGTGCATACTGATACATACAACATTCATACAGGCAAACATACAGACATACATACATATAGTATATTCACGTAACACCCTGAAAACCCCAAATTCAAAGGGATATATCTTAAAATCATGAATTTGTGGAACTAAGTGGCCATTGCAACTTTCGTTCTACATGTCAAGGACTACCAGAATCCAAAGTTTCAAAGAGTTTGATCGAAAGTCTATTTGCTATAAGGATCTTGGGGGGTCCTTTGCAGAATCTGATAATCGTACAAATCTGCAGGGGCGTCAGTGAAAACCATATTAAGTAGTGACATTTTAGTGTATGTACTATCACTATCTAAGTGTAGGTACACACACCAAGTATGGACTATCATGGACTTTATAAATAGAATAACAAATTTTAATTAATTTCCATAGTCGTGCACAATATGCAATATAATTTCTAACACATACGGTACAATCTTGCCAGAGAATTGTGGACAACTATGTATGTATGTAGGTAGGTAGTATGGTCATACCCAGTGGCGGTGGGCTATAAGGTGCGCTGGTGCGCGCGCACTACCAACAATTTAGCATTAATAATTTTATTTAGTAATTAATGGATGCATTCTTAATTTATCGCCTTGCCGCATCCCTAGCGTTAATACCATCTGAATATTATTTGGCCGCAGCGTTACGGATCCACTAGACGCTAGGTCTATATCTCCAACGCCACTGGTTTCCGATCGCGGCGCGGGAGTCGACACGCGCAATACGAAAAAGCGGCACGACGATCATGCTTCCGTGCAATACGAAAAAGCGAACGCGTATTGTTACTGCTTGCCCCTCCACAATTATTACGCGTAGTGGGCGAATCCTATAGATATGAGGTACGGAGTTTAAGAGCGCACAAGAGTTATCGATCGGTTGGTTTGTGAATTGTTTTCGTACATTGCGATTGCTGTTTTATCGCTCACGTTTTATAAATATAAACTCGGTTACAATCTAGTTTGGAATAATGAATTATATTCAAAACTTATTAAAAACTCCATTCTCTAGCTTGAGTTTGGAGGAAAAAGTGCAAATTAAAACTCTAGGTAGGCCCACTCCACAAATTAATTTAAAATTAGCCGTGAAAGGAAAAAGTAAACGATTTGTAAGAACATTTAATAATGACTTATATAAAAAACATTTGTGGTTAAGTGGATGCAATGTATTGAACGCAGTGTTTTGTTTGGCGGAGAAACACCTTGGACCAAAACTGGAGTAACGGATTTAAATCACATAAACGAGAAAATAAAAAAAAACATGCAAATTCTGCTGGACACATGAATAATGTTTTGAATTTAGCCATGCTAGGCACTGCAAATATTGGGACAATGCTCGATTCTGCTCATCGACGAGCAGTGGCAGCACACAATGAAGCGGTTTCAAAAAACAGGTATGTTTTAAACATTATTATTAACTGTATTCGTTTTTGTGGAAAATTTCTATCTAAAACGAATAAAGACATTTTTGCGCAACACCATGTGCCAGGAAAGACTGTCGGCTTTGGCTATGCTCTCCATTGAAAAAGACTATTACAAATATCGAAAATTTTAACAACAAAGTAATTGAAAAATTTGCACAATGTAAAAATCGCAGAATTGAGCTCATTTACAAAGAAAATTAGGTAAGTTTTCAAATTAATAGAGTTAATAAGAATAACCTTAATATGAGATAAATATTTATCTCATATTAGGGATATTCTTATTATTCTTATGATTATCGTTATTTTTATATATGGTGCACCCCCAATCTTAGGATCACGCACCGCCACTGGTCATACCACATTTAGTACGACCATACTCTACGACCATTCTGCGATCAAGGGAAAAGTAACCGTTTCTGGATTACCTATACACGTTCATATGTATATGTGCATTATGTGCATACATACATATGTACAATCGAGCGGAACTAACTGCGGGCACAACAGACAAAAACCGGTAGAGACGGGCAAGTTGGTCGACGCCCTTGGAAGTGAAATGAGAATGTCATACTCTGGCAATTAATAAACACTCCATTTATTCCCAAACAGCAAAAAAACAATATACATATTTATTTATATTAAACAGATACAAAAAAAAAACAAAGCTATTTACATAAATATGTAAAAATATGATACTGCGTTCCTGTAAGTATAACAATTAATTAACATAAACATTCTTCCCAGGGTCATTTAATGAATCTCTCGGTGAACTATAACACATACTTTAAGTATGTCAAAGTCGGCAAAGTCGATTCCTCTGAAGAAATTCCGTCACTTTCAATTGGAAAGGATCAGCCTACCGATTAAGGTTGCTTGAATGGACCCTTATTGCGACCGTCCACCGATGTTACATAGAGCATAGAGAATAGAGACTAGGGATGGGCACCTAACATCGATGTTTCTGAAATATCGATGTTTTCCACTGAACATCGATGTTTTAATTTCGATGTTATATTTTCAACATCGATGTTACTTGTAAACATCGAAACATCGATAAGTAATACAACATTTTTAAGTTGCTAAAAAAAAAAACGAAAAAATTTCTAATTGATTCGTTTTACTCTTTGTACATTGTGGCTTACGCGACATATATCCGCCAAGGCAGAAAGTATTAAATTCCAGAAAAGATCTCATTTATTAAACGACAGTAAGCCGATATCTGTAGGCACATTTTCTAGTTTCTACTTCTACAAAACTATACACTTTTTTTCAGAGAACATAAAAATTAAAGTCACTTTATACTGGGTGTAACAGGATTATGGTACACCCCTTTTCTCCTTTAGTTTTCAAGATAGTTAATTGAAATTTGGGATGTCCTATATACATAATAAGCGGCACTGTCCGACATACAAGTGATTATTTTTCCACTTCCGGTTTCGCCGGAAGTGACACTAACTTTCGATTTTTAAATGGAACTCCCTTTATATTATTGTATTTTATTTGAATTCTGCATAATTTTCTGAATCCGACGATACCAAATAAGTGACATTTCAAACGTCAATATTTTTTGCAATTATAATTTTTAGTTTTCCATTTAAGTGGGCCATGACGGTTCCGATTTATTTTAAATGACCCATGTAATGCTACAAAAATCAAAATCCCGTCAAAAATACTAAATTATGTGATTTATGAGCAAATAAAGTTCATCAAATCATTTCTCTTAGCTGTAATTTTGTTTGTATTTATCGCACATATTAATACGACATAAGAATAAATTACTTATTAATAGTAATAATAAATGGTACTACGGTACCAATATGGTTCCATTTGAAAAAAATTGAGTTCTGCTCCAAAAACAATTTTGATGAAATTAATTTGCTCATAAATCACATAATTTAGTATTTTTGACGGGATTTTGTTTTTTTGTAGCATTACATGGGTCATTTATTCTAAATCGGAACCGTCATGGCCCACTTAAATGGAAAACTAAAAATTATAATTGTAAAAAATATTGACGTTTTAAATGTCACTTATTTGGTATCGTTGGATTCAAAAATTATGCAGATTTCATAAATGCAATAATGTACAGGGTATTCTATTTAAAAATCGAAAGTTAGTGTCACTTCTGGCGAAACCGGAAGTGGAACAAAAATCACTTGTATGTCAGATAGTGTCGCTTATTATGTATATAGGATATCCCAAATTTCAATCAACTATCTTGAAAACTAAAGGAGAAAAGGGGGTGTACCATGATCCTGTTACACCCGGTATATATTATTTTGAAACATCGATGTTTCACAACATCGATGTTTTCTAGCCGATGTTTTTACTACCATCGATAGTAGGTACCGATGTTGAACATCGATGTTAACATCGATATTTTTAAAAAATGTGCCCATCCCTAATAGAGACTCCGGCAGGGACACGGTCAGCGCCATATTAGCAAAGGGCCTCGACTACGTCGGATATAATTTTTGCGGATTTGCGAATTTGAAGGTTAATTTAATGGGTCGACAACGGACCGACGGGATCCTTTAATGTAGCACGAAATGCCTTTACAAATCTGCCGTCATAAGAAAGAGACACGTATTCAACAACATGAAAGTGTTAAAACCATGCACTAAGCACACTTTTTTTAATTACATCAAAAACCAAGGGTTGTTTCATTTTTCTCGTCTAGAAAGTATTGAATATGGAAATCATGGAACATAAAACACATTTACTGGTTTAAAAAAAAAGTCTATTTCACAAGGAAAATGTCTCTGCTAGGAATGAAGTACGTGTACAGGAAAATACTATCTACATCTTTAAATGGCAAAGTGTTATGCTCCTTAAGCGCATATGCTCCTCCCGTAAAGCCACACTTGCGTCACATCGTGCGTTTCTGCGTTTCCATGCCCAATCCGTGCTCAAGCTGTCGGCGGCGATACATATTTATATATTATCTAATACTTAGTAAGAAATGCGAAAACATTTCACGTAATTATCTCGTATTATCACATGAAATCGTTATATTTTAGTCTCCTACACAAGCAATTGGCAATAACCACACGCAAATAGCGTATCGCAAAACATACAGACAGAGATATCCACAAACCAGCGGCGGCTGGTGGAATTGAAATTTGCGTATTTTCTTAAGAAAGCTGGGGTTCACATTAATTTTAGAGGATAGTTACTAGATCGCCAACGATTACTAAGTAGAAGGCATAATAGCAAAAAAAACTTCAAACGATTAACGAAAAAAAATCAAAACACGGCTTACAAAATGTTTGCAATATATTTCATTTTTAATTATTAAACGAATACAAGATACTTTTTATTTTTATATTTTCTGCAAAATTTTCATTTTGCTTAAAGATACACCTCTTGTAAAATCTCAAAATGCTGGGGTGAAATAATGTTTCACATTACTATACTTTTTACAGATGGATGGAAACTTTTTTTCTATTTTTTTAAGTTTCGTAATATTATTTTATTATTTATAGTTTTATTATTTTTTACTACTATGGCATTCCACGGTACGTATACCGTGATAGCCTTATACTTAGGTCCAGTAACTACGTCCTAAAATATGATGTGACCTCAATGATGAAAATTGAGTGACCACCGTGATGAAAATTCGATAACCTCAAATTCCACCAGCCGCCACTGCCACAAACAAATAATTATTTATTCACCAGATAGTACTTCTTGAAGCGTTCGCGGCTGCAGCTACAAAAGAAATGAGCACAATTTCAGGTTTTATTTACTGCTGCCACGGGCAAAGCTGCTGTTGCCGCATACATACAGGCATGTATGGTCGATTATTACGTATTAGAGTAGTAGACTCGTCTAGGCAATGGAAATTTGGCAAATTGGCGAGCGGACGTAATGCCCTAATGTGGCCTTATGTCTGTACGGAATGAACTGTACGAATGATTCTTCTATGAAACGAACCTAGGTTGTACTTATTAACCCTTTTCAGGGGAGAATGACGAGCTGGTGGTCGTCGAAGTGCACGTGCGTGAGCAGACGTCGCAGGCCGGTGGTCAGTGACGAGTATTCGGAGAGCGACTCCAAATCCGTATCGGACATCGAGCTGAAGGCGTCGAGCGAACCGCCGAAGAAGGCGGCGACGGCCAGGCGCCAGAACTGCTGCAAAATAAAGAAACATATCCCGAGAAAGATACTCAGATGGTTCGGACAGGACGACGACATGAGCATGACGAAAATAGAAAAGAGTAAGTAAAGTTTGCGAGCGATGATTGTTTTACAGGTAATCGTAAACTTAAAAAGTACAGATCCACGAGAACATTGATTTATGTAGTGTGTACCTAAATAAAGTGTGGAGTAAATTCAAATTCAGTTTTTACAAAAAAATGCACGGAAACGTTGATTTTGCTTTCCAAAAAAAAAAACAAGTTTTCCACATCCACGTGATTGTCATTTTTTAAAATAACAACCCTTATTTTTTACGAAACTTGTTCAAAAAGAGGATCATTATCTGCAGTATAAAATAGTATGTCGAGAGGAAAACGTGTGATGTTTGACTTCAGTCATCTTCATCGTCATCGTCAATACTCTGAATTTTTAAGAGACGTTTAAACGACAACTGTTCCTTGTACTGGAAATGGTTGTCCAAAGTTTCAAGGGATCAATGTTTTCAAGTGAACCATCTCTAGATAGATCCCAAAGCAAGATCTCCATACCTTGTTCCTCTGAATTATTTTTCATGGACTTTTTTAAAAAGCCAAATCTATTTCAACTGACCAATTACTCTTGAATACATAAAGAATACGACACTGTGCATATCAAATACCAATTTCTCTTTAAACATTTTAAAGTTCCATGTATTCATGTTTGCGTCTTTGGCTAAAAAATTGGAAAGAAAAGAAAAGAAAACATACGACTTCCTTTCCTATAAACATCTATTCTGTTAAACATTTGATAAAAATGAGAAGGTGGGTGTTTTTGATTGGGTTCCTAAGGGTCTTTCATTAAACAAGAATCAGGGTTTGATTAACCTTCAAGGTAAAATGTAAAATCGGTATTTACCATTGTTTGCTTAATCATATATTTTTTACATATCAGTCATAAATCTCAATAGTAAGGTGTTTTCACGTTTTCACTCAAGAATATGATAAAAACTTTAATATGCATTATTGGACGAACGAATTAATTAAATGATCAAGCATGCATAGGATAAATTAATTCCCTTTTCCTATTATTCTCTCTGTAGAATAGAAATAAGCTACAAGAATTTCGGTAAAAAACAACAGAAAGAAAATACTGTTTAATGTTGTATCCTACACTTATTTTAATTGTAAAACAACACGTCAGTTATGTTAAGTCTAAAAATCGCGATTTTTTCAATTATTGCTTATATCTTTGAAAAAGATATAATATTTTTTCATGAAACTTGGGGAATGTATAGTCCTCGATAAGTAGAATAAGCTGATATTTTGAACCTATACAAAATGCTGCCTCCGCTTGACGTTCGTTCATGAGCGTGGTGATGGGAGAGAGAGAGAGAGAGAGGCCGACTCGACGTATGCAGTTAGTTTTATCGACAGATCCCCAAAATCAAATGTTCCACGTTAACGCAGGACGCTGTCTTCTTCGCAGGACGCAGGACATTCTCACATGCAACAGTAAAAAAATTTCAAACAAAAATCTCCATATCATGTATTAAGTAGAATGTTTAAAACATACTTTCTTTTTTTGGAAACAAATTTAACTTTATTAGGGGTTTGTGCAAGCTTAGTTTTAAATAATAATAGAATATTCACTAGTATACAGGGTGTCCCCTAATTAATGATACACATCTAATCTGCAGATTTTTGAGTTAAAATATTTCTATATATAGGCCAAGCCCAATACATTTTTACATGCAAAATTGGTTACAGCACGAAAATATACATAAAAAGATCGGAAAAACTCCGTAGAATTGAATAAACTACTTTTCCCCAGCTGAATTTCGCCGCGTCATATTCAAAATGGCGTCCAAAGTTGACCAAAAAACCCTTTTTTTCATTTAATAAAAAAAAGGATGCGTCCTACAAAAATTTATATTTTTAATAAAATCATAAAACTTACATCCAGGTTTTTATGTACTTATAATGTCGGATAAAACCACTTATATTCTATTCAGAATTATTGACAAACTAAAAGGATCCCTAATAAACTTTCAATCATCCAATTTTGTGCAAAAATGTTGGTTTTTAAAAAAGTTATTCACGAAAATCGAAAAACAAATTATAACTTTGAAACGCTGTTTTTGGTAACCATTCATTTTTATACTATGGTAGTTTGATTGAATCATAATAGTCTCAAAAAAAAATCTGCACTTTGCTGTCTCCATTAGGTACGGGAACCATGTACATATAATGTAACTACTGCATTAACTGGTAAAAAAGTATCAACTTTGAACTGGTACCTACTGTAAACTGGTAATTTTTTTTATTTATTTATCTTTAGTATATTGCTATTTACTGATTGGTTGGTTCCGTAGTGATGTCAATTAAATAATAATAAAAGCCAGAGATGGAAAAATCTCGTTGAATCAGACGTGGTACATTTGAATAATATAACATTTCAGCATAGAAATTGTCGGGTCCTACAGTCGGTTGTAATGTTTTATGTATTAGTTTTATTATTTATTCAGCCAATTTCTGAGGAAGGGATCCCGATAAAACGTGAACGTTTTGCAGACCACGCCTCAATAAGGAAAATGCGAAATGAACTGTAACAATAATGAAATTGAATTGAGTGTGTTACGTATAGACCTCTTAATAAATGATAGTTCACCTTTAAAATACATATATCTACCACAGGTGTTACCTCATATAAGTTAATTACTTACACTCTCTTTACAGTCATTTATCATGTACATTTTAGCCCGCGACCTCATGAAAAAAATTCTGCAGAGGACCATATCTCGATATAGTGTTATATTAAGGGTGTAGATGAGTCAGCAACCACTCGTAGATGGGACAACAAACAACATCAATTATGGGGACAACTGAAAATGGATTGACAAATAATTGACAACCAAGTGATTAATTAATTGATCTCTAATAAATAATCGATACATTTTGTGCTCGCAAGAAAATTCCATCTCTGAAAAATAACGTGTCTCGTGCGCTCAAAACTTATTCCTCGCTTCTCAAAGACACTTTTTGTTGGTGAGGTAACTCATTGTGTGCCTCAAGGGGCCTTTCAGTATCCCCAGACATCAAGGGCATCGCGCCAAAAGGTAGACAAGAGAGTATTGGAAAGACCATTATTTCTTTCTCTCTATTTCACAAATAAATAAAAGAAGATACCGTCCACGGTCAAACTCACACAAGTGCCTCAAAGTGTGTACATACCACACATACATAACGCACCCGTTCCTCCAAAAAATACACTCTTGGGCCCGCAATCGGTGTCCAAGGCCTACAAAGCATGTATTAAATAGTTTCCCCCTTGAATTTTAGCCTCATTCACCATACATCTATCTACCCTACAACTCTAATGGGTTTGGTCATCATCCGTACGAGTCCGTACTTGGTCATCATCCGTACAGTTCTTATAACTCAATAGCTCATACATTTTATATTACGCACTGGCTGGCAGTCGAATTATGATGACTTCTATTTTTGTGGTAGGCCTGTACTTAATGTCTTTCGATGGATCTGTTTGTTAAAAACAGGTTTTAAGGCCCATTTTTTTTACAAATATCAGAACTTTTCACTAATAAACTATCTAATTCCTGGACAATAAATATTTTCACATAATGAAGGAAAATACATAGACTTCTAAATAAAATTATTCGAAAGGTGAAAATACGGAAGGAGAAATATGTTGTGGAATAATAATAATAGAATACTCGTATATTTCTTTCCCAAAACATCTAGAAGTCCTGCGTATTACATATGCTATTAATCGTAAATATTTATGAAACTCCCAGTATTTACACCAGTATTATTTGTTATTGTTAGAAACTATCCACCCACCTATCTTTGCCAACATTTGAAGAGAATTAATAGACAAATTTAATATAATTTAAGGAACAGTTGAAATACGGTTAAATTAAGAGTGAATGATCAACGATAGTTTTATTATTCCAGTTACTAAACTCTAACTTGGTAAAATCAAATAAGAAGTTCTAATAGAATCTGTTTTGTGTTGGAACTAAAATAAAAACTGGTCGTTGCTTACCAGTATTCGAAAATTTGTTTAAAAGTGCTTGCTATTTGTTATTATGATGTGTCAAAAGTTAAAAAATAAAATAGATATTTGTGCATATGTTTATGTAAAAACACGTCAAACCGTAATGATCATTTTTAGGCATACGCCACTTATAGTCAAAATACTATACAGGGTACTTCACGAAGAGTGGCTTATTAAACGTTTTGGGAGAACAGTGGTAAAATTGTATGGTTATTTTTTTACCATGCTATTATAAATGTTGAGCTTACTGTCAATGATTGTAAATATACGGAATAATCAACAGGGTGCTCATAATGGAGGGTCAAACTACAACAAATGTGTTGCTTATTTTAAATAGAACCTACTATATTTTATTCTACATTATGCTTCCTTTCTTTAACCATTTTCAAAACATATTAGCATTCCCTATACCCAAAATATACATATTGTTTTCGAATTATTTCAAATTATTTCACAAAATGGTTAAACGATCAAATTTTAACAACTTTATTCTTTCTCAAGTCGATTATTTTGAATAAAGCATACTGTAGATTGATACATTATATATAGACTGGATTTTTTCTACGAGTATATGTATAGGATTCAAATAAAAACCGTACCGCAAAAGTATATGTGGAAAGAGAATGAAATAAAGGAAACTAACTTTTAAATGGCGATAAAATAATTAAAATAACGAAGTTATTATTCACTTCCGGTATATTATCCAGAAGCGCCGGAACGTTGCTATTATTTCAGATATGTAGAGCATCCTGGAATACTTCTTCTCATTCACAGGTCTTCCATAACCTTTAATAGGCCACTCAACATGGAGCAGCACCCTGTATGTGTATGTATGGATGTAGATACAAATCTGCTAAATAATTGTACAGATTTGAACTTTCTCCTATTTTTTTGCTGTCAAATATACGCAAGAAAATCTGACAATGGTAAGAATCTAAGGCATTATTTTTGAAAACAAATTAATAGCTATAATTAAATTAATTTAATGCAATTTTAGATACATTACGGTTGACCCGTTGCCAGAGTGTGGGTGAAAATTACCGCAAGATATCAAACTTGAGAAGCATATTAGTTGTTTTCTAAATAATGATCTTACGTATATCAAAAAGAACACATTGCGATTTTCAACGCAGGGATTAAAAAAATAAATAGGTAGTTGTTACTTTTTGAACACAAAATGGGCCTAAACGCAAGAGTAGATATTTTCTAATAACTTATCCGTTGCATACATATCAGCAGAGGCCGGTTCAACAAGTGAGGCAAGCGACATTTCAATGTTTGTTCGAAAGAAACAGTCGAATGATCGAAACAAAATTGGAAAGTTTGCTATAACTGCATTTAAACTATCCAGAGCTCCCGCAACGGGACCGGCGTAATACCGCGCAAATGCCGAGTCCCGGCGCGTTGCCAGGCAGGGTCAGTGGCGTACGTATGCACCAGCAAGAAATACACGCCTATATAATTTACATGGCGCTTAAAAATACGGTTTATAGCTTAATTTTATCATAGAGTTGTATAGTGCCGACCCTGACTTATTGCACACATTTTCTGACCCTAGTCATAACACTCATAACAACTCGTAACAACACAGCTGCTAACGTAACAACACAGCATCTAAAATACGCATATTTTGTTGATAAAAAAAATATTTAGTCACCCAGATAAGCTGCTGAATATGCTGGTTGTAATACCACAAATTGGTCCCTGAAGCGAGGAGAAATTGCTGAGCCTCCGTTTCAGTCGACATATTTTTCGAATTGAAAATATAAAGGGGATAATAATTATAATTATATTAAGGAAGTAAAATTAAATTCACGTCCTCTGCTATATTCTAATGAGTTCCTAATTTCATTTTAATGGTATATTTAATGAAAACATATATCCGCTGTAGACTTATTAAAGCAATTTGTACGTTAGGTCCTAACTCCGCGGAGGAGGAAGAACTGCTTTCAACTTGGACAAAATACATGTTACAAGAGAATATCATTCATATCATTTTTGATGTCAAAATATCATAGAGACTAAATACAGGGTTTGTAAAACGTCTGGAAAAGTATGTTTTTTTTAATGGAAACATATATAGTTTATTCATTATTATTAAAATATAGCTAGTTGTTCAATAATTCAGCAATATACGATTTAATGTGGTTATTTACTGCGTGAAACTGCTTCTCCACATTTTTCCCAACTTCCACATCTTCCGGTTGTGGACTATTCCTGTAGAATCCTGTAGAAGACACAGTTCTTTGCGTCGTTCATATTTCTTTTGTACCAATTTAGAGATTGTGTGGGTATCCCTTAACGTTTAAATCATTTTATTGTGAACGAAAAAGGCTGTAATTGAAGACAATTCAACCGGAAAAAAATTGTTTATTTTCGTGGCAACGAAATATCCTGACATTTGCATAGCATTCGAGTCAATTTGGGCGCTGTCTTTCATTTCATTTATTTCGAGGAACATCGCCAGAATTACATAAATACCGGTCAGGTAGTAAGTCCTCTTGTAGAATAGGTAGCGTGTAGCAGTGGCGGCTGCTGAAATTGGCATTGTTATATTTTCGTAACGGAAGTCACACATCATAGTTTAGGGGGCGATTAATATATGTACCTAAACAAAAATTTACAATTCGATTTAGGGCAATTTGAAATTATAACAAAAACTCAAAAGTTTTTATAAACCTCTTTTTGTAAAGTGATTCTTAAGGAAATTACATCATCAAAAGGGTGCTCTCGAGGATGTTTTTCTTTGATATCTCGAAAAAAAAAATGTCAAATCAAACTTCAGACCACAAGTAAAAATCGACGTATTTTATATAAAAAAAGAAAAAGAAAAAAACTCTTTTTAGTACTTTCAAAGGGTGTAACCTTGAAACAAAAGGTTTTAAAGGATTGCTGCCCTTACAAGTTTTAGCCAGCATAATCATAATAATTATCTATCATATTGTAAATAATTATATATAATATTTATTATTATTTGAGCTATGTTTGGTTTGGTTTATTGTTTTAATATTAGTGTAAATGTACAAGTTAATCACTAAACTATAAAACATGTAGATGGTTAGAAGTTACGTTGTTGTAATTAAAATAATAAGCGGAATTCAATAAGTAAACTTGTAAAGCCTAAATGAATTAGAATCCATTTAGACTTTTGATCAAGATGATAAACAACTATGATACCTGCATACATCCAAGGCTTCTAGAAAATTGAACCGGAAGCAAAAATCAATATATTCTGTGCGGGGTGTTTTAAATGAATTTTTGAAAGTCTCCGAAGTTGGTACGGCGGCGGCGGTCGGCTGTGGGCTTAGGCCCTAAGCGGGCGGGCTGAGCGGGCCGCCCACGGACTCGCCCACTACCGTAAGAGCCGCAGAGGGTGTATGATCCGGGGTGTTGAAAATTTGTCTGCCACGAACGCTCTCTGGGGATCGCCCTTGTAGGGAGCAGGAGGGCAAAAATATAGACCGGGATTTCAGGCGATACGATTCAATAATATACGATTGTAATTCCGACACGGGCGAAACGGTTATAGGGGGAAACACAAAAAGTGTGGAGTTCTCCACTAAGGGACACAGAAAAATAATTAGGTATCTAATTAATTACTGTACATATATACTGTCACACGCATCATAGGTACGGGTAATTTTTATTTGATTGCTGTAGGCAATTTTTTATTTGGAAATTAGTTTTTAATTAAATAATGATCGAAAAAGACGTAAATTAAATAAATAAAAAATATTACCGACGGAAGTTTCAACCTTAAGTATTCTTTTTCTTGTATGTAGGACTTTAAATGTCATCAAATTTGACTATTAGTTTATAAACTGTAGATAACATAATGTTATGTATTTCTCTTTGAATAATTCGGTTTTCGACTTCAAACACTTTTATTAATACTCTACAACTCGTCGACCTTAACTGTGTAACATTCGAATCACAACTAACTTTATCTGAGCAACAACACCATATTTATAGTTTTTATATATGTTCTAGAAAATTCATTTGACATCTAGAATATTAATATGTATATCATTCAATACAGTTCTTTACTAACAGGTAATGTACATATACACTAAATTGACTTAATATGTAAACTATAAAACTTGTCTATTTGTATAATAAATGTCAGCTGTCGCTAATGTCACTTTTACGAATTTCACAATAATAAACAGTTTGACAACTAATTCAAAACACATCCACCAGATATCACTAAAAATACACGTATATTAATTTCATATTTAAAACTTTTAGAACTGTTCTAGAAATAAACTGAAGAAAAGTTGGTAAAAGAGATGCAGACACTGTCTGTGTGGCGTGGGCTATTTAAACGTGCGTTACACATTCATACATACATACGTATGTATATACATATTATGGAGACATCCAAAAAAAACGTCATCAAAGTTGGCCGAGAAAAAAAAGACGTATTTCTATTCTTGATCGAATTTATAACCTTATTTACTTGTCAAGACTGTCACATCATATGACAGCCATTGTTTATTTTACAAATTGTGACAGTCACTTGTCAAAAGTTTGACATAACCGAAAAGCTTAGACATGACCGCTATTTCCATCTCTCTCGTTCATAGCCAGAGTTGATGACGTTTTTTTTGGATGTCTCTATATATACATCCATCATACCATTTTTTTAAACTACACATATCACTCACGACACGATGTGCATATCGATATTTGCGTACCGCGTTCTCGACATACATAGTATGTATTTCGCAGATGAACACGTACATATATTCGAGCGGTACGGCTAAAATCACCTGCGGGCACAACATGAAAGAACTCTCGCCCGTGTCCCCGGCCCGCTGGTTGACGTCCCTAGAAGTGAAATGAGAATCTGATAGGTACTCCAGCAAAGACGTGCCCCTTTGTTTTAAGACGCAACACTAGAATTCGCATGATACTTTAAAGACGTAAATCCTAATTTAAAAGATCGTCGTCGTCGTTTCTAACGTTGAACACGTTGAAGACGGCTGTATTTGGAAATGGAGTGGTCGAAGAAAAATCTCCCAAATTATATTCGCCTCTCAACAGCTTAGTAACCCGAAACTGGCCTTAGTTTGTAGTTTTTGCTGTGCACAATCGACCAAAAACCTACCCTCTTAACTTTGTTTCACGCCAGCCAATAAATAATTAATCATACGTTAGACTGTTCCTGTGCGTAGATGTAAAACAAAATTATCTCTACCAACGCAACCTCGAACTTTCTTTGCTACAGCCTTTGTTCTCCTCGTCATAAAATATTCATATATGTAACTGAAAATCATCTGCGAACAACACCAAATTGGATGAGGGACGATATATATATGTGCTGTATTTCCATTCTAAATTGAAAATAGGTAGAAAAAAGCAAGGTTGTCAGATGTATTTTCAAAAATTGCTAAGCTCACTATACAAGTATACTTCATACTTCAGTAAACTGTTAGTTCGTGACGTTCTTAGAAAGCTAGTTTGGAAATATTTAAAAAAAAATACATAGATATAAATTGATTAGTTAGCATTAAAATAAAGCGTTTAAAATTGCTGGAAAAATAATTATAAATTAAAACAACTTTATGTATGTTACTATACTTAAGAAAATTTTGAAGAGCCGGCAACGCGATGCCGCCAATGCACCAGCGAATGCCGACCATTATACTATTGGATTGCTTTATATGTAATACATGCCAAATATTTGTTCGGTCCACTGTGCCATAAATTTTTTACGACGTCCTTAAAATGATTTACGACTTTAGAAATTCTACGTGTTTAAGGCGCCAGTGACGTGTATTTCAGCTAGGTTTATTAACACACATAATTTTTTGAGATTGTCTGGCTAAATGAGCATTATTTACAGCAAATTATATTACAAATATTAAGAGTTTTGAATGCAGGCTAATTTTAATATCCTATATTGATTTGAATGAAAAAAATTATTTCACTATTTTAGAATTTATAAAAGATATATGCACCATGGAATCATAAAATTGCACCGCTTTTTTTGTTCCCCAGGCGTATTTATCATTTTCAATTAAAAATAGAAGGACCATACCTGTATGTAGGCGAAGCCGGTAAACTTTCTGTATAGGAAAGGTTACGGACAAGCTGTTACTGGCGCACTTATTTAGATTTTTATCGCTATATAGCGAAGTATCCATTAATTTACCTATATCGTAAGAGAAAGGAGGTAAATTAAAGTTCCTTTTTTATTGAAACAATCAATTCGCCCATTTTCAACCTACAGCGTCCAGTGATGGATAAGTTAAATACTCTTTTTAAAGGGAATACTTACTAGTAGTAATTGTAATTTCCAAATCATTTCTAATGGACGGAAACTTGTAGTCATATTTTGTGTTAAAACTTATCATCACATTATCAAATGTATAAAGGCCGCATTACATTTGGATTTTTTTTGCCATCAAGTAAAACCGCAATAGTTTTAATTACGCGTGCACGCAACAAAAAAATTGCTGCGATCTTTCTTGATGGCAAGAAAAATGTCTATAGAACTGTAAAGCAGTCTTAATAAATATATCGTTAGCGTGTTTAGATAATTAATTCCTGTACACCAACCTCTTTCCACGTTCCACTTTCCAAATGTCAAATTTTCACTCGTATAACTGACATTCCCCGGGTGTATCATCAGGAGAGGATTAAAACTCAGTTTTAAATATCTCGTGATGATGCCAACATGGTTGGCGAAACGCACGTTGAGTATTCAAGTGTGAATATATTTTTATTAATAAATCAATAATGCAAAATCAGAAAGTATATGTCTTAGTGTCCCAAGGTAAAAGAAAAGTACATCTACAACTGAATTATTTCGAAAACTTGAATTGAAAATTTTGAAATCAAAAAAGGTAATAAAATCCTCTCTGAAACTTTCTCCATTAAATCATCTTCTATCTCCAACAATAATCGAGATACCAATGCATGCATAACCAATTTGGGGCATGCCCAAATTTTAAACCTGTATTGGATTTGACACCTGGTCGGGGGACAATAATTTTACGTGACTGATTTTCCCGTATTAACCCGATTATCCACCGTATAATGGGGTATAAGATCCAGATTGTTTACTAATATATTCTGAAGGGTAAACAATCCATCACTCATTTTTTGGTGATAAAACTCAATACACACTATGTACGGCGTTGTTCTACGAAAACATTGATTCCCTAGTGTAGCAAAAGCGTCTATATTGAAAAGAAGCACCACCTGCAAACTTTCTCATGATTCCCTTTTATAAACTGTAGTATAAGATTTTTTACACTTTAATACAGATAAAATAGAATAATAAAAATATAGAGATAAAATACTTTAAAACTTCTTGTTCTATTTTATTTTTTCTGAACTTAAAAAACAATAAAATCATAGTCGCGATCCAAATGCATAGTCAAAATTTGGATTTGGTAGCTCGTGCATTTAATTATTGTTGTTATAAATTATATTTGCATCTGCTAATAGAATGAACTCATAAAGGAAACACTAAATGAATGATATCCTTTCATAAACAAGATACGTTTTTTTAAAAAATTATGTTCTCGAAATACGATCCTTCTCCACTTACCCCCCGCCTTGGTTGCCCACTAAATGAGTATTTAAAACAAAATTTTATTAAAACACAATTAAAACTTTTCCAATTATTATATTATATTACGGTGGGGGTGGGAGGAGGAGACGGTAGGGTAGGGGGGCTTGATCGAAATATCCACAGTGACGACCTCACCTCAATTTATGAGATTGATTAACCGCTGATTTTTTAATAACGACGCCGGACTCACCAGGATATCTACCAGTTGGGGCGCTTATTAAAGATTATGGTAAAATAACTGCGCAATTTTCCCTCGATTAGGTACTTGCGATGATAGAGTTTATTGAATGAAATCGACTTACGACAAAAATTGGGAGTAGAAGGGTTTTTTAGAACCTCGATTTGACACAAAATAGAAGGTGTCCCAAGATTTTTTACAGTATGTTACTCAGGAACTACTAATTATTTTTGTACTAAAATAAAATTGAAAAATGTCAGTGGACCTTCAGCATTATTTCTTGAGGTATACTTTAGTGAAAATGAAGCTTAATAATTGTTCACATTAATACCCTCACTGTGATACACCGCTATTAAATTTGGAATAAAAACCCTTTCATGTTAGCTAACTTTCACTCTCTCTATCCATTTAAATGTTCTACGTTAAATTATAAGTAAAAAATGCCTTCTATAATTTTTTTCATTTAATGCATACTTTTTAAATAAAAAATTGATTAACTTCGATGAATTTTATAATAAGGCAAACCATGTGTAATTTGTTATAAAAACTTGAATAGTACTTTACAACACACATTTTTTAATTAAAATTTAACGTAGAATAAGGGAAATTTTTTTTAAAAGTAAAAATTCGTTTTTTATGGGGCCCCATGAGGCCCCACAATGAAAAAATATGACGAATCACGGAATTTAAAAAATACCATTAAGCCATATTTTAAAGCAACAAATTCAAAAACTTTTGATTCTAAAAAAAAGTTTTCGATTTTTTACTCTAAAAATACGCATTAAATTGAAAAAAATGCAGACTCAGACTTTTTTACTCAAAATTTTGTGTAGAATACCGTGGTATTTTTAAAATTCCGTGATTCGTCATATTTTTTGTTATAGGGCCCCATGGGACCCCATAAAAAACGAATTTTCAAAATCGGACACCAGATTCGTAATCAGCGACCCTAAAAACCGAATAATAAGGTTTTCATACATTTATTTTTTTTTACGTACCAAGACATAACGTAAAAATGGTAAATTTTCACCTTTCGAGCCTTCTAGCGGTCGTACCGTTGCTCATCCCATTCTGGGACAAAAAATATCCGAAAGTAATGTTGTCAAGGTGTCTTTTAAGCAAAAAAATGTTTTTTTTTTAAAAGTCATACTTTTCCAAATTTCGATTTTAAAGTTTTAACCCTCTGAAAAGGGGTGAAACTACCCTTAATGAATTAGTAGTCGAACTTGTGTCCTTCATCTTAAATCTTGTTTAAAAATAATTAGCTTTCTATTATAATGTAAGCCCGTGCTAACCAAATTTAAGAATTATGGATTTAGTGACCAAGTATGTACATTCTTAGAGATTTAAATTGATTATTAAACAGGGTGTTTCTTGCTACGCTAAATAATATTCCACTTTGATCTAGTTCTTTCTGCTAGCACAATATTTCGGTGCGTGCCAAAAATATATTTAAGTTCGCGTTTAGATGTAAACACGAACGAATTATTATGTATAAAATACTTTTTATGGTCAGCTCCCTCCATTAATCCAATAATATTTAGTAACATAAATATTAAATATTTTAGCAAACTAAATATTAAAACCTTTTACGCACGCAAACATAGCAAATTTTTACCATAAATGTAGCGGTTCTCGATTCTTTTAATTGTTTCCTACCGTATATTTTCAATTATTATACGCCATAACGCGCGAACTTTGAATGCAGGTATTTGGAAAGATTTGGAATTTCTTGACCGTTGATCAATTACCTTGATAAACGTGTGGGATTATCGGTCAGTTTATAAAAACAAATGTAGAAACTGTAGTACCTTCAGTCCTCAGTCGAACTAAAACATGTACAATAGACACGAATCAAAGAGAAAATAGAAAATATATTTACGTAAGTTACTAATATAAATCTATATAAATTTATAAGTTAAAAAATTGTTGTTCTTGTAATTGTAGCCCTGATGATGGCTGAATAAAGCCGAAACTTTAGAAAAAAAAACAAAAACTTTTGTTTTTATAAACTGACCGATAATCCCACACGTTTATCAAGGTATTTGGAAAATAAACTAAATTAAGACCAACGATGTCATCAAATTGATGTCTTACAAAATGTTCGAAGCGTCACGACGTGTAGCGTTTTGCAGTTTTTTCTTTGTTTTATGCAAGCCAAATTCTAGTCTTAGGCGGTGGGAGCAATTTCACAATTTCGCTTAGCCATTTACGAATAAAAAGGGCCGATCGAGATAAAACAATCGCCGTGTACGTTAATCCGCTTTTCCACGTTTTTCTCTATAGCGTTCTAATTCTCAAATTGATTGCTTCTCGGATTCCCGTGATAATTAATCCCACTCTTTCTCCATTTATTTTTCTTATCGCGTCACGTCGTCACGTTTTCATGTTTAGCAGTATCCAAATATCCCGGCTTATATAATCGAATGATGCAGTGCTCTTCTGATAAGCATTATTCGTATTTGTACCAGACTGCCTCTTCTTATAGTCCAAGAGCTGGTAGACATTTTTGGGAAGGTATTTGAGGCAATGTGAAAAGTTGCTCAAAACTTCCTTTAGTGATACCTAAATACAAAAATGCAGTCCTGGCTGATGGATTAGGGGGCTTAAGCGACCATTAAATTTTTCAAGAAGCGAACTAGTTTTTGAAAAAATGTTCTTGAGGCACATCGAGATTTTAACATTTTAAAATTTAATATTTAAAGAGTTGAAAAATCAAAAAGCCAGATCATTTAACCGGGTCAAAAAGTTTGCCAGACGTTTGCAAAATTAATTATTTTTCAAAAAAATCAAAAAATGTACTTGAGGCACTGAAATTTTTGTAGGGTATTATTCGTGACTAAAAATAGTTATTTACAAAAAGACAGGTCGTTTCGGCGGGACATTTTACCCGCCTGGTGAGTGAGAATGTTCAACGTGAGTGGGAGTGAGTAGTGCGGTGCGCAAGTTGAAATGGAAGAGAACGCGTATATCGGCAGCTGTCTCAAGAGGAAGCACGCTGCAGTGTGATTGGCTCCCGCATAATCACGTGATTAAGAGCATTCGTGCGGTCGTTTGTAAGAATTTTGGAGTATTTAAAACGTTCTTAGTCGTAATTTTGTTATTTTAAAACTTTTAGACTACGAATAACTAACATTATTTATGGGTATATTAAATTTAAAAAAAAAAACAAAAAACAAAATAATACCATACCTTGTGGGGAAGGAGGCACATCATAATTTCTAGATGAAGTGTCATGATATTTTTTCATTAAAGCTAGGAAATTTTTGTAACAATGGGTATGATAACCGTCTTTTAGGTTGGAATTGGTTGGTAAAATAATGTCTTTATATTTTAACCCATGTTTTTTTCTAATTTCCAACTTCATTACTTTTTTTCAATGTCTTCTCATTAAAAAGAATTCTTTTTTCAGTGTCTTTTGTGCAAATAACACACACTTTTGTTACACAATTGTCACTATCCATTGCAAATAATCATCGACAAAATAGGACTTTTATAAAAACACGTGTTAGATAAATACGTTGCAGTATAAGTACGATAGAACGTTTTAAATACTCCAAATTTCTTACAAACGACCGCACTAATGCTCTTAATCATGTGATTTTGCGGGAGCCAATCACACTGCATCGTGCTTCATCTTGAGACAGCTGCCGATATACGCGTTCTCTCGCATTTCAACTTGCGCACCGCACTACTCACTCCCATTCATGTTGAACATTCTCACTCACCTGGCGGGTAAAATGTCTTGTAAATAACTATTTTTAATCACGAATAATACCCTACAAAAATTTCAGAGTACCTCAAGTACATTTTTTGATTTTTTTAAAAAATAATTAATTTGCAAACGTCTGGCAAACTTTTTGACCCGGTTAAATGATCTGGCTTTTTGATTTTTCAACTCTTTAAATATTAAATTTTAAAATGTTAAAATCTCAATGTGCCTCAAGAACATTTTTTTCAAAAATTATTTCGGTTCTTGAAAAATTTAATGGTCGCTTAAGCCCCCTAACCCATCAGCCAGGTCTGCATTTTTGTATTTAGGTATCACTAAAGGAAGTTTTGAGCAACTTTTCACGTTGCCTCAAATACCTTCCCAAAAATGTCTACCAGCTCTCCTACTATTAGGGTACGTACACTACGGATCTGTGATACTACATAACAGCGAGGATGAAATAGAAATTTAAATACCTAATTTCTCCTGAGTAACAAAAACTCAAAATAATAAAAGCCTTTTAATCAGTCTTGGTACTTACCTCAAGTACCTTAGATCAAAACAAACATAAACGTATTATGAAACAAAAAATATAACTGTATATGGTTATATGATATTTATTTGAAACGAAGTATTAAAAAATTGCGTTTGAAAATATACATATATTGGACCACCTCATTATTACCATACTCCAATGAAGTGTATTTGTCCAAATATGTAAAATACTGGATATATTAATAATTAGGTGACACAGAGATAAGCAACTTTTATTCGGCCAAGCGTTCGTTGTCATACAGAATGAAGTTATCGATTTCTCAGTAAAGTTTTCATTCCAACGAGAGCCACATCCAATTTGGTTAGTGACAACCAAAGGGATTAAATTGAAACGTTATTAACTCAGAGTTTGTGAGGTGGCCTTTATTAATATGATAATAGCAATATCACAGTATAATTAGAAAGCGTAATGATAAAATACACGGGTAGTATGGAATATTTTGAAAAAATGTATTAAGTACATACATAATAAGTAAGTAGATATAATATAATAACTCATATGATATGTAGTCCAGCCAAATCAGCTCAAAAAAAAAACAGGAGTAAAATCCAAAAAGAAAAATGGCGTCAAAGCTTTTATTGCTGAAATGGTTTGCGGAGGGTCCCATAAAAAAAGTCGCAACCCCTTTAAGGCTGTGCGTCCCCCTAAGGGGTCATATAATATATAAACAAATTCGAAATTTTATCGATAATAATATGTTACTAATCTTCAAATTACGTATCCTTTATTTTGAAGAAAAATTGCAAAAAAAAAGAAAATGGGCACATTTCTAATTTTTCCACACTTTGGGATACCTGCGCAGCTTTTGTCACACGAAATAGGATCTTGTTTATATCAATCGATTCACAATTTTGTGTAGATTACATTTTTCCAAATTTCCGAAACCGTATCTCGCTTAGTTTTCGAGAAAACACGATAAAACCACAATTTTTTCGTTTTTTACTACCTAGGTCTACCTACTTCCCTGAGCTGATGTATAAAGTTGATAGTGTTTTTTCTCTATTATGCAATACAAAATGTAATAATGCGATACAAATTACGAGAATATATACTCTTTTTTGAATAATTGATGAATTATTCTAAATTAACTATTAAATAATAAACTATTGTAGAACATAATATGTACGTATGTATTACATATTATGTAATAAATTAGTGGACAAAAAATTCAAAAACCAGGTATATTTATTTATCATATTATGAAGTTAGATACGGATTAAAAACCTACAACGAGAGACGACTAAACTGAGCATGTTACCATAAGTAGGTACTTTTATTGTTCATAACATTATCGACCATTTTTGTCGCATGTTATCTTTGGCAACGGAAAAATGGTGCATTACGTATATAATGAGAAGGCAGAGGAATGACCTAATTCTGACAGAAAGGCAACTTGTCATGCACAAGATTGAGCTCAAAGTATAACGTTGCGCAATTATCACATGATATGGTGTTACGTATGACGTCGTGAATTGGTTATATTAGAAACTAGCTACACCCAGCACTTTCTTATCGGGGATCACCGACTAAGTTCGTAGAATTGTTTTTATTACAAAAAAAGGCTTTTTATCGTGCCCGTGACGTACTCCGCCTAAAATTATTCGCATAATTACCCTATTTTTCACCTATTATTATATTCAAATAAAAGCAGACGTTGCTATTCAAGAGTCATATATTATGATCTGTGAATTTGCTGACCTACAATCACTAAAGCAACTTCGTTTTAGAGCATTGAATATGTAATTAAATTCTATGTTTCTGTCAGCATGAATTATAACTTTAAAGGTTTTGCAAGATTGAACAATTCTATCAGTAATACTTTTTAAATATTTCACGTAAGGATTAGCTTTATTAAATCTAAGAAATTGGTAGGTACTCTAAATTGAAAAACTGAAACATTCAAAAAAGGCCTTTGCACGGTTTTTTATGGATTTTAAAAATCCATAAATAAATCATCAAACTGTAAGAAAAAAACATAAAAAAGTTTTTATTTTTTTTACGTTCTTTTGTTTTATTAAATTAACACATGCGAAATTTTAGTCTCAGATGGTAAGAACATCATACTTTTGCAGATTACAATTTCCTTTAGCCGTTTTTGAATAAAATGGTGTGGTCAAAATAAAACATCACTGTGTACATACATTTACCGTAACCTGTATCACTATGCTTTAAATTTGTATCGACATGGAATGATTTATGCAGTATACCTCGACAAAACAGCAACACGAAGTACTCACCCCAATGTTTTATATCATCCATCTTCTATCACAATTTGCGTAAATACATATTTTCACCACAAAACACTCACTTCGTATGCAGGGATGATCACAGCACATTCACTCACATCCTCTTAGATTGATTACTACTGATTACCCATCATCCCTATGAAACTCTTTCCCGAGGTGGCGACATTTTGATAACATTTGAATAACGCTGATTTTAATTCGTGCATTTTCATTGTTGGACGAGGTCCTTACCTTTACGCCGAAGTGTGTTCGGTGTTGTCCGAGTATTTTTTTCTCGGAAAACGCTCGTTTTGTTTACCACTAGTCTAGGATGGTACGAGACATATTTTAATATGTAAACAAAGTAATGTTTTTAAATATTTATAAAACAAATAGGTATAGGGTATATTATTAAATTATTACATAATTATTATGTATGTATGTGATAATTATTTAATTTTAAATTATTGCTTATGTTAAAATCAAAATTAACTTTTAATTTTATAGATTACTGTTTTTTTGTTACTGTTAATATTATGAAAAATGATGAAATATTAAAAAATCGTAGATATTTGGAAAATAAACCTCCAATTAGAAGACATTTCTATCCATGCCATCAAACTGGTGTTTCTATAAAAAGTGTTCAAGTCCTCGTGCAGTTTTCCTTCTTTCTATTCATGCGATTACTATTAAAATATACGAGACATATTTCAGTAGGTATGTACCAGACTGGTCGTAAACAAAACTAGCGTTTTCCTAGAAAAAACACTCGGACAACATCGAACACACTTCGGCGTAAGGGCATGGACCCCGTGCAACAATGAAATTGCACCAATTAGAATAGGCGTTATTGAAATGTTAGCAAAATGCAGCAGGCCCGGGTAAGAATTTCACAAGTCTGGGGATAGGTAAACAGTAGTGTCTAAGACGATGTTAGTGAATGTGCCGTGACAATCCCTGCATATTAAATTAGTGTTTTGTGGTGAAAATGTTTACGCAAATTGTGACAAAAGATGGATGATACAAAAAGCATTAAGGTAAGTAATTAATTCGAATGCATATCAATTACATGTCATAACTTTTCAAGAAACGGAAACATTAAACAATTGTAATTGGAAAATAAGTTACAAATTAGAACACCTTTCCATCGATGCTATAAAACTGGTATATTTCTGGACAAAATGGTGGCGCCCTTTTTGAAATATTTAATTTTATGTTAGTTATATAAAGTTTGGGAGAAATTGAAATCTAGGTGACCATGATAAGCATAACTAAATGTCAAAATTAGTTAGTGTGTCGGGTAGTAAAAAGTCGGGTTCCATAAAAAACGGTCTTAAGATAATTCCTGGTATTTAAAAAAATCATGATGGGTTATTGAGAGGAGGAAATACGTACACGAAATAATTCGACTAACTATTTTATTCAAATAGCAATAGAACTAGAGACAAGTAACAATAAAATCACCAGATACTATCAAGAATTATTATAATAAACGTACCGAAAAAAAATTAAAGAAACAAAAACATTTCGATGCTTAAGAAACAATACCTCGTATCTCCATTTTTACTGAATTTGAGTTTATTAAATTAAATCGATATACAGACTAATATTCAAGTGTTACCAATAGCTGGCATGTCCAAGACTATTAATTCAAATTATATAAAAACAAAATGCCAGTAATTTCAATTTAAACATTTGTGTAAGTTAATATGTTTTTTGTGTCTCCTGTAAAATTGTCATTTTGGATATAAGAGGTACCTATTGTTTCTTAAGCGTCGATTTACAAGGACACAGAGATTCGTTAAAAGAAATTAAGATGAAGAATTAAATATTTTACTTTTTTACAGTTAAAGAATTTTAATTTAGTTGAATAAAACAAACCACAATGAGTTTTTTCCTAGAAAATGTGTTCAACAACGAGTCAAAAATCAAAGGGTCAATTTGAGAAGCAACTTTTTTTTAATACATTTCGAAATAAAATTTACACCTCAAATCAATATCATCCATACAAAACGCTAGTCCAAAACATAAGACAGTAGTCCGGTTTTTTTTTTTAATATGTAGGTATGTATAAGGAACTCATGTCATGTTTAGTCGCAATTTAGCAGCAATCCTTATCACGGCCACCTAGATTTCATTTTTTTCCTAAACTGTATAATTTAATATGAAATATTTAAGGGGTAACACTACTCTAGCGACCGAAAAAAAGGCCTAACTTTAAGAATTTATTTTGGGATAATGGGAAAAGGAAGAGTATTTCTTTTTAGAGGGCTTATTAAACATGTATTGAAGTATAAAAAAATATATATTGTTATTTTAATACAAAATAGCGGAGATACAGCCAATCTTCGACAGCGCCTTTTTTAAGATCCTTCACGGCCGGACAAATTTCTCAGAAAGCTGAAGACCTAGAACAAAAAACGAAAAATGTTCTTAATCTACATACTATTGGCTAGAGAAGTACGTAGGGGTTTGTTTTTAAATCGATTTTTGTGCAAATGACGCACTGCACGTTTGTTTTTAAATAAATTAATTATTGCAATTTTACGCCAAAATTTCATAAATTAGGTACCCAAGAGTCTAAAAAATACTTTTGTACCTATAGATAGGGCAAAAGGTGTCAGAAATATGAAAAACACGACTAAAAAATAGGTGGGACATAAATGACCCACTGCCCCTGAAAGGGTTAAGCTGCAATGCCTGCTCCATACATTTGACCATCTATATTGATGTTCGCCTCTTTCTCTTCCTTTCTGGATGATTTTAAAGACAATCGGGCCTTTTTTGCTGCATCAGTAAGAAAGCGCTCAGAAAAAAATCCGAGGGCGCGAAATTTCGAAAATTCGCTCAGTGAGTGTGGCAAAATTGAAAATAAAACCTGTTAAATTGTTTTTTTTTACTATGGGACCAATTGAATATCATTTTTTATGACCATAGAGTACAATTTAAGCCAAAAAAAATCGTTTTTTTCAAAATCCTAGAGTGGTGTTACCCCTTAAGAAAGAGTGTAACCAAATATAGACAAACCCTATATATTTAAAAAGAGGGGAAAACATACGGGGTGTTCCATTTAAGAAAAATATGTATCATAGTTTTTCCAACTCTATGGATGTCGCCGGCAACATACCTACTTGTATGTAGCTAATTCAATGGTACAGTAACTTAATTACGATATTATGTTCTGGCCGTAAATAATATTGTTGGTGTTGTTTGCTGTGTCTTGCAGCTGTTCATTCACACGTCCGCGCGAAATAAGAGGATCGTCGATTTATGGTCGATTTCTTCGAATTAGGATAAAGTTTCGGATAAGTACATATCTGTCAGATAAACTTATCCATAAGATAAATTGAATGTGATTTTTTTCATTGTGAGTGGCATGTTACGTATCCAGAGGTTAGTTAACCAGCTAACGATGGTAGACGTAAGATATTACATTCGGCAACATTGTAAAATAGAGCATTTTGTCGTGTAAAAGAAGAGATCTGAAGAAAACATTTATTAAACTGGTTGCAAATAAGAGGATAAGGTTTGTCTATATGTTTATATACATACATATGTATTGTATACTATGTATTGTATACTATATGTACATTGTTATTAAATAAATATAAGTTAATGGTTGTAACGTGTAATAGTAGGGTGCACCCTACTTTTGTTTTTGCTTAAAAGTCAATAGAAGAAGAATTTGTTATTTTTTAACATGATCATTATCCAATTTACACCATTAATACTTTACTTGTTTGTAATTTTTGATGAACAGTAATCCGTTTTACTTTATTTTTCAAGAATTGCACCATTACACAAACATTTTCTTATAATAATGTTAAGATTAACCTAACATTAAATGCTTATTTGCTGCTTGAAGTAGCCGATAAAGTTATCGTTTGCTGGATAAACGATATCTGTTGGTGAAGAAAACGAAAAATAAATACACCGGTAGGTTAACTAACAGATACAGCTATCGGCTACTTAATTTGAGATGAAGAAATCTCCATTACTTGATTATTACATCAAACGTAAAATACGCAGCGTTTGATACCACAACCATATTTCAGAGGTGAAACACGTCCAGTCCACTCTAGCGGAAGCAGTGGCGCACAAATGACAAATATTGACATTTATGTTATTCCACTGAACGCGTTAATGCGCCTCAACATCTGTGGACGCGCCAAACGCCAACGTTACACGAATCGAAAGACAGATAAGGAATATTTAACAAGCTAGTGTGTGTAAATGCTCGGAACGCCTTGTAACGTACATATGTACATATGCGAGATATTATGATGAACTGGTCGATAAAATTTATTAAATTAACTCTCGTTATCGCCTGGAAACAGAGTTAGAGTTTTAGGGACTAATACAGGGTGCCCCTAAAGATAATATGTGTTATTTATAATACAGATGAATATTCTGAGGCGTCGCGACGCTTAGCGTCGTTAAGACACATTTTTTATTTTTGTAATTTTGAGTGAAGGTGAGTAAAAGTGGTTTACCGTTCACAAAAATTAATTTCCCTCAACCGTTTCCGAGAAAAACTCACTTCCTATGATAAACCGATCACGCTGTACGTGTGCGCGGGCAAGAAATACACGCGTATATAATTTACAGGGCGCTTAAAAAATACGGTTTATATTTTAATTATCATTGAGTTTTATAGTGCCAAGCCTGCATTGTGACATATTTTCCGGACCCTAGTCATATCTCTTTTGTGGGTTATTTTTTAACACTACAAAAATATGCACAATATAGCACACTCTTTTTTAAGGCTTGTTTACCTCTTTTAATTTTTCAAATATGCAACGGTTATCAAGGAAAATAATTAAACTCGTTTTATTGTCGTGGAAAATACTCAAACTCGTTTTATTGTCCTATTTCAACTGTGAATAAATGTAAATACATTCGTAAAAACGCATAGGGGGACTGTGTCACTTAATGTTTCTTTTAGTTGCACTTTACACAAAGTATACCATATTTATTTGTTCAATGTAAATTACTAAGTTAGTTGTGTGTAGTTCAGTGGCGGTGCGTGATATTTCAGTTAGCCATATCTTGAAAACGACGCATGGGACCCACTTCACTTTTTAGGCGATGACTATACACCTCTTACAGAAAGGATTTATAGTGAAAAAACCGTCAGCAAAGTTTGCGAAAAAATTTTCAAAAAACACTGGAGCACTCCCTGGGTTCTCAGTAACGCTCTGTGGAATATTTGCAGTATATATTTTTTTCATAATCTAGAAATAAATATAAGGAGACGTTTTTCGATTTGTTACAAAATATTTTTTGTTTCAAAGAGTTATGGCCATTTTAATTTTGGGAAACAAAATTTTCCTATAAAATTAAAATTAAAATGGCCATAACTTTATGAAAAAAAAAATATTTTGCAACAAATCGAAAAACGTCTCCTTATATTTGTTTCTAGATTATGAAAAAAAATATATACTGCAAATATTCCACAGAGCGTTACTGAGAACCCAGGGAGTGCTCCAGGTTTTTTGAAATTTTTTTCACAAACTTTGTTGACGTTTTTTTTTCACTATAAATTCTTTCTGTAAGAGGTGTATAGTCATCACCTAAAAAAGTGAAGTGGGTCCCATGCGTCGTTTTCAAGATATGGCTAACTGAAATATCACGCACCGCCACTGGTGTAGTTTAATTTTTTTTTGTGCTGTTGCAAAAATGTTTTGTGAAAATGAATTAAACGTAAACGAAATTAACGTGTTTGAACTACATTACTTTCGTATTTCGCCTGTAATACGCATTTTACAGACTTACACAGGCATAAACTTACATCGGCATATAATTAATATATGTATTACGACTTTTAGATACCGAATATGTTATATTATACCACTGAATTGTTCATGTACTTGGTTTACATGATTTAATTGTAGATTTTTAGTTACAAACGGTGCTACTTGAAAAAAATACTTGTAGGTGGTTTCTTAAGAGTTGTGAGACCCAACATGTAGATCGAAACATATTTTTTCGAGACGAATTTTTAGATTAGACATATCGCACTAACGAGATCTAATACGATCGATTTCCTGATCTGTGATATCTGATAGCGAATGATTATGAACGGAGAATAATTCTCGCATCATAAGAATGGTATATCAAATAGTTTAGAAATAAACATTTGACAAGGATAAGTAATACAATTTAAAAAAGTGAACACGCATATAACGTTTTACTGCGTTGAAAAAAACCTTACTATAGCGTTCTTGTAAATAGAATAAATAATGACTAATGATGAAGGAAATTAAGGAATTCAGAGATGAACTCGATTAGCTTAATAAGAGATATAAATGTTACGAAATTATACAATATTAATACATGTCATTGGTTTCAGCAATTAAGGCCTCCCTGCTTATTCAGAAGTGGTACAGGAGATACATGGCGCGATTAGAGGTGAGACGAAGATATACATGGACGATATTTCAAACGTTGGAGTATGCGGGCGAGCAGGATCAAGTGAAGGTATAATACATTATCTTTAACCCATTCTTCGTGGACTCCTTTACCGTACATGCCACCATATACATTTTCTATTCAAATCCAACGTATATTAATATTATTATTAACATTATTATCATTATTACTTTCAATGCCAATCGAAGCAAAACGTACTAAGTACCTATTGCATTAACAATAGGATGATTCAAAACTATTTTTAAAAAAATAAGTATGCACACCTTTATACGGGTTCCCCATTATTATGTTAAAATGTTTAAAGGGTGTATTCTGAATAATATCGGTGATTTTTTTTATTTAATTGGCTAAATAGGAATATTGGTCTAACATGGTCAGTCAAGTCGAGATTTTAAGTTTAAGCGAAAGGAAATTCTAAAAAAATAATTATTCAACGTCGAATACCTTTAAACCCCTTATAATAAATTCCACATAATGCCGTGATTCCAAAATAGTTCATGTTCTGTTTTTGAATTTCTTTTGAATGAGGCGAAAAATGTGTTTTTTTCAGTTTTTCATGTATTACTCGTAAACGACCGAAGCCATTCAAATGAAAGTTTAGGTGATAATAAGGGACACCAAAACGAACCTAAATGTGCAAAAAAAGCACGGTATCCCATTAAAGAATATAATATTTTATAACACTTTTTTTGGACCACCCCATCTTGTATATATGCAAAAACATTTTCCTTAGGTACACCCTTTCGTCCAGTATAAGTCTGTATACGAATTAAATTCCTAACTTCAATTAAGTATTCGAGCTGTGGAGACCTGACAGAAACACTGTTGCAGGGCCAAAAAAAAGATATTACGGGTCATAAAGGCCATTCAGATCATCAAAGTCATAAACGTCAAAGTTATACAGTTCATTAAGTTTCATTTAGGTCATTAATGCCATATGGGTTGTAAAGATTATATGGGTCATACCGGTCATAGAGGTCATAGCGCTCATAAGGGTCATATTGGTGATAAGGGTCATACAAGTCATAAGGACCACAAAGGTCATATCCAACTATTACTATTTTAAGAACATAACCTTATGTTTTAGCGATTTAATAGATACATTTACACTCGAACACTTTTCCACTTACCCGCGAAACAGTTTTTTTCACTCAACACACACGTTTCGCTACCCATGTCAGCCATCATCATGATTTCTAATACTTTAATCATAAGTGGGAAAAGTGTTCCAAGTTATGAATTTATTTTCATGTTATGTAAGGCGTTTCTCTACAGAAGGTTCCAATCCTTGTCCAGTACCATTGTTCTCGTTTCTATTCCCCATTCGTTCGTTTTTCTATTTGTTTGTAACGAACGAATGGGGGAATACAAACGCGAACAACCATAACGAATAATCTATTCTAAAAATATGTAATATATTGTTTACGTTCCAAGTATTCCCTTGAGCTAGAATCTACGTATAAATACATTTCATGAAGGAAATATGATTTTTTTAATTATTATTATCGCTCACACTAACGTACATTTCTCTAAAAAAGGGAACAAAACCAAAACCACAATCCACAAATGACAATTTAGCTTTTTATCAGTACGTCGTTTTGCTTTTTGGTTAAAAACAACATGTTTTAATGGTAATTCGCGTAAATATTGACGGGAATTATTAACGATTTACGTTAAGTTACTAATGCCATTTTATTTATTTAACCCGGACGAAGGTATTTATAGATGATTTTAATGGCCAAAAGGTTAAATGAGGGATGGACTATATTCGCTACAATGTATCCATAAATAGAATAGGTATGTTATTTTGGTGAAACTATTTATATCTGCTCAGTGTATTGATCTACGAATTAATTTTTTTCCTGTTAATTATAAAATTAAACACACATTTCATCAGTATTAAAAATATACCTAATTGTGAACGTTATTTTTCATAGATAGAAGTTAAGTAGTAGTATAAGTATTTCATAATGATAAGATTACAAGATGTCAGATTACAAGAAAAATTAACTTTTTTTCTGCTCTGCCTAACAGAGTTGTCAAGTCTGTTAGGCGGCACTCGAACCCACTGACAGAGGATTAGCATGTGGCTCAGATTGCCATCTCTGCTACCACCTACTATGGTAGATGCCTCTGCCCGACAAACTTCTCAGAGCAGCTGATGAGGGTCACCAAACCGAAATACTACCCGAATCAGCGGTGCTGCACTCAATTATCAGCGTTCAAACATTATCATTTAGCATTAAAAGATCTTTATTTAATATTATTAGGCGTTCAAACAAATTACCATATTATGTGAGCGACATTTGAGCGGATGGCTAAAACTTCGACTGAAGGGAATTTTTAATAGACCTTTTGAAATAAATAACTTCTACATATTTTCAATTGATTCAATTTTCGTTTAATTCATAATTATTCGATATTAGGTACATAAATATATCGAAGACGACGTCGATATTACATTGGTCAATACACGACATTATTCGATAGAGGAAATAATATCCATTCACTCGTTGTCAGAAAAATTGAATCGTCCAGAATGTTAAGACTTTTTATTTTGTTTCAGTTGTACAATTTCTTCAACGCTCTACTAACTCACATTCCTCAAACTGATCGTGAGTGTGATTCTACCGAAACTTCCAGAAGTTCTTCCTTTGGTAAGAAAGTTTTCCACTATATTTTATAATACGTATATGTCGATGGTAAAATTGGGAAATCTTTTTTAGTGGAAAAATCGTTTTAAGTTAATTTTATAGGAGAAAAGAATAATGTTTTGCCTACGAGGTGTGTAAATTAAGTAATGAGACTGGCAACGTAACGCCCGATCTAGCAACACTGCGGATACGGAACTTGGAAGGGCGGTAGGTTAACATGTAATGCACCTTCAGTACAAGTTTGAACTTGTTAGTTATTTGTTTGTTCTTTGTGACTCTTTTCGTAAACCGGTTTTTTTCTAATGCGTCTTAAAAACGCCTACGGAGACAGTGGTTTTTCAAGAGCCCAGGTTTTTCGGTTTTACTACTAAAACATTCATTGGCTCATCAGCCTTCTTGTTCACCTGACCATAGAGTCCTATGACTTTTTTCTCCTCCTGCCATTGAAAAATCTTCTTAAGGGACGTCATTTTGGGACCATAGAAAACCGTTCAAACGTCTATAGCCGACCAGCTGAAGGCTATTCCAATATATGAGTTCTAGCACTGCTATGAGGAATGACAGAACCGTCTTCAGCGCTGTGTGGCTCCCGAAGGAAGTTATTTTGAAGATTACAATACTGAATTGTAATTATATTACTATGATTACATATATATATATGACTAATAAAAAAAATCAGTGTCATCACTTAATTTACGCACCTCGTATGTCACTTGTATTTTATCTCATCATTTAAATCAAATATTATTTTTAAATCAACACACCACACTAACCAACTCTAAACTCTAGTGCCTATTTTCTATAATTATTATTTTCTATTATTTGTAGAAACTCGTTAGACTCAAACAAAAAAGTAAAATCTTCACCGACGATACTTTAGACTGTTTACATTTACGAATCTTGGTGACCCAAAATTCGAGACATTTTTAAATTATGATAACTGGCTGTGGCAAATAAAAATATCTCAACCTAAGAGCATTGAATTTTAGAGCCCGTGAATTTTATAAAATGAGAATTACTTCAATTGAACACACCTAATTAGTTACGACATAAAAAATAAATTTCGACAGAGTAATCTCGTTCGTTTCACGCTTCTCTTTAACAGTATTTTCCTCGACTAAGATCGTGTATGAAGAAATTCAATAAAAAACCTTTCGTTTTCTTCATAAAAAATGCCGAAGCTGTTGATTTAAAAAAATATGTGAGAAATACATTAAAACTAATGAACAAGTACTCTAAAGATCTTTGATACAGTGGAGTTCCTAGGTGACTTATTAAACGTTTTGGGCGAAGGACAACTAATTAGAGGCTGAACACTTTCGTCTTTTTAAATTCAAGTTTTGTTTTCGTAAACTCTGAAGGTTTTGCTTTATTAATTTGGAATAAAAGCATTTCCTACATTTTATTCATGAGACCCAATGACGCACTTCCGAATATATCGAAAGCGAATACTAACTTCATTATTTTAAATTATATGATATGGGTTTTTCATATAATTATTAAATTTAAACCATAGTTGTTTTTTACGCATTAATTTAAAATAACCAATTAGTAATTAATAACCTTTGACTATCACTAAAATGTACGGTGTTCGAGACATTTCAGTTTTATGCGTAATAAGTAACTTTCGTTGTGGTGCTTTTTTACCATGTGCGCACGAAAGATTGAGCGAGGTTGCTGTCAAAATGCTCTGTTAAGGGCCGGGACCGGGCCGAGTCGGTCTGCAATCTGTCTGTTTTGCCCGAATATACGAGGCGCGTTCATAAACTAAGGGCCGTTTACTTATATATAAATATTGGCGCTTCGAAGCACAGTTTTACTACTGCAGCGCCATCTACTGACTCATTGCGAAGCTACAGCGTCATTTGTTTTGATTCTGAAGTCGTATTGTTGTCCGTGAATGCAAAGAACAATGGCCGCGAAAATCGTTGATCCCGCCAACTGTGAAGTACGTTCTGTGATTCGTTTCTTATGTGCAAAAGGATCGTCGGCTGCTGAAATTCATCGGGAGTTATGCCTGGTTTACGGACCTACAGTTATGAGTGAAGGAAAGGTTAGACAATGGTGCCGTGATTTTAAAAATGGCCGAACAAATGTCCATGACGAAGAGCGGAGTGGCAGGCCCAGTATCCAGACCGATGAAATCGTTTCACAAGTGGACCAAATACTGCGATCTGATCGTCGATGGACGATTAGTGGTCTGGCTAACAAATTTCCTCAACTTGGACGCACTACTGTTTACAATATTGTCACAGAAAACCTCGCATACCGCAAATTGTGTGAAAGGTGGGTAGCAAAAATGCTCACCGACCACCACAAAGAGCAAAGAATGTCTAGTTTTTGGCCCGTTATCAACAAGATGGAGATGATTTGTTTTCTCACATTGTTACTGGGGACGAGACGTGGGTATCCTACGCCAACCCAGAAGCAAAACTGCAATCGATACAGTGGCGACACTCATCTTCACCAAAACCGAAAAAGTTTAAGCAAACTCAGTACACAAGTCGAAAATTGATGGCTACAGTTTTTTGGGACAAAGACGGTGTTCTTTTGGTTGATTTCATGGAACGTGGGACAACAATTACAGCTGACGTGTACTGCTAAACGCTCAAAAAATTGAGACGTGCGATCCAAAACAAACGCCGCGGGAAACTGTCATCTGGCATAATCCTCCTCCACGATAACGCGCATCCTCACACCGCTGCCAAAACCAATGAGAAAATTGAAGATTTTCGTTGGGAACTTTTTGACCACCCACCGTACAGTCCCGACCTTGCACCTAGCGACTACTTCCTCTTCTTGCATTTTAAACAGTGGCTCGGTGGACAACGTTTTGAAACCGAAGAGGTTCAAAAACGCCGTTGTCAACTGGTTCAACTCTCAGGCGGCAAGCTTCTATGCAGAGGGGTTAAAGAAGCTGGTGCAGCGGTACGAAAAATGCTTAGAAGTGAACGGCGATTATGTAGAGAAGTAAAGTAAGATTGTACCCTAACTAAATATGACAATAAAATTTGTTTCTTATGAGTACATTTTTTTCTGTGACCAAACGGCCCTTACTTTATGAACGCGCCTCGTACATATGTATGTATATTATAACAAGTACAGAAATTATCCTACAGATTTCATTTTTAAATATACTATTAACTTTTTAATATTTTTAACATCCTATCCTTTTTCAACAACAATAATAGATCTTAACATAAAGTACATAGGTACTCCACACAGTCGATAATTTTAAATTTGTATCGTATTTTTTTCCAAAAATAGATACTAAAAAAACTAATATACAACACGACACGTCAAGAAAGCATCTTCGCTATAGGTAGTTGGCTCGGCGTTATAATATAATTAAAAAGGTCGCCCCGCCTGTAATGTTATTGCTTTCCTGACGTTTGCGCAAATAACAATTATCTACATAAGTATATTTCATCTAAAACTTTACAGAAAACCTAACTATGGATTTTGACGACGAGTCGCCAGATGAAGATTACTTTGATCCTGAAGAGAAAAGAAAATTACTGCATTTTTCAATAGAATACCCTTACACGGAAAAAGCCATTTTGCAATTGATTGAAATTTTCAGAAAACATCGAGTGAGTATAGGTAACTCGTTATAGTTTATTTTTTATTTATTTTATTTAAGAAGTTATGTATTTTTTTTTTTTCGTTATTCAGAAACCTCAAGGATAATAATTGTTTTATTTACTTTTTTAATAAATGACAAATTCATTTCAACACCGAAACTACAACGAATTGAGTCAACGTACATATGTTTTAGCACTTTAACCTCCATCCAAAAAACGTAGGCGAAATACTACGAAGGTCAATTATACTGCTTAAAAAAATGCCAAATATAAATGTCGCATCGACTGGAATTTCCAAACAGCTCACTATATGCGGTGATCTACATGGAAAATTTGACGATCTGCTTGTTATACTGCACAAGGTAAGCCTTTAAAATTATTTATATTTTTATAAGAAATATTTAAATGTATACAGAGTGGGTCGTAAGTAATGGTGCATAGTGCAAAAGCAGATTGCTCAGGTCAAAATAATGTGATTTAACTAAACTTACCACAGTCCAATCGTTGATGATAACGCAGATACAGTGTATCAAAGTTTTAATTTAGTTTTTTATTTTTCTTTATCTATTTTTTTCTTAGCACTATATTTCTTAGGTGGGAAATTAAAATTCGCATAGTTTTGATGTCATGAATAGAGGGCGCCACCTAAGGCTCCCTTCCCGCTTCTTTAAAATGATACAATTTTTTTGTGGCTTGGTTTATCGATTTGAGTATGAGAAAATCGATTTTCATACTTGTTTTACATAAAAAAGGTATACCTACATAGCTGATGTCGGTAAGAGTAATCGTTTTCGAAATAATCTCATTTGAAAAAAATCTGCCCATCTTGTACACATCAAAATTATATATTTCTCTGCCCCCGAAAATTGACTTACTAATTATTCTTATTCTGCTTGAATGAGTTGTGCATTTTTTTTCATTAATACACCAAATTGATTCTAGACCAATTTGAAGGCGAAAATTCATGTCAACATATTTATATTACGTCTTAAAATGTTGGTTTTTGGATATACAGGGTGCTGAGTTTTATATATTTTGTTTTTCGATTTCTGTTGAAAATGGTTAATTATGATTAGTTTTTAACGTGGCGTAGATATTGTTAAACCCCACTACAATTTTAACGAAAAACAAGTTACGCTATTATTTTTTTTAACAATTAGTTGATTATGAATGTATAGTCCCTCTAATTTTAATTGATAATGATAAATACGCCTGGGGAACAAAAAAAGCGGTGCAACTTTATGATTCCATGGGCGTGCATATATCTTTCATAAATTCGAAAATTGTGAAATAATTGTTTTCATTCAAATCAATATTGGATATTAAAATTAGCCTGCATACAAAACTTAATATTTCTAACATAATTTGCTGTAAATAATGCTCATTTAGCCAGACAATCTCAAAAAATTGTCTGTGTTAATAAACCTAGCTGAAATACACGTCACTGGCGCCTTAAACACGTAGAATTTCTAAAGTCGTAAATCATTTTAACGACGTCGTAAACATTTTATGGCACAGTGGACGAATAAATATTTGGCATGTATTACATATAAAGCAATCCAATAGTATAATGGTCGGCATTCGCTGGTGCATTCGCGGCATCGCGTTGCCGGCTCTTCAAAATTTTTCTTAAGTATAGTAACATACATAAAGTTGTTTTAATTTATAATTATTTTTTCCAGCAATTTTAAACGCTTTATTTTAATGCTAACTAATAAATTTATATCTGTGTATTTTTTTTTTTAATATTTCCAAACTAGCTTTCTAAGAACGTCACGAACTAACAGTTTACTGAAGTATGAAGTATATTTGTATAGTGAGCTTAGCAATTTTAGAAAATATATCTGACAACCTTGCTTTTTTCTACCTATTTTCAATTTAGAATGGAAATACAGTAAACAATAAAGTAATCAAAATACTATTTACATAAATATTATCATATTTCAAATTGATATCAGATCCAATTACATAACTAGCTTTTTCGTATTTCGATTGAATACTGCAAAACGAAAAATAAAAAACAGAAAAACAGAAAGAATAAAAAACAGAAAAATTCCTTTGCAAAAAAAAGGAAAAACGGATGATATTGATTTGTAGATAAACATAGCGATCTCTAATACCACAGCGATAATTTCAAAGAGGAAAACATCGGCTATAATTGTATCATTATCCAATTTTCAGAAGAGCCGAAGCGTCGATATTTACCAGGTTTATTAAATTTACTTTCGCTAACGACCAATTAAGATCGTTATAAAACTTTATCTTACAAGGTGTAATATGGTACTAAAAATTTATTGCGGATTTTCGGGCAAACGAAATGTTAGTTTAGTTATGTATTTCGAGTACCATAAGAATAAAAATAAATCCATTCGATATATTCCATATAAGAAGTTACGGATTGTCATGTACAGGCACAAGTATAAATCAAAGTAGACCTACATGTGAATGACTATGTACAGGAGTCTTGGTTGCACGTGCATTTTAGTTCGTTTTTCGATTAAAATTTTTTATTATCTAAATCTCATAGTCGTACGAATAAAATTCATATTCGTATGTTATAAATGCGATACGCATTTATGTATACGTTACAAAGCTATTCCTGAAAGTATATTCGTATTTATTTGTACATTATTCTGTCACAATATCCCATGCTGAATAGCTACATACACGGTGGAGACTTTAACTGGAATATATTCGCTAGCGGGATGGTGAATGATTTTTCAAAAAAATTCCCGAGACACGTCAACTTTTAAATGTATTTACCTACATTTTGCAAGTAATATGAAAAATATAGCCCTTCAGGGGTGGCTGAAACCACCCTCGACATGATTTTTTCAAATGCAACCCTATGGCTTGTGACCCCTCATTGTAAAGCTGGTGGAAAGAGGAATCCAACGCACTGATTAAATTTTAATTTTTAGTATGTTTGTAGGGTTGCATACAATTAAAACAATTTAAAAATTAAATTTATTTTCAACGTAACAATTGTCAAAATGTGCACCATTCACTTGTTGGCAGCATCCCAGTCTGTGGTAGGTTTCGTCCCTTACATTATGCAACATTTGCGGTGTTATTTTTCCGATTTCCTCTCTTATCCTTTCCTGCAGATCTGCTATGTTGTTGGATTTCTGAATGTAGGTAAACCCTACTTTTAAGATGTCCCCACAAAAAGAAATCCAGTGGTGTAAGATCTGGAGATCTTGCTGGCCACTCAATATTACCTCGCCTCCAAATCCACCTACCAGGAAAAATTCTGTCCAGATACTGACGAACAATGGCAGTATAGTGTGGTGGGGCCCCATCTTGCTGAAACCATAACCTCTCGTCGGTCAAGTTAGGGTTTAAGGGGTTTGGAAATAAATGACATAGCACTGTCATTAGTTCATGCTGGAGTAAACGCAAGTATCTTGCTCCATTAAGAGTGTCATCAAAGAAAAATGGTCCTACAATTCTATCTTGTATTATTCCGGCCCACACATTAGTTTTCTGTGGGCGCTGAGTATGAAGTTCCCTCATCCAATGGGGGTTCTCTTCAGCCCAGTAACGACAATTTTGGCGATTTACGTGCCCATTTAATGTAAAAGTAGCCTCGTCAGAGAAAACTATCCACTCTAAAGATAACTGGTTTTGATCAATACAAGTCATCAATAAATCGCAAAATTCCACTCGTCGATCTGGATCATCTTCAAGTAGCTCTTGAACAGCTTGCATTTTATATGGGCGTTTTTTCTCATATTTAAGTATTTTTAAAATTGTTTAGTGATTAATATTACTAGCACGGGCCAGTTGACGGGCTGGAGTGATTGGATTTTCTTCTAGAGCAAGCAACAAATTCAACTTCGTGTCGTCATCATCAACAGCCTGCCTCTTACTCAGTACTTTCCTGACATGACCCATCTCTCGATATTGTGCCTCAATTTTACTAATGGTAAAATTGGTTCTGGTTTACATTCCAAAACTAAACAACACACATTTTGAGTACGAAATTGTTGCGTTAAAAATAAATTAAATTATAAAATTACGTTTTAATTGTATGCAACCCTACAAACATACTAAAAATTAAAATTTGATCAGTGCGTTGGATTCCTCTTTCCACCAGCTTTACAATGAGGGGTCACAAGCCATAGGGTTGCATTTGAAAAAAATCATGTCCAGGGTGGTTTCAGCCACCCCTGAAGGGCTATATTTTTCACATTACTTGCAAAATGTAGGTAAATACATTTAAAAGTTGTCGTGTCTCGGGAATTTTTTGAAAAATCATTCACCACCCCGCTAGCGAATATATTCCAGTTAAAGTCTCCACCGTGTATATCTCATATAAGAAAGAATACCTCATCATATCCAATACCCAATACCAATATCATATTAGCTGAGTTATTTTTCTACAAATAAGTATGTATAAAAGAAACCCCCATTCAGACGAAATCGATACTTTCACATTCAGTTTGTAGTCATCTGGTCCCCTCACAAAAGTTTTGATTTGTTATGTCATGGGGGTTTAGATTTTAAAGTAAATCTCGCATTAACGATGTAAAAGATTAAAACATTTTTCGTTTTAGGTTCAGAGCGGTTAATATAGGATTCGATTTTGAAACTAATAAAAATCGAAAACTTACTTGCTCTAAAAAAGAGTTCGTAAAGCGCTATTAGTCACAGGTATTTTGACCTATTTTTGTTGTAACTCCCTCTTTAAAATAGAGTTAAAGAAAATAATACATATTGAGCGTGATATTTAAATTCCTCCTTTATCTAAAAATTAAGAAGCCGCATTAATACTGGTATTTACACTGCAAGTCATAGCATACGCTTCCACTTCACAACTATAGAATTTATCTAATAAATAAGCACTTAGTTATAAAATAAGTTGTATTGTAAATTAATTGGAGAACTTTGTACGATTATCTAAATTTTGTTTCTACGTTAATTTTGGGTAACAATATAATATTTCGTACGGTTTATGATTATATTTCAACGCTTCATTTAAAAATATGACGTACTGTTACATATTTTGTGACGCAAGGATGTATCACTCGTATTGGGTCATACATTTTTAAGAAATGGATATATTAAAAAATGGCATTTTGAAAATAAACTCTAAATTTATATCTAAGTTTATGGAAAAATAATCTAATCGCGACGCCTGGCGTCGTACACTTTTCTCTCTCTTTTACATGCGAAATTCTAATCTCTGATAGTAGGAACATAATACTTTTTGCAAATTACTATTTGCTTTAGCCATTTACGAATAAAATAGGGTGATCAAGATAAAATACCTGTGTAAAATAACTGTGTACAACCTAAAAGTCTTAGCAACAACACCACGTTGCTAAGGCTTTTTTGCATTAAACGAGCAGCTTAATAATTATTCTCCTACCAAATGATTAACCAATATCTCGAAAACTATCAAAACCACATTAAAATATTTAAAAATCTATGAACCACTCACATAATTCGTTATTCGAAGTTGCAGCGACAAAAATCTCGGGGAAAATATTTACACAATAAAAAATTACCTACCTAACATTAGGGAAGACTTTCTCAAAAGCAAAATCGACGTGTTCCAAGATTTCCCTAGAAATGCAATGTTGAATTAGTTATTCAGAATGTTCCAATACTTTATTCGAGTTCAGAATTATTATGTTACCTTGCGCTTGTTATTATGCGTCTGTTGCGCTTCGAACCGACGCCGACGCCGCGCCGGCCGCCGTCCTGATCTGACCCGTCCTGAAGGAAATCCCAAGGACGCGCGTTTAATAGGCCAGTGGATTAGAGAAAAAGGTCTATATTTGGATCTAATTAACGACAGATTTTAACATGGTTTAGCGTGCTCATTTGGAGTTCAGGAACATCGTCCTGAAATTGATCCCAATTTGGAGATCAGAAACGATGTCAAATTGACGTTGTAATGTGCAAAAATCGTTAAAGACAGACATATAATCGATTTGCTCTGGGACTATTACCATTAGAGGTATCGGATTGTTTCTAATGTGTAGGTAATGAAAATCCGGTAAATTTGCGACTTGTCGAGTTATATTTGGTCAATTATTTATTTAAATATTTAAAAGATACCGCTGAAATTTCCAAAATTTTGATTTATTATTCATTTTGCGAAAAAAAGCTTCTGCATGCTCGAAACTTTTGGGAAATGGTCTTTTATGATCCTCAGGACACCAAAAAATTTTCATCAAAAAATATTAATTCGTTAACGAAAAATTCCATTTGTTTATAAAAAACACCTTACATTTTTAATGCTGTTTGACCCTATTGCCGTCGACAAAAAAGGTTCATCCGGGTCTCATTTTTTTCGTAAAGACCTATATTTTATGATACTGCAATGGGCATATTAATTTTTCGATTTTAAGACCGTCAAAATGGGGTCCGAAAAAATCGCATATAAACAAAATCGCAATAATCGCAAATACACAATAATATTTACATGCGATTTTGATATCTTGCATCATTTTATGTAGTTATAGAAATAAATTAACGATTTTTTTCAAAAAAATTTGTTTATAACAATTTGTTTAAATAATTGTTGAAGTTCTCCATGCTAGTTGTTGTTATATTCGCGTGCTACCCCAAAAGAAAAAAAGAAACATGAAAATCGAGTAAGAAACGACCGAGATACTAACTTTTTTTTTCAGTCCGCGAATTTGAAATAGCTCGATCGGAAACTCTGCTTGGCTTGGATCACTGATGATGTCTTTTACGTTCGCCCAAAAACACTATTAGTTTCAAATGAGCGTGTATAGTGGTTCTAATTTTAATTGAAAATGATAAATACGCCTGGGGAACAAAAAAAGCGGTGCAACTTTATGATTTCATGGGCGTGCATATATCTTTTATAAATTCGAAAATTGTGAAATATTTTTTTTCATTTAAATCAATATAGGAGATTAAAATTAGCCTGCATATAAAACTCTTAATATTTGTAATATGATTTGCTGTAAATAATGCTCATTTAGCCAGACAATCTCAAAAAATTGTTTGTGTTAATAAACCTAGCTGAAATACACGTCACTGGCGTCTTAGACAAGTAGTTGAAGTTCCTAATTCATAAAGTCGTAAATCATTTTAACGACGTCGTTAAAATTTTATGGCACAGTGGACCGAACAAATATTAGCAATGTATTATATGCAAAGTGGTTTACCGACAGTGGTTTACGTTGCGCCACCAGCGGCCGGCTGGTTGGCCGGCCAGCGCGTTGCCGGCTCTTTAAAATTTCCTTGAGTATAGTAATATACATAAAGTTGTTTTAATTTATAATTATTTTTTCCAGCATTTTTAAAGCTTTATTTTAATGCTAACTAATAAATTTATATCTATGTATTTTTTTTAAATATTTCCAAACTAGCTTTCTAAGAACGTCACGAACTAACAGTTTACTGAAGTATGAAGTATACTTGTATAGTGAGCTTAGCAATTTTAGAAAATAAATCTGACAACCTTGCTTTTTTCTACCTATTTTCAATTTAGAATGGAAAGATAGTACCTTTCCAAAAGGCGTTTTTACATCATGGTGAATGAAATTGCAAAATTAAAGTATTGAACTAGACACAGTTAAAATTTGAATCCTTAATGTTTATAAATAAACAAATGGTGAAATTATTAAAAAAAAAATATCTCGGCTTTTGCATATGATAGAGCCACTGTTTAAAAAAAATGTGTAAAAATACCAGCTACCAAGATATCAAAATCGCATATAAATATTATTGTTTATTTGCGATTATTGCGCTTTTGTTTATATGCGATTTTTTCGGACGCCATTTTGACGGTCTTAAAATCGAAAAACTAATATGCCCATTGCAGTATCATAAAATATAGGTCTTTACGCAAAAAATGAGACCTGGATGAACCTTTTTTGTCGACGGCAATAGGGTCAAACAGCATTAAAGATTTAAGGTGTTTTTTATAAACAAATGGAATTTCTCGTTAAAGAATTAATATTTTTTTATGAAAATTTTTTGGTGTCCTGAGGATCATAAAAGACCATTTCCCAAAAGTTTCAAGCATGCAGAAGCTTTTTTCGCAAAATGAATAATAAATCAAAATTTTGGAAATTTCAGCGGTATTTTTTAAATATTTAAATAGATATTTGACCAAATCGAACTCCACAAGTCGCAAATTGACCGGATTTTCATTACCTACACATTAGAAAAAAATCGATACCTCTAATGATAACAGTCCCAGAGCAAATCAATTATATGTCCGTTTTTAACGATTTTTGCACATTACAACGTCAATTTGACATCGTTTCTGACCTCCAAATTGGGATCAATTTCAGGACGATGTTCCGGAACCCCAAATGTGCACACTAAACCATGTTAAACTCTGTCGTTAATTAGTTCTAATTCCACTGGCCTATAAGAGGCGCGTAGCGAAATGCCGCGCAAGCACTCCTTCGAAAGTAATGCTCCCGCCGCCGCCGGACGTATTTTTTTTACCGGCCGTCCCCTGGGAGCGGGAGCTCGAACGCGCTGGCGGTCGCCTCCTTTTTTACGGCCGTTGTTCGTTTCAGAACGGTCTTCCTTCGGTCGAGAATCCCTATGTGTTCAACGGCGATTTCGTGGACAGGGGCAAGCGGGGCCTCGAAGTGCTCCTCGTCCTTCTCCTCTGCCTGCTCGCCATCCCCGGCGCCGTCTACCTCAACAGGGGAAACCACGAAGACATCATCATGAACCAGAGGTAACGGTGAGCGAAGACCCGAGAGAAAAATGTGCCCAGATGAATTTCGAATGAGGCCGAAAAAGATCACTCGGCCCAGGCGCACGCACAATTTTTAGGCGACCGGTTCAAGAAGTCAAATGTAAACTTTTTTTAAATTGTCCTGTTACCTATACTATACATAGACAAATCCGTTTTATAGCCGGCTTACCACTTTTTTAAGTAACACTTAAAAACGGCTCTACTTTAGAGCTAGATGTTTTGTTTAGCATTAGTCATATGAGCAATCACGTGATTATTTAAACTTCAATAATTGTGACAGTCGCCTAAAAGAGTTTGAAGTAGGTATATTCAACTATACTTACTGATTAACACAAATACGTCTCATAAACTGCGAGACTAAAGATAAAAACTAAAGCGACTGACTGCGAGATAAAAGCTGAATTCTAAATGCTATTGTATTTATTTATATTGTAAATTAATTATTGTTAAAATATTTTTTAACGACAATGCAGTTGTGTTATTACATTTTTTCCTAGATAAAAATTAAAAACTTCAAAAGGAAAATAGAAAATTGCCTTGGCCGTTTTATGAACATTTTTTATTGACGTTTATTTAGTAATGTTCTATTCTACATATAAACGATATTTTTTAAAAATATCACCCTTGGGTCAGCAAATATGTACGCAATTCTAATTTTGTCTTATGGTAAACATCCTATTTTGCTCATTTTCAATATTTTCAACAAGTTTCAAGAACATAGATTACGTCGAATAAGGATATACAGTTATCTTTCTCTTTTTTAGGTACGGCTTTATTAGAGAAGTGCAATCCAAATATAGGGTGAGTCTTTTTAATACCTATTATAATAATCAGGGCAATAATAATATTACAAATTTGTAAAATGTCAATTTTAAGAAGAGGTGATTCTGATTACTTTTATAAATATATATATATATATATAATAAAGTGCCATCAAAAAAAAAAACCTCATCAAATCTGGCTATGAACGAGAGAGATAGCGAAAACTTTGTTGTTGTCAAACTTTTGAAAAGTGGCTATCACAATTGTAAAACAAATGATTGCTCTCACATAATGTAACAGCCTTGACAAGTAAATATAGTTATAAATTACGTTTTTTTAGATGGTTGCTTATTTATAACTCCATATAGGAGTTTATTTTTTTCTCGGCCAACTTTGATGACGTTTATTTTGGGTTGTCTGTATTAATGTTCTTTCGTATCGTTTGAAGATATTATTACAGGCCTGTACGGTTTTGTGATATTTGCAATCTGATAGTTTCGTATTAGTTTACTATAATTATTAATTATTATCTAATTTTAACATTTAAATTAGTTAACAACAAACGATTTTAAATACGAAAAAAATAGGATTATCATGTAGAAAATAAGAATAAATGGAAAATAAAAGGCGATCTGCAAGTAGGATTTATCGAAAAATGTGTCGATTTATCTACAACAAAAACGACGATATCGAATTTATTCCAAACTTTACGACCCCAATGTATAATATAGTATATACATACATGTTTTAAAAATAATTTATATTATGGATGAATAGAAAATTGCAAGCGTTTATGTAGAAAAGTAATTGTAGCTGTAACTAAAGTAAACGATATATGTATATGTTTATAATCCTTAAATGGAAATTGTTTGAACATATTCACTTTGTTTAAAGCGTACGGAAACTTTCGAAAAGCCGCCCGCACACACCTACGATGAAAATTAATGGAATACTTTTTGGAAACTTCAAACTTAAAATCGTGGCTAAAAGTTGGTATAGGTATCTCTTGGCATTATATAAAAGGTCTACGGAGACTTCGGAGAAACTCTGATAAAACTTTCTTTATTCGAATTGTAGGTATGTTTTTTAAGGAAAATAAGTATAAAAATAGAATAATATAATTTTGAATAAGACAAATTCTTATCAATGTGGGTATATTTAAAAACGCAATATATCATGAACATTCAGCAATAGTTTTTAATCAAAATCATAAAAAAGGTAGAGTAGATACAGACTGTAACAAGGACATCCGGTATATACACAATATATAGATGTTTTTCAATATATAGACGGTTGCTGCACCAAACATTTAACATTTTTTTTCTACTGAAAAGTAAGTTACAGTAAAATATAAAGTTTTCCTTTGGCGAAGTCATGAGCGTTAAAAGCACAAAGGATCATAAGTTATATTTCTTATAAACGGTAAGCAGGAAATATCACGCTATTTCTGTCGACATTTTTACGAGGGTATAAAAGTTATTAAGACTTTTCATGGAAGACGACCAGAAAATGTCTTCCATTACGTCTTCATTAGATTAAATAACCATCAGCTCGGCGCTATACATACGGAGAGTGAGTTTTTAGTGCGTATTGGGTCTATACACGGTGGAGACTTTAACTGGTATATATTCGCTAGCGGGGTGGTGAATGATTTTTCAAAAAATTCCCGAGACACGTCAACTTTTAAATGTATTTACCTACATTTTGCAAGTAATATGAAAAATATAGCCCTTCAGGGGTGGCTGAAACCACCCTCGACATGATTTTTTTCAAATGCAACCCTATGGCTTGTGACCCCTCATTGTAAAGATGGTGGAAAGAGGTATCCAACGCACTGATCAAATTTTAATTTTTAGTATGTTTGTAGGGTTGCATACAATTAAAACATTTTAAAAATTAAATTTATTTTCAACGTAACAATTGTTCAAAATGTGCACCATTCACTTGTTGGCAGCATCCCAGTCTGTGGTAGGTTTCGTCCCTTACATTATGCAACATTTGCGGTGTTATTTTCCCGTTTTCCTCTCTTATCCTTTCCTGCAGATCTGCTATGTTGTTGGGTTTCTGAATGTAAACCCTACTTTTAAGATGTCCCCACAAAAAGAAATCCAGTGGTGTAAGATCTGGAGATCTTGCTGGCCACTCAATATTACCTCGCCTCCAAATCCACCTACCGGGAAAAATTCTGTCCAGATACTGACGAACAATGGCAGCATAGTGTGGTGGGGCCCCATCTTGCTGAAACCATAACCTCTCGTCGGTCAAGTTAGGGTTTAAGGGGTTTGGAAATAAATGACATAGCACTGGCATTAGTTCGTGCTGGAGTAAACGCAAGTATCTTGCTCCATTAAGAGTGTCATCAAAGAAAAATGGCCCTACAATTATATCTTGTATTATACCCTCAAACATACTAAAAATTAATTTTAGTGTCTCGGGAATTTTTTGAAAAATCATTCACCACCCCGCTAGCGAATATATTCCAGTTAAAGTCTCCACCGTGTATAATCCTTGCTTCATAAGATCTACTAATCACCGTTTTTTGACACTTCTTTAAAACATTGACAAACCTACAGGGTGCTCATATACGTTGACTGACTTCCTTAATTTGTATGGAACACCCTGTATATTTTTACAAATTTGGAGATATTACCTAATATTTAATCGAAAACCAATAATATACCCGTTCCTAAACAGCCGTTTCGAAGATACTTGATGTTTCTTTTTAATTGGCAGATAGTGTCTGAAGTATCTGTTTAACTCTTTTTTGGGTAACAAGCTTTCATTTTTGGCACAGCGTAAGAATTTAAGGTGCTCCATTTTCTGCAATTAAAATACATTCGCAAATTGTCTCCAGGTTTTAAGGAAGTTACTGTCAAATTAGCAGTTAATGTAAACACGGTAAACTTATTTCTTTCTGCATATCAGGAAAAGATACAATTTATTTTCAATTATAGTATTCGCTTACATTATATTAAAAACATGTTGGTCAATTTGGCTCAACATATCTGTTTGAAAATACTTTTAAACAAAGACAATTAAAAAGCCATAACAAATGCTAGCTGAACAAAATTTAATTGCAGGAATACCTACTTAGGTATCCCACAATTTGAGTGGGATATATAAACCGTGCCAATTTGCATGTAAATTCAAAAGATATGATCCACATCCGAGACGGTGCGACTAATTTACAAATGTAAAACCGCCTCCCCATTTACACGAAATGTTCCTTGTTATGTTAGCCTTCCCTGCATAGTGTAATTATAAACGCGTCCTCTAAAACCTCCCACGATGTAATTCTAAGTGCACGGTGATTCATAAAGAATGACAAGACTCATAAAGACAGCTGCAGATAGTAGTCACCAAAATTATTATTTATACTTGAATAATTTTCTACTTAACCTTTCATATGATAAAAAGAAATCACTGCGAAATATAATTGCATTTTTTTAATTGAAATAGAAAAATGGATAAACCTGAACGGTTTAAAACATTTACATTACAAGACGGTTATAAAAGTGACTTTTTAAATGAATGAGTAGAGATAGGATATGGCTTAAGAAATATAATAGGTATATCATTTAAAATAACAAGATAACTGTTCACTTCCGGTATAACCAAAAGTGATAGAAAGTCGCCATTATTTCAGATGAATAGAGATTCCCTGAAAATCTCCTGATACAAATTTTAAGCTCCATATTAGTTCTAGTTCTCCCAAATAATGCATCGTTAAGCACCCTCTCTCTATATTCCTACACAAATTAACCGACTGTGGAATGCAATTATTCTAGTTTATTCTTGACTGGAAGACAGAAATAGGAGATATAATAAAACAACTTCCAGAAAAAATTACCTGCCCACATAGATTTTTGTGATAAGAAAAATGATGACAGTATTTTACCGCGATACACCAGTAGGCTTTAATGGAGAGTAATGGAAACGTGTCGGCTAATTAATTATCCAAGTTGCGTAGTAAAAGTTTTGTCGAATAAATTAAATACATAAAATGGTGGAATAAATCTTTAGACCGACACCAGATGTCCCCTATATAGATATATATTTTCTCTGATATCCTGATATCGCTTTGTGATACATAAATTGCTTTCTAGCTTAATATTTAAATCGAGGGGCGGCTCGCTGAGGCAAAAGACGTACGAGGGCTGCAAAATTTCTGAAATCGTTGAAATATTTCAACTGAATTCATGATGATTTCACTTGACTTCGCGTAATTCCAAATGGTTTCACTTGACCTTCAACTTCAGTTGAACTGGTTTTATAAAATTTTCAAGGGATTGTCAAGAAGTGTAAGAGATCGTGGTAATAATCGTAAAATATTACTACCATAAAGTTTGGGGGCGGTTCACAAAGGTAAAAAACGATGGTCCAAACAAATTGTATATAAATTTCAATACAGTCCCATATCTTGCAGATTTCTTTAAAAGTCTACGAGTATATATACTGGTACTAATTTGAAAAAAAAAATCTGCCACACGACACACATGTTTAGTGTACTCATAATAATGTTCAACTTGAATATCGTGTACATAATTCACCCTGAAATGTGTTCTTCGAAATAACTGAATTTACATACATATGTATATGTATGTACCAGAAATGTAATTTAAACTAGAGTACTAACCAAAAGTAAGTTGTTATGTTGTATCTACATTAAATAAATATATTTTCCGACATATCGAGAGATAAGAGATAAACATGATATTCAAACCTTACTTCAGCAGATTTTCTTCCTTTGGAAACGCCTATCCTACCTAAATACAGCACGGTCATGATAATCCGAACCCGTGCTAGTCCGAAACCCTCAGTAATTAGAACACGACGAAGGTTTTTAAAACCTTGATAGACTGAATAAACACTCAGTAGTCCGAACTAAACGCGAGTGCTTTAAAATTTTTCATTTTTGTGTTCCTTTTTTATGTAAACACATACCTAAATGGGTAAGTACGTATTATTGTTGAAGAAAACGTTTTGTGCTGATATGTGTTCTATATTTAATTTTGAATTACATATTTTTGCCACATAAATAAATGTTATGTTGGGTAATGCATACTCAAATAACATATATGTTTAATGTACTCATAAATCAAAAGTTTAACTTTTACCCTTGATCAGGGATGAGCAATATCTGCCATTAATCAGTTCGGATTATCGCGACCGTACTGTAGTAGTTTTTCAAAACAGTATGATGTTAACTTTCGTGGACACACTGTATGTACCTTGTACCTACTTGTCGAAGATAATTTGAATGTTAATATTAAGTGCTCATACACATACGTCATCGTTACATATCTTTTATGATTTGTTATACCTGTTAAAACTTGCATTAAAATTTCAGAAAAATGCTGAAAAACTTTTAAAACTCATCGAAGGAGTATATCGGTATCTACCATTAGGGACAATCGTCAACAACAAGGTGTTAATAGTTCATGGAGGTATATCTGATAGTACGGACTTGGAAATGATAAGAAGTCTTGATCGAGGAAAGGTTAGTACATTTTTTTATCTTATATTTTATGTTAGTAATATTTCTTGTCATATTATAACGACCAAGTATATTTCATTTAAATAAACGTCAACATTTGCGGAAATAAATCCGTACATGAACGGAATCGCCAGGTGATTTTAACGTGTCCGAGCGATATTTCCAGAATAAATACTAGACGATTTTATCCAGTACTTTACGAAAGTATTGCATAATTGCAAACAATGTAAGTATCCCAAAAAATGTTCACAGACCTAACAAGGTGCTTGAAACCTTAAGTATACATATAGTCAAAAGTTAATAGTTAACATAAACATGGTTAAAAATAAACTAAACATTAATATATTCTTGTTTCTCAGTTTCCAATTTACTTGCATGAAAACCACCCTTACAGACAAGTACTAGTTTAACTTTCCTCACTTTAACCACGGAGTATAAATGTAGCTAAGCGTTAAAAACACTGTCCTCTATTCGTTAGCTTCGCATAACCACCCATTCTCTTTAGGAATGCTGTAAATCAAAAGCCGGAGATGCATGTGTACGACGTAAATAGTAAATACTAGCCCACAAACCTTCGTGTTATAGAAAATTGTTTCGCTAGAACTAATAGGTTTCACATTCTCTTGGGAAAGTAGGTCGGATGGAAATTAATTTTTGTTCATAGTCCCGTCACCTACCGCTGTGCAGTGCTGAACGAATCCTTCGTATAGGGAATATTGACGAATTACTTAAATTATGATGATTAATTGCTTAGCACGTTTTACAAGTCGATTGATGAGAATACGCTTCTATTTTCGGTCGGCGAATAAGTTTTAACCCTTCTTAGAGAGGTCGCTTCTGCTTATCTATCCTTATTTGTTATTTTGTGATGGTGCTAGTATTTTCTTTCTTAATTGTATTATATTTAATTAAAGTTATAGAAAGTATTTACATACACAATAATTGTAAAAAAACAACATACACGTACATATAATATTCCCGAACAATTACTTATCACGCTACACATTTTAATGACATACCTATACGAAAAATATATGCTCATTATGTTTAGTACAGCGCACAAAGTAATGCAAATTTTTAATTTTGTCTTGTGCGAGAACGTAGACCATTCAAAAATGCCAAGTAAGTAAATGAAAAACACTTACCTGAAATAAAACAAGATTGTAGCTAGATGGTCCAGAAAGATGTTTGATGTTGTATACGGACAGATGAACAGGCTCAGGAAAAGGTACTAGGGCAGGAGTAGGTCCAGGAACGCGAAGGAGCGACAGGTACGGTAACAGGAACAGGTGCCGGAGCAGGAATATGGCCAGGATCGAGAACAGAGAACTCTATAGATAACGATAAATATATAGAGAGATAATAAGAGAGAGGTATACATATAAAGGTATATCTATATAGTATATAGGTAGATAAATATATAGCAACAGGTCTAGGAACAGGAACAGCTACATAAACAGGAACAAGAATAGTTACAGGAAGAGGAACAGGTCCTGGAACATATACGAGAATGGGAATAGAAAAAATAAATAGTCGATGACTTCATAGCCTTTCAGTTGCTACATGCCATTTTTATAAAAAAAAATCCGTGCCGGTTTTAGTATTTTTTTCCATTACTGTACGGAAGCACTCTATAATATTAAAACGACACGATATCTAACTGTTGTTAATAGATAACTTCGGTGTTAATAGATACGATGTCAATGCGGTCCCGCCATCAATAATAATGATTGTCGTTGTTCCCTGTTGCAGTACGGGTCCCTGCTGCGTCCCCCGTTGAGTGACAGCTCTGCTCCGGGGGCGGAAATCATCAACAAAGTGGAATGGAAGCAGGTAAGCGAGAACCCGACAACTCTGAAAATGCTACATTAGAGCGTATTGAATGCGTTGCCGCCGCGCCGCGGAGTTGCTGAATTAGATTTTCGGTTGTATTATATTATTATATCTCTTGAGGGAAATTAACAATAATGAAAAGTTTAACGCTGATATCGCTGATTAATTGAGACAATAGATAGATATGGGTTATTCAATAACGGCTGCTCCGTAGGGGTAGGGGTTCGAGAGCTAGACTCTCAAGGAGTATAGGAGATACGAGGCGCGTTCATAAAGTAAGGGCCGTTTGGTCACAGAAAAAAATGTACTCATAAGAAACAAATTTTATTGTCATATTTAGTTAGGTACAATCTTACTTTACTTCTCTACATAATCGACGTTCACTTCTAAGCATTTTTTCGTACGGCTGCACCAGCTTCTTTAACCCCTCTGCATAGAAGCTTGCCGCCTGAGAGTTGAACCAGTTGACAACGGCGTTTTTGAGTCCCTCTTCGGTTTCAAAACGTTGTCCACCGACCCACTGTTTAAAATGCAAGAAGAGGAAGTAGTCGCTAGGTGCAAGGTCGGGACTGTACGGTGGGTGGTCAAAAAGTTCCCAACGAAAATCTTGAATTTTCTCATTGGTTTTGGCAGCGGTGTGAGGACGCGCGTTATCGTGGAGGAGGATTATGCCAGATGACAGTTTCCCACGGCGTTTGTTTTGGTTCGCACGTCTCAATTTTTGAGCGTTTCGCAGTACACGTCAGCTGTAATTGTTGTCCCACGTTCCGTGAAATCAACCAAAAGAACACCGTCTTTGTCCCAAAAAACTGTAGCCATCAATTTTCGACTTGTGTACTGAGTTTGCTTAAACTTTTTCGGTTTTGGTGAAGATGAGTGTCGCCACTGCATCGATTGCAGTTTTGTTTCTGGATTGGCGTAGGATACCCACGTCTCGTCCCCAGTAACAATGTGAGAAAACAAATCATCTCCATCTTGTTGATAACGGGCCAAAAACTTTCGTCCACTAATCGTCAATCGACGATCAGATCGCAGTGTTTGGTCCACTTGTGAAACGATTTCATCGGTCTGGATACTGGGCCTGCCACTCCGCTCTTCGTCATGGACATTTGTTCGACCATTTTTAAAATCACGACACCATTGTCTAACCTTTCCTTCACTCATAACTGTAGGTCCGTAAACCAGGCATAACTCCCGATGAATTTCAGCAGCCGACGATCCACAGATCCGATTGCACATAAGAAACGAATCACAGAACGCACTTCACAGTTGGCGGGATCAACGATTTTCGCGGCCATTGTTCTTTGCATTCACGGACAACGATACGACTTCAGAATCAAAACAAATGACGCTGTAGCTTCGCAATGATTCTGTAGATGGCGCTGCAGTAGTAAAACTGTGCTTCGAAGCGCCAATATTTATATACAAGCAAACGGCCCTTAGTTTATGAACGCGCCTCGTACATACGTAAGTCGCAATTTATGTAGCTGTTTTTTCAAATATGTACTTTTAATTATCAAATTATTCTGTTGCCAATTATTCATTTTGATACCTACTTTTTATATTTACACCCGTTTTACTACATTCGTCCCATTTATATAATATTACTACGGTCCGGAAAGTTTGCCATAACGCAGAATTAACTGCATTCAACTATCAAGAGCTCCCGCATGTCCCAGCGCGTACGGGCAAATAATACATGCGTATCTACTTTAATTATCATACAGTATACGGCCGACCCTGCGTTATGACACATTTCCGGACCCTAATTATTACTCTACGAATACTCATACAGTGTTGCTAAAAAGACTGGTAGCAGAGTCGCTAATTATTTTCTGATTACACTGTTAAAAAGAGACAGAACGAATCTGACGCAATTCCTCTGTAGAATGAAATTTGCGTTGAGAGGGAAAATACTTTTTTTGCTGTATTTGTAACATGAACAATGATCGTTTAATAAAAACAGTAGTGTAGTAGATTTTAATCAAAATACCGGCGATATGAGGGAAAGTCCTTATTGTGTTGCTTAAGTATATCGACTAAAGGAACTAGATCCCCAAATAAAGTTATTATGAGCCACGTGCGCTAACATTTAACCATTTAAAATAATATAGACCCACTTTGGGGTCTACTTCAGATTCATAGGCAAAGTTCTTTTTCTATTTAGATACAGATCTAGCTTCTCGAAAGGTATAAATTATCTCGAAGCGTTCGAGGACTTTTCCAAAATATTTCCCAGTGTTTCGGAGTCTCAGACATTCCAAACTACTTGTATTGACCAATTCTTCCTGGACTCCTAACATCCAATGTAAGAAAATTGGGTGAATATTACTACTATGTGTGCCAGTTTATTGCATATAATGTTTGATGTTTTGTAAATGTGTTGTTATTATTAGTTTGCGAAGCTATCCGCATTTATTGTCTCGACTAGATATATTTTGACTAGACTGAATAGGAAATCGCGTTTTCAGGTGTTCGACATCCTGTGGTCGGATCCCCAAGAGGTCGGCGGTTGCGTGCCGAACACCCTCAGGGGCGCCGGCACCTACTTCGGCCCTGACATAACGAAAAGGTTCCTAGAGCAAAACAGGCTCCTGTACATCATTAGATCTCACGAGTGTAAACCGGATGGATACGAAGTCTGCCATAATAACTCGGTAAATATTGTTTCACTTTTCATTTTATTTAACCCGTTTCGGCCCAGAATGCCACTCGAAGCATATCGCTCTTCGGTGCCTCAGAACTGTTCCTATTCGCGACAGAAAAATTTTTAGGGGACATTTTTTGAAAGATAAAGACGTGCCCTTTCCGATGGTGTCAATTAAATTTGTCTAAAAAAATTGTTAAATAGGCAAAAAAACAGTATTTTTACAAAGAAACACGATTTTTTCGACAATTTTTTTTTTAAATCAATTTTTCAAGGGATTTTGGATCTGCCATGGACCTGGAACCTCAGTAACCTGTGGAATAAATGTCTAAACTTTAAGGATGCATTGTTTAAATATCGATTTTTCTCCCCTGTGCATCCAAAATGGCACCTCAACTGCAAAATTTTTGCAAAAAACTTCAAAGCCTGTTTATACGAAAATGACGCACTTTTTTAAAAAATTGCCAAGAAAAAAAAGTTCTTAAAACCACCTAAAGAATACGCTGGAATTGTTTTTGAGATTTTTTTGATTTTGCACTTGTCAATTTTTGCAAAATTCAAAAAATCGTTCAAAAAATTCTAAATTCCAGCATATTCTTTGAGTGATTTTAAGAACTTTTTATTCTTGATAATTTTTCGTAAAAGTGCAATGTTTTCGAGGAAAATAGCGTTAAAGATCAAATTAATATCGTATTATGAAAAAGTTCGATATATTCGCACATCTATCATTTGCCAACCATGAACTTTATATTTATTGTAATAAAATCTTAGAAATACTGGGCCGTAGTTTTTAAAGAAAATTGATGTTTAAGTTTCGTTTTCATACACACATGTTTTTATGAGAGGGGCAATACATTTCACAGTAAATCTATTGTTTATCTTCAAATGATATAAAACGAAAGAAAAACACGCTAATGAAGGTAAAGTATTGGTTCTATTTTCATGTATTAAAAAACTAGTAGTTGTAACTTTTAAATATTTGCACGACTAGAATAAACTGATTACGATTTTTTTTTAATTTTGCAAAAATTGACAAGTGCAAAATTAAAAAAATCGCTCAAAAAATTCTGAAAAAATTCCAGCGTATTCTTTAAGTGATTTTAAGGTGATTTTAAGAACTTTTTATTCTTGGCAATTTTTTAAAAAAAGTGCGTCATTTTCGTATAAACAGGCTTTGAAGTTTTTTTGCAAAAAATTTGCAGTTGAGGTGCCATTTTGGATGCACAGGGGAGAAAAATCGATATTTAAACAATGCATCCTTTAAGTTTAGACATTTATTCCACAGGTTACTGAGGTTCCAGGTCCATGGTAGACCCAAAATCCCTTGAAAAATTGATTTAAAAAAAATTGTCGAAAAAATCGTATTTTTTTTGTAAAAATACTGTTTTTTTGCCTATTTAACAATTTTTTAGACAAATTTAATTGACACCATCGGAAAGGGCAAGTCTTTATCTTTCAAAAAATGTCCCCTAAAAATTTTTCTGTCGCGAATAGGAACAGTTCTGAGGCACCGAAGAGCGATATGCTTCGAGTGGCATTCTGGGCCGAAACGGGTTAAAGCCGATTCAATAATGCTTTTTCACACCGTGCCCCTAACCCCCTAATTCGACACTCGCCGCGGGGATCTCGCTAGTTATATTAGAATAACAGACATATCGTTGTAACTGCTCTCAAAATCTTGCTGGTTTTCAGCTTTCAGTTGCCACACATTTCTAAATGCCGTCATTGTGCGCTCTGAACGCGTTAAACTTGTATTTTCTATTGTATCACGAAAAATTGCACGTATAATATGCCTGTTTCAGGTGATTACGATATTTTCGGCGTCGAACTACTACGAGGTGGGTTCCAATAACGGTGCCTATTTGAAACTTGTGGGACCAGAACTGGACACACATTACGTCCAGTATATGGCGTCTTCCGGCAAGAGGAAGCTCACTTTTTACCAGAGAATGGGCCTGGTGGAATCGGGCGCGGCCAGAGAATTAAAAATGCAGATCATGAACAACAGACACAGGATAGAGGCCGCGTTCGCAGAATCAGACCCTGAAAATACGGGTACGTATTTACATAAGTTTTTTTCCCATCTAGAATCCTTTCATGTAATTTAAAATTAAATTAATCGAGATTAAATGACAGGAGTAAGAAATTAGCTGTTTCAACCAAATAGACGATTTTTAGTAGATTTGATAGATTGCCATTTATCCAAATATCAATCAAGTAAGTTTTCAGTTTTGTAGAATGCAACAATTCAAAGTAAAATTGTTAGAGTTAATGAATTTTCTATTCTTAATCTCGATCGAAATTTTAGGTTTTTGGGTATCTGAATTTATAGACTCCTTTAATGATATTGAGGAGTGACCACCGATTCAAGATAATACAATTAATTGGGTTTACACATTAAGATTTGTCGGTTATGTACAGAATGGTTGGTCGAAAATTTACCCCCTCTTATATATCTGTTAACATCTACGATACAAGTGAGAAAAATTATACTTTTGAATTGTATTTATTATATGAATTGTATTTATTATATACGTAGGTAAATTTTTTAAATATAGTATTAGCTGTACGGTCTTAAAAAATCACTTGTTGAGTCCGCAATTGATCCGATTTTTATAAATGGACTTTGTAGATTTTTCTAAAACATGAATCTCCCATTTTTTCTGAAGATAAAATTGAATTTTTTTCATGAACCACTGCATATGCTACTCATACATTACTTTTTAATACCGTACAACCAATAAAATGTTTAAAAAATATATAAAAAATAAAGTACTCTCGTTTTCCACAAATTTTATCGCAAATATTAACTGAGATAGGGAAGGTCAATTATCAACCAATCACTCAGTAGACACCGACTTAATACCTATGTATATCGTGAGTGTCAGTAATTAATACTGAAATTGAAGATACGACAAAATTAAAGGTGGAAAAACTCATTTTAAAGAATAACTAATGAATTAATATAGTTTAATACATGCTATAATATAATATAAATATGGAAAATAAGTCATTCAAAATGTACATGTTTGTTCTCTGGTATTAATATTTCGAAAAGTTACATTAATTTATTTATGTTGTAATAATTAGTTTATCGAAAAAAATGTCTCTACCTAAAAAAATGGAAATCTAATAGCTTCTTTTCTAGGTTATATATCAATTACCGAGTGGTGTGTGGCGTTAGAAAAGGCAACTGGCTTGTGTATACCTTGGAGGATGCTCAAAGATAAACTAGTTACCATCGATCCCGAAACTAACAGAGTGAAGTATCAGACGACATTCGATATCAAAAGTGATAAGCTCAACGTAAGTTGAATGTTATTCTAGCTAGGGAATGTGAAGATAGTTAGTTGTAAATCAATCGGTTCTTCCAAAAGCTTTCGGGGCACAGGAAAGCCTGACTGGTTTTGTCATTTAGCCAGCTTATTAGCAAACGCACATTGTCATTACTCTACCAAAAACTTTAACGAGATGCAGTTATCCTTATAACGCATTATTATAATATACATATGTATATGTCTGCAAATTTAAATATACATTTAAAAAACAGAAATATATGTAAATTTTGTAGTACAAGAAATATTCCTTATTTCTATTAATTGTTTTTTTTTTCTAGTCCGTACAGGGCGCCAGTACAGTCGTGGAAACTCTCTACAGGAATAAATCTAGCCTAGAGGCGATCTTTCGTATTATAGACAAAGATAATTCAGGTAATGTGCAGAAGATATTAATGCAGATATTATACGGTATTGCTCTAGACACTACAAAATCAAGGGGAATTGACGAGTAAACACTCTCAAATAAACGCGAACCAAATGTAGAGGCTGAGAGGTGAACCAATTATTGTAAGCGAGGGTGGGAGTAAACGAGGGGGTAAACTGAAATTTTATATGAATAATTATGTAACATCAACAATTTAATTTGTCAGTTTGTCAGTGCATTTACATACGTTTGTAAGCTAAAAAGACAAATACGCCAGTACAACATATTGACTGACGACATACAGATTGAGTCCGTTGATGTTGACAGAGAGTAAAGTAGTGAGTACGTGTTGTGAGGATAACGATAATCCTATTGGAAAGTGGGCGTCACCGAACATTACGTCACATAAGCCACTACGCAATGAGATCATCGCTAACCATAACCGCACCTTCTCAGTATTTCATAATCTATTAACATCAACAGACTCAGGCTGTATATGTCCCTAGTCAGTAGCAGCTCAAGACTTTTTTTTTTTGGGAAGCAAACTAATTTAAAAAAAAATATTGTTTACTAAATTTTCGTTTATGATAAACATTGTTAGTAATACCTAGGAGAAGGCCCTCTACTGGGTCAATAAAATATATTAAGTGTACTTAATATATTTTATTGGTGCAGCAAAATCTTCGGGAATGTGTAGAGTTTCCGTCAAATTATTTTACTATTAACAGATACATTTACAGTAGGGTCTCGACATAGTGAACTATCCACTGCAGTGAACATAAAAATATTAACCTCTGAATAGTGAACATGAATCTGAATTGTGCCTCGCTGGCATGAATTCTTACGAACACGCCACAATTTTTATTCGCGATAAATGTGTATATAAACAGGAAACGCAGTATACAATCGTTACAACACAAAAAGGAAGGAATGGTGTGTCACTATTGTGTATTTTTACCTGCACTCCAGATAGTGAACAACTTCGGTGAAGTGACAAGGCCGTTCATCAATTAGTTCACTATATCGAGATTCTACTGTATTCACTTTAATAATATCTAGTCATTATTACATAGATATATTAATTATTATACTAAGGTGCAGTAAAATAAAATACGGATTTTTACGAGGACTGGAAAAAATAGGAGAGGAAATATGGAAAAGGGGAAAAATTAGGAATGCGCGTGCAAGCACAACCAATAAAAATATCAAACAACCTTAATAAATACATTTTCGTTTAATAAATACAGTTTTGTTACCAGGGCTAAAATGTAGCAAACAATAGTGAAGGGGTTTCTTTGAAATATTAATGTTTATGAATATTTTTTCTGTTTGGAAATTGATTTTTTACCCGATATATGAATATAAAAATGAAAGGTGGGTATTATAGGTAGGTAATTGTTTCTATTAAAAAAAATTCCAAAGAAGTGATTTTTATAAACGTTTTCTGTAAAACTGAGAGGCGCCACCGTCCCTAGTAGCCTAATTCGCACGGCACGTTGCAGGTTACATAACCCTGGACGAGTTCTCCGACGCGTGCAACCTCATAAAGAAGCACATGCCCTGCCCCATGACGCACGAACAGCTCGAGGATATCTGCAAGCTGATGGACCTGAACAAAGACGGCCTGGTCGACCTGAACGAGTTCCTCGAGTCCTTCAGGATGGTCGACCCCGAGAGCAAGCGGAAGAACGAGCCGGACTCGCCGGAGCCGTGCGAAGTCGCTGACGCGCCCGCCCACGCCCGCCTCCAAGTGAGCGCTTCCCGCGGCGCCGGCGCCGGCGAAGCGGCCTCCAATGCCAGCCCGCCGATCTCGCCCGCACTAATAAAACCTCTCAATTTGCTGCCGAAAGTAACGGACGACGCGGAGCAAAACGATTTGAACGACGCCACTGCCGCGAATTCCATTTCCGTCAAAAATAGCCAGGAGAGCAGCGTGCAGGTACCTACATATACAGCATAATTAATAAATAACATATTAGTTAGTAGGCAGTTAACATCGAGATACATATATGCCATGTTTCTTTTACTTGAAACATCAGTTTATTTCAGTTCAGTTTAAAAATGGGTGTTTTATTATGCCATCTCATTTTGAGGATATCAGTTCCTACTGAAATGAAATTAAAAATACCATGATCAGTTTCACATTTCACTTAACACTGTGATAAAAGTGAGGTTCCAGTTGTTAGGTTTCTAAAAAAAAGTTAATCAGGTTTTCCAAATTCTGAGAGCCCATAGCAGTATAATCTGGGCTCCACAATGTATATCTACAATTTTTTTTTCAGTGTTAGCTGTCTCATGTACGATTTTATCAGAAGAAAGATCGTTCTCTACTCATTAGTTTTATGGGAAAATATACCATATACATATCTTGATTACAATGATTAGCTTTGCGTAGTTTTCTCTTATAATGTATAAGTATCTGTTTTATTTACAATTAAGATAAAAAAATCATCCTAACTCCGTTCATTTCACTTCACCAAACTCAAATTGAAATGAAATGTTGGGTAAAAGAAACACAGCAAATAATGCGAGTCATCCGTCATGTCAAAATGGAGATTTCCCATGGAAAGGCTCTAGAAGTGAATTTATATTTTATGTCGATGGCTATCCCATAAGAATTAAATGCGCAATGATTCCATGTACTGGGTGTTCCATAATTAATGATACGCAGGAAAACAATGAAATTTTTTCAGTAAAAATAGTGTAACCAAACTTGGTACAAATATTAATAGGGTGGAGACAAACGCCTTCCAGTACTCTGTCAATAGATTTATATACAGGGTCACATAAAATTGACACTCCCTTTAATTCTCATAATTTTTATTGAATGGGAATATCCAAGATGCATTTAGGATTTTTTATGAACTTTTAGAACCTTTGACCTTTGATCAGATCAGATCATGCGCATATAGGTAAATAGAAAATCACTTTTCTATTTACTCTCGTTTATGTACTTCGTTTCAATTTTTCATCTCTCTTCTTTTGTATACGAGTATGAGACATATGTATGTAATTTCTAAGAAGTACGTTATGTATTCTTGCGCAATTTAATCGATACAATGACCGTTTTGCCACAGTTTAAGATAGTTTTTTTAAACTGTGGTTCTAGCGATAAACTACGCGCGATAATATACTTTTTACATCCGTTTCATATTGTTAGCGTCAGGTCGTGGATGGAAGAGGCCACATATTCTTTTATCTATAGATACGATGGGACATCCATTTTTGGTATAATTAGACGCATTTTTGTAAATCTTATTGCAATTGTCTGAAAAATTGATTCAAACTTACATACTAGCCGCTTTGCAATTTTTTTGTGGTTATATACAAGGTTTGATATATTCTACAGCTACGTTTCTGTAAAAATGAGACATGCGAAAAAAGTTTAACAAAGGTTTTGTTATTAAAACAAATCATAACATAATATAAAACAAAGTCGCTTCCCGCGATCTTTAAAACTGCGCGACGGATTTTGATGCGTTTTTTTTTTTAATGGGTAGAGTGATTCAAGAGGAAGGTGTATGTGTATAATACATGCATAATATAGTAGAGAAACACTGATCATTTTAGAGGTTTCTAATGTGATGTCATAAATAAACACATTTTTTTTGCGCTTACATTGCAAACGCTGGCTGAACCCTACGAGATAGATCAAAATAATGTACTACAGTATTGTACACCTTAAAAAGGTCTACAAAAATGAGGGCTGGAATGAGGAATTATATGAGAGTTAAATGAGGACCGAGATGAAGGTTTAAATGAGGGATAGCTCTCATTCAGGCCCAGGCCGGGTGGGGGGGGTGTCCAAGCGTGACGTGACGCATGACGCAATATTTTCCAGGGGCAATCCCATAATAAAGACATAGAATGTCAAAAAGTCCGCGTGCACCCGTGCGAAGCCGGGGCGGGTCGCTAGTATTGTTATAAAACAAATTAGGAAAACAGCCATGTTTAAAACAAGTGAATCAATGTGTCTACCAGTTGAAGTAAAATATATAAAAATACGTCTGATTATACCAAAAAAGTTTATACAAAAAATGGCTAATCTAGATTATATCGATTAAAGATGTAGAATTTTCAACACTGTACAATATGTTTAACCCACTCATTCTACTTAAATATTTCCTCTGTGGAAGGTACTGGTGCACACTCCTCCGGAAGAGGAGAAGAGCCAGCAGAACTCCAACGCCGTCCACACAAACAGCCTGCAGATGTCGCCGGTGCTGAGCAGCAGGAGGGGCTCACAGATCTAATGCCATGTCTACCAAGAAATGAGGGATCAATTTTTCGTTTTGAGATTATAGTGAGGCTATTTTTAATTTTTATATGTATGTTACATATTCAACAGAGAAGATATATGAAAATTTATTCCTATATTCATCATGTTAACAACTCTATTAACAAATTACTTCTATTTAAATCTGTTAATTTTAGGATCGATATTAAATAAATGATTTTTTGTATGAAAATGTGCCTTTATTTATACACTTTACATTGACGTGTTCTCCAGCAGCTCAACCTCATCTCATTATACAATGTGATTGAAAATCTGGGCACCCTAAAACTTTTATTCATTTTCCCGATTTTCACCGTTTGTATTGTTAAATGTAAGAAATCAAAAACTGTTGTGTTGGATAAACATGTTTTATTAACAAAAAAACGAGGCCTACTGCGATTTTTTTTTTCTCTAAATATCAAGAAATCACACTTTTGATTATATGTAAGCAAAAAAAATGAATGTAAGCAATTCAAAATAAGCATTACGCCCCCTGGTGGTCACTCAACAAACTAATGACTGTGCCATTGTTTACTGAAACGTCCGTTGGTTTCTATTTGTGTGTGTTGTACCGTTAAAAATTACAATAATAGTTTTTAATAATGAACCCTTTATATATTTTATTTATAGAGTGGCTTCTATTAGAGTGTTCAATTCAGCATACATAAAAAATTGTGTTTTATTCAAGTAAGTGGCAGGTTTATTGAAATAAGAGAAAAGCGTTAATACTAATTGATTTATTATATATCCAACATAATTACTGATCACATATAAAATTATACACTTTAATAATGTACTCTTTTCTTATACTATAGAGATGCTAATTAATATTAAAATATGCACGTCCTCTCGACATTCCCGTTATGGCATTGGCTATCTGCGTTTGTTCTCCGAACTCCTCCTGGTAAACACTGTTAAGGAGATACATCATGTGTTGCATGTTTGGCACATTTACTAATGGAAACAGTACACCTGAACAAATGCCACAAAAAAGGGAACAAAACGACAAACAAAAAATTATACTCATAACAAAGATCTGTTAATTTCATTGAAGGATCTGTGTACTTAATAAATTATCTTCCAAAAAAATAATGTAAAAGTTCAGCATAATTATTTATTTAATGTGGTGTAATTCCAATTATTATAATTTTGAGAAATAACACTACCTCAATATATATATATACATATATGACTAAATTAAAAAATAAGTAAATAAGTCAACTTGCATAAAAAGGATATTGTTTATCTCTGGGTTCTGATTTTTCGTGAGACCTATCCCTTGGATACGGTGAGATATCCTAAAGAAAGAAAAGTCTGTTATTTTTCAGTCAGAATTTAAATATCAAACATACAGGATGTTCTAAAAAAACAAGTTCTAAATTAACTCATCCTAATGCAATTACTGAACTGTCTTCTCACTTACCCTTGATCGATGATGTTTGTCTCTTGGGTGTAGTGCGGGTTCGATCAGTTCTCCATTTTGTGACATCAATTTTGCCACTACAAAAATGACAAAATCAAATAAGTAGATGAAAAAAATTCCGTCGTTCTCACATGTGTATTTTATTTTGACAATATATAATATATTTTAACAAAAACTATACCTTTTTCTTCTTCACGGCGACGTTTCAGTTCTTGCTGCATGGCCTCGTCTAATCGATCCTGCAACAATAAATATAGACATACAGTGTCCGTCAAAAAATCTGCACATATGAGAAATTTTTTTATTATCAATTTTTCCCTGAATATGCGATAATTAAGACGTAAAATACAGGGTGTTTCTTAATAAGTATCCAATATTTAACAGGCTGACCAAGAATTTTAACATAGAAAGTTCTTATAAACATGTGGTCAAAATTGTTTTCGTTCCGAAGATACAGGGTGTTGAAAATTTTAATTTTTTGGAGACAAATAATCACAAGAATTTTGTTCAAACTTATAGGTACATCAAATTAACTTTTAACGCTCGAAACGAAACGTTTTTGACCACATATTTATATTAACTCTTACAAATGCTTGAAAAATCACCCTGTAAAATATTAAACATTTATTAAGAAATACCCAATGAAATAAAAAAATGGCCAATACGAAATGTCTACAACAATATAACATTATACTTTATCTGGCATACACTTAAATCCATTTTTCACAAACTAGTACGTAATCCTTAAAGTAAAAGTAACATTTAACTCACCCTTTTTCTACCCATCTTCCTTTCCTTTCTCATCTCTTTCTCTTCCTCGCTCATTTTCTCTCTTTTCTCTTTCATTTTCACAGAGCGCTCTTTCTTGTCTTGTTTCTCACTGAAGAAATCCAGCTGTTTCCTTTCTTCGTGTTTGGTACTCTGTAGACAACCAGGGGATTGGCATTAGAGGACATGTAAGAGGCGCTGCGCCAGATCCAATTCGATTACATTGGCACAGCACAAATTCTATTCTTAACAGTTTTCTCTGTGATTTACCCACTTTAAACCAAGAAATTAAAATGAGTACTTTTCACCATCTAGTGTTGAAATGGAGGATACACAATTTTTTCAAATGAAACGTGTAGGATCAAAACTGCGAATAAAATGGCTCTTGTATGTCCTCCATTTCATATTATATATAAGTATAAAAGCATACAAGAAACACTTTCAACTTTTGGAAGATCGACATAGAGATTTAGAATAATTCATAAGGATTTCCTAATTTGAGACTGATCTCTTGGATACTGGTAATATGATAATAGAATATGTAGTGTTTATTTTAAAAAAATGTGTTGACTAAATTTCAAGTTGATCAATTATTATACATCGACAAGGCAAGTGCCGTTAAACAGTTGATTTGCTAATTCGATGGATACAGTCAGCGTCTCGTTCAGGCTGGAGACCAGGACATGTGCTATATGCCCTAAAGAGGAGGAGATGCTTATTTCGCTTTTGGAGATGCGACCCGTCGCCAAAAATTTCTAGTATCTGGTTATTGCAATGGTTCACACGTGCTCTAAATTATTCTTAGCACTCAACAAGATGCAAAATACAATCATTATGTACATGTTTTTTGTCTTTGAAAAAAAAATGAGGGTTCTCTACATCTACGCGTTGATGCATTTGATACTAACTCTTATGTAGTTTAAGCTACCAAAAACAATTCAATCATCCATAAGACAGACTCATTACAGTTTAGAGTTTTCTTCAATATATGTACAATTTGTAAAATCAAAACACCCAAGAATTGTCAAATGGAAATGTTTAAAAACCTTAAAGAAGTAAACTCACACCCAATTCATATGATAAAAAAAATCATTATGGATTTATTCAATATTATCATTAAATATCCTATTCGGTGGAGTTAGCGCTGTTAGTAATAACAGTGCTGTTGACAGCCCCATCCTGATGAGAATTACAACAGCGCTGTAAAGTAAAGTGTAATTCCGTTAAGTATTTAAATGCGCTCGAAAGAATACCAATGGATTCTACTTCTTATGACAATTTCACTTAAAAGCATTAATCTGACAGCGCTATTTCACGTTTCCGTGTATCCGTCATCGGCGAGCTGGATGTCCAGGTCCAGAATATCATTCTGAACCACAGAAAGGAATGTCAGCATCTCTGAAATATCCAATATCCAACCCAATTCCTGGAAGATGACCCCGGACTATATGCCGTCATCGGCATTGACCTATACATCCAGGTCTAAGATTAACCATAGATTATTGTATTGTCACCAGCCAGTCATAAGACTATGTGTAAAATTTCAGCCTTCTATGAGAATTTGAAGTCAACTCGCCTGAAAACATACTGCCTTACCGTTCCAGGCTGGAAAACCAGTCTACTACTAACTTGATCAATGATCGACACTTTGCCCATGGTCAGTCCATGACATAAGACATACTGTTCACGCATTTTTTGAGGGAACTCACGAACCCCAAATCCTATTGTAGTACTCTAGAGGTGAATAAGGGGTCCAATTTCCATTATTGTAGCCTCACATCGTCGAGGTATACTTTCGTTTAGTTTTTCAGCGTAATGCCTGAACAGTTGTACCGACGAGATACGTTTTCCTCGGAGTTAGTGCTTTATCACAGACAAAGAAACACCGAAACACAAAAGGAACACCGCTTGAAACTTTTCAAATTTCAAAAAAAAATTTCTCAAAGCCGATGCCACTTTGACTAGGGCAATTTGTGTTCATACGGTGCAATTTAACGCGTTCCACTATCACGTTTTTTTTTCTTCTTGAAGTCCGTAAATACCTCGTATGGAATCCATTTTTTTATATCCTATTTGGATGACCTTAAAATACTACCCCGATCCCGCCTGTATTTCTTCTAAATCTTCTAGGCTCTCCATTTCTATTTCTACCGATGTTACATACTCCAAGAACAATTGCAATACAAGGTTTTTATTATACGAAATTAAAAAAAAAAACTTCTATGAAAATTTCAATAAACCATCTGTATTATCTTATCAAAATTAACAACTGCACATCGAAGAGTCACAAAATGAAGCAGACATTGTTTTAATCATTAACCCTGCTTTACCCTCTTTACTTTTCTGCAAGAACTTTCCCCTCGGATTTCAAAAATATAATATGCTTTAGTGATTGAATTTTTATCAACAGTTTTATTATTATTAGCAAATTGTTTAAATTTAAAATTTACTAACATTATATTGAACTATCGGACCCTAGACTGCCATGAAGAAACAAATAACTAGGTACATATTATATTGCGTTTTGACGATTAGAAATAAGTACATCTGTGTTATTCTGAAGCGATAAACAAGTTCAGTTTTTGCTTCGAAATTTATTACAGGTTTGTTCCAACAGTAGTTCAGAACTTTACCGAGTTTATGGAAAGCCATTTTACCGTAAAGTTACAGAACTTTACAAGAATAAAGGAAATAATACCTTAATTATAAATTAAAGTGCTAAATAAACTCACTTATTTGTTTTTGTTATAAATGATTTTAGTATTGGAAGATAATAGCGATTTACTTACCTTACATTCCATCCATTTCTCTATTTAAACATATTGTAGCGTAAAAGGTCGAATGTTTTTTAATAGGAATTTTTATTTTATGATATTATAAGTTAGGATAAACAAACACAAAATTTTCAAAAAAAAAAAAACAAGTTTTCTACACTATCTTTTATACACATTTTCAGTCTTATCTTCTAGTTAGTTTAATCAGTCTTAACCGGGAGTAAACGACCAGCCCTTGATATTTTACATATAATGTAAATAAAATAATACCTATATGAATTAGTTCGTATTTTCCTTCATGTCGAAATAAAATAAATTACGAAGCAAGAATTAAACTTGATCAGGCCTTTCGGAATAACACAACAGTTCCTACTTATTTATAATTTATAACCATCAAACACAATATAATAGAGCCCGATAGTTCAATATATGTACATATGTAATTAACTTGGAGCCTGGCCACCGATCAGCTAGACAGAACCGGCGTCAGCAGTAGTTGCCGATGCGTTCCGAACGTATACAACAGATCGCACATCGCCTACTTGCAATTTAGTACGTCCAGAGCCGTGGAGTGGATGCGCTACACGCTATATTTTTACGCGATACTGAAGGAATAGTAATTTGAACTGTCAAGAAGTCAAGTGTTAATGTTGGTGACAATTTTTGGTAATGTGATGGTGCCGCGACAATCCGTGTGGCAGGCCGTTCTCTTCCAAGAACACGGGTGTAACATGATACATGTTACATATAAAGTGCATGCGAGTGCTACATCTTGTGGCCGAAACTATTAGGCAATGTTTTCCAGAGGTAGATGCACTAATAGCAAGTACTGAAAAAAGTGTTCCATTCCATTTTTAAAAAATTGATGGATGTTTCGTTTTGTGACATTTCGATGTTCGATTATTAATTTTAATACGGTTAAAAGACAATACATACATTCTACTAAAACTTTTGTACAAGAAGTTTATTTTCTATATCGTATAATAAATCCTGTAGGTATGCGTGAAAATATAAGCGAAAACTCTATGTACATATTTCTTCGCATCTGCTTGGCGACTGCTCGAAATGCAATGTATGCTAATAGGCCAGTCATTGAGGATTTTTACCTGGAAATAACTCGGGAAGTTTTGAAACTTTGCAGGTTCCTAGTTTTCGGGGTCCATATCTAAAATTCATAAAATGCACAATTCGAGACTTACCGCCGGAGCCGCCATCTAGCCAAGATGGCCGCCAAAAACGGTTTTTCGCAATTCTTTCCGAAGCTATGCGTTTTTCGAAAAAATATGTAGAGAAAAAATAAAGTAAAGAGGAGGAAGTTTCATACAAAAAAATGTCCTTAGAATATTTTCGCTAAAATTAACCGTTTAGGCAGAAAAGTCGTCGTAAAGTTTAACATTTTGCGTAAGTTTTATATACAGGCGATTTTCCGAAATCAGATGTGTAGTAGTTAATTAATTATGCAATTAATTAATTAACTCATGTTATTAATCTATGATCAATTAATTTTAATTATTAAAAATGCTGTACTTGTTTCCACACCACCCATGGGGTAAAGTACAGGGCGCGTTTTTTTAACGTGGTTTCTCCTGTAGGCCTAATCCACTTAGTAAATAAAATTACGTTTTCTATCTGCAAAGGCCCGACGGACCTGGTTCGTTAATATGAGTTATAATGCTTTCAACGGTGAATATGTTTGTCTCTATTTCGGGATCAACGTCGGTTTCTTTTAAGTCGTCGAATTCTCCTTCTTCAGTTGACAAAACAAATATCGAGCGGCAAGTCCAAGTCATCTTTATCAGATTCGTCCAGCGTCACTTGAGTGACATTTTCGCAGGCCTTTCCGTTGCAGACACCGCAAATCATGGAGCATTTTAATCCTGCTTTTCTACATCCGCAGGCTCTACCACAATTGGTCTTGCACTTACATGACAAAAATACAAGTAGTGCTTTGGGAGCAGGATCCTTCAGGAAGTGGTTACTGGGGTGATACCGGTTTGGGTTTTCTTCCAACCCCATTCTTCAGCTTCTTTTGAACTATTTTCCCGTTTTTTTCTCTTTAAACTTAATCGTCTGAAGGTATTCAAACCCCTTTCTTTCATGTTCACAGTTTTACCGTCCGAAAGACTTTTGTCACAAACACTTTTCAATCGAAGCCATGATCACAGAAATAACACAATCAAAATGTTATACTTGCACTATGGTCAAGAAAAAGCAACGCGGTAAACGATAAACACGTTGCGAAACGTAACACCTCTTTTTCTCTAATTTATCACAATCCAAACACGTTTTAATACTCGCACAAAAATCAGTACACCTCTTAGCGACACGGCAAACGGTCTGCTTCGAAGCGCGTTGTCAAGATGACTGATTATGGCCAGAGCCCGTCTGGAGGGGGTTTGTTGATATTCAAGTAGGTGCAACGGCAATTGCACACAGGCTAGGAATGTGCCGGTTAGTCAGGTCAGGGAGCTGAAAATATAACGACAGTTCAATTGAATAGCGTTTTATCACAAAAGAAAAATTGCATATTAGATAGGTAAAAGCAGTTTAGGGAAGTTAACGGGATATGTGGTCATTTAATCAGCTCTTGAGCCTAAACCGTTAACTTTAGCCAAAATATGATGAGCACAATTTCTGTATCAAATTTCCTCCTCTTTACTTTTGTTCTACATTTTTTTTTTCTAAAAATGCATGGCTGGAGAGAATTGCAAAAAACCGTTTTTTGGCGGCATTTTTGGCAAGATGGCGGCGCCGGCGGCAAGTATCGAATTGTGCATTTTGTGAATTTTAGTTCTACATACCCAAACCTACAAACCTGCCAAATTCCAAAACTTCCCGAGTTATTTCCAGGTAAGCCCTTTTTGTGATCTCCAATGACTGGCCTATAAGGACCTTTCAAAATAGGTCAGCTGGCGGTAATTTCTCTGAATTGAAACTCTACAGTTTGACAACTAATTTAGGCTGTTCCCATCGTATCACTAGAAAGAACTGGACCAAAATAAAAAAATAAAGAACAGAAACCCAAACTTTGTTATACGGATCTTACATTAGACAATTTCTTTGCTAATTGATCAAATTTATTCTATACTTTTGCGGAAAACGTCTCGGAACACATCAGGACCTTTGACCAACTTTTTACATAGTCTGGGTAGTTGTTTTGTTGTGTTGTTGATATCCAAAACCTAACCTTTCTGTGGTTTTCGATGACCATACTTTTTCAGTCCTGAATATTCGCAATTCGTGAATTGATTTATTTCGTATCGAAATTATGACATACATAAATGAAAAATAGCTACAAGAAACTGTCAAAAAAGGAATAACTGCAGTGTGTGTAAAGTTAAGTTACAAGTAATTATCGTGCAAATGATACGTGTACTCAAATATTTGACGAAAAATTAAACGCGTTCTAATTTATCAAAGAAGTTTTACATGACAACCTTGAACTTCTTTGATATCAAAGTTTTGTTTTATCTTGATCACATTTATTCACCTTATGAATTTATTTGACATGAACTTCGATCTTGAGGAACTGCCAAACAAGAGAAAGGTTTTAAAATACTTGCAAGTGCTTTGTAAAGGCTGTATTTAGTAAATTTTAAATTGTAAATAAAACACCTTTGTACTACAGTTTTTTGCTTCAGACAGGAGTACAGCTTATAAAATTCTGCGTGTAATAAGCAACTGTACTGAAGGTACAAGTATGTCGATTGTGTGAAAAAATATCGCTAAAAAAATTGCGATATTTTCAAAAATCAAAAATGGTCTCGAATCGATAGGGTTTTTTAACTGCCAATAAGCGAAATAAAGAGGACAAAACTGACACTCAAAATTACAACCCCCCTATCTACATTTTTTGGTATATTACTGGAACATGACGGGGTATGGAATTTGGTAAAAAAAAGATCGTTCCATAACATCAGCTCAAACATTTTTAATGAGGGAAAAATAAATGATATTAATCAACATGAGTCGTTAGGGAGTTAAATACTTTGTGATTGTAAATTTATGTTTTCTTGTCATATCTATTTTTTCCTCTTCAAAATGTCATAAATTACCGGTATACCGAGAGGGAAATTATTTTATTTATTTTTCAATATGATAACGATCCCATATGAGGAGCTTGCTGCAAGAACGATGCAGCTCCATTTTCAACGCGTGACAAGGTTAGCTGCTTATAATTTCGATAAAAATATTAGACGTTATTTAACGCAAATTCGGCGCAGCTTAGCATGTGTTAGTATGTATACTCCATGCACTGAGATGTGTGGAATTTGCGTTACATAACGCCTAATATTTTTATCGAAATTATAAGTAGCTAACCTCATCACGCGTTGGAAATGGAGCTGCCTTGTTCTTGCAGCAGGGTCCTCATATGCTGTTCGCAACTAGTGCAAGAATAGTTACAACGAAATAATATTCGTGTTCTGCGATGGCCGGCACAATCACCAGACTTAAACCCCATGGAAAAAGTATGGGGAGAAGTAGGAAAACTACTGTTACCTACCTAGTACTACCAAGTTCCCGAATAACCAGTCAGTGATTGATAAAATCAATGAAGTCTTGTGAACAACGAAGACAATGTGCTTCAAAATTTGATTTCATCAGTGGCATGCTGTTGCCAATACAAATACAGCATCATTTACTAATTCTATTTGTGTCTGATATGAATAATTAACTTGTTTTAAGTTCATCCATTGTACCTACTTCATACATAATTTTACTACGTACTTCAAATAATACACTACATACTTCGTTGCTAGGTGTTGTCCCACTTTTGCCACACGCCCTTGATGTGTATGGACAAAAATGTAGTTTTGAGGGATAATTCTGAGGTCCAGGTTCGCCCCCTTAGATCGTTTATTAGCGTGTGGAAAAAGTAGACTTCAATTAATTTACAGTTTTATGAAAATCGGAGAGGGGCAGTTTCGTAACATCAGATTCTGATGGTCTGCGGTTTTCAGTTTGCAATTCTGACGGTTTTCGTCCACTTACCGTATCGACTACAAGACGTAATATTTAACTGGGCGACTGCTTCTGACAGTCCGTAAACCGTCAGAAAGTGAAGTTAAAACACAACTATTACAATAACTTGACAATAACACAACTTGAAAAAAATTATTTTGAACTTATTTCCCTATAATGCTCTTTTTCAGCCTTTTACAATACTATTTAAGTCCCTAGTTTTATTATTATTATTACAAAATTTTACCAAACGTCACTAGCCAAATGTTTGTAGACTTATGTCTCATGCAATTTTACTTTTAATTTCACACTTGAACAGTTTTCCACTCACGTTGAGTGCAAAATATGTTTCGATGTTAAGTAGAAAAAGTGCGAATTTGTTTCTACGCCAAAGGTTCCAATTAATTGTCCTCTAGTACTTATTGCCAATGTCATTTCCAATATTGTTCCAATTGTGCATACCCTTTTTTCAGTGGAATCAATTGACGTAGTCAGATTTGTATATTTGTTTATAACTACGAAGCTATAATAAAAAGTTTTTTTTTTCAACGGAACCCCCTGTATATCGATACGCTATTTTTTTAACTTGATACGCTATTGATACGTTATTTAATAATTTTAAATCACGAATTTTATTGAAAGTACTAATTTATAAGTGTATTAGTGGCCCTGTCTATATTGATTTTGTTATTACTTCATAATGATTAAAATATAATAAAAAATCAAAAATAAAAACTGCGCTAAACGCTAAGTGCAGTTAAACTATTGTCCGTTTTTATTCAAACTAAATAAGCAAAAAACAAACGTACTTATTTAATTTAAGGTACTAACTTATCAAGAGGTTTTTTTTAATTTCAAGTTGTTCATTACAGTCTAAATACAGTTGGTACCCCGTCCTCGCACGTCACTACTAGGAACATTTCGAATATGAATGTTGCTACTGAATCGCTTCACGGCAACAGGCAGCAACAATTTTTCTTGCAACTTTTCTAAGGTTCTATTATACCAACGAACATTGTGCCAACTGTGTTTAGATAACAATGGATTGTCTAAGTGCACTAAACGTCTAGTGAAGGTTTTATTTATGATATTATATTATAATATTATTATATATTATTAAATAATGAGAAGAGCAAAATACAGGGTTTTAAATTGAAACTTCGTATTATAACTAAATCAAAAGGTGAAGTTTGGTGAAGGTCCAAAGTTTGGTATGTCTTTTGAGAACTTTAACTTTGATAAGTTGTCTACTTTTTGCAAATATTAGAAAAAAATATTGGTTGTATATGAGAACACTTGCCGAGTAGAATACACCTATATTTTTTTCACATTTTTTGGGTTTTTTCTTAAAAAAAAAGTTCATTCATTTTACTACCGATCCCTCCTAGTCCGATAATGGGCCTGAAATGTTTTTTTTTAAATTATGATAATTTAAAAAAACTATTTTTAAAGGCTTTTTTAAAATTCATATTCGATGTAATATTTGCGTAATTTACAATGAATGATTGATTTAATGACGTCAGAGATGATTTTAAACTTTTTTCATTTAAAAAATTTTAATTATTTTTTTCATAAATTTATAAGTAAAAATTGTAAATAATTATTTCTAATATTTTGTTTCTGTAGTATTCAGGTTTTGTAATAAAAAAAAAACATACGATTTATATACGAGCAAAAACGCATTCAGAATCCAAAACATACGAACATTATAAAATAATCGTATACCTACAATAAAATTTTAATTGACTATTTTGTTTTTTTTTTTTTATTACAAAACCTGAATACTACGAAAACAAAATATTAAAAATAAATATTTACGATTTTTACTTATAAATTTATGAAGAAAATAATTAAAATTTTTTAAATGAAAAAAAGTTTAAAATTATAACTGACGTCACTAAATCGAATCAATCATTGTAAATTACGCAAATATTACTTCGAATATGAATTTTTTAATTCATATTCGAAATTTAAAAGCCCTTAAAAATTGTTTTTTTAAATTATCATAATTTCTCCTTGAACTTACTTCAGCAAGAACATTTGCAAAAAGTAGACAACTTATCAAAGTTAAAGTTCTCAAGAGACATACCAAACTTTGGACCTTCACCAAACTTCACCTTTTGACCTTAGGGGTCCAAAATTTTGGGAATCGTATTTTCTTTCGAAAAGCTACCTCCACACAAATTTTGGGCCAAATCTGAAATTTTATTGTCCGACTTGACAACAAAACTTTGTTGAGACTAGTAAGTAATAAATCTTTGACCTTGATTGCTTCTAATACCTACACACATAATGTATACGTGTAGGTACGTCTTTCTTTATGATTTACCTCGTTTTTGAAAGGTAAGTATACATAGATACATTATATAGGGCTGCTAAAAAGTTTTGAAACGGTGTCACATAAAAACGGCTAAAGATAACACATCGAATTTTGCCGTTACAATTAGACTATACTTTTTGTAACGTGCTGCAAAACGTTAGGATTAAATATTGATTTCTCATTGCTTATATTCTGCCTGTTTTTACGTAAAACTTCCGTTTCCGAACTTGTACAATGTGCCATCTCGAAAACTTCAAAATGGCATTCAACCTTATATCGCTGAAATCGTATTGAATGGCTAAATAGGAATGAATGATAAAACATGATAAGAGAGTCCCAATGAAATCTTGATTACTTTTGGAAAAATACGGATTTATGTATTTCTACAATTATGAAAACAATGAATTTGTCAAATGTACTTATTTTTTTTTTATGGCCATCTAGAGCCCGGTAATTCCAATATAATTAATTATGTATTAAACTTTAAATTCAAATAATCGTAAACTTTGGTAGAAATGCCAATAAAGTATACATGTTTTTAATCAAGTGGAAAAGTTACTGCAGAAAAATAATATTATACAGGGTGTTCCATCATGTGAAAACGATATTCTATCATCCAAAACAAACATGAAAATCAGGTTTGTTTTGTTTTGTGACTTTTCAACGTTCAATTGTTAGTTTTCATAAGCTTAAAAGGTAATACAGACTTTATTGAAATTGCTATAACTCATATAAATAGGTGCCAAAATATAAATGAAAACGCTGTACATTGTTACATAATAACAATTAATAATAATATCCACCCTATAATTTATAACATAATTTCAATGTTATATTACAACGTGTATTATTTTTAACTTTTTTATCTTTGCCTGATAGTAAATAATTGTTATATGTTTATTTTTTAACCATAATTTCCAGTAAAAAAAGAAGCATTTGTATACAATACACCCTCTGTTTATACTAAAATGTATGTGGCCAATTATAATAATGGCACCATACGTACAGTACACCAAAAATAGCTTTGCCCGCTATTCGCGCACAACGAGCGTAGTGCGAGGTAGAACGATCATACCCGGGGACCCTTAAACAAACCTTAACAGACTGTGCTTCTCGGCGAAGCGTTCACTCACGGCTGCAGTTACCAATGAAATGAGCACAGTTTCTGGTTTTGTCTACTACGGCCAGGGGCAAAGCTGCTTTTGGTGTACAATAATGATATGTTAATAAAACTTGGGCCATTCCAATAGGCAGCAATACAAGTAGGTATATTCCCAATATTACACATACTATGGTAGACCATAAAACAATGGAACTTATTGTGAATAGAAAATTAAAAATGAAACGTCAAGTGTCCTAACCTCCCCCCCCCTTTATTTGCCTTAAACCCCCTTATTTCTAAAAACAAATATTAACAGAGTTACCGAATCTCTGTTTCTTAATATCCATACGGTGTGCATGCAGATCAGCAGAAACAACTGAAAATCGACCATGATAATCGATACATTCCAAACAACCATTGTATTCTAAATTATATTTTACATGATTGCCAACGGATTTACAACAATATTCGGCATTTTGTCAGTAGAAATGGTTTCAAATCAAAAGCAAGTTCAATTTTAATACCATGTATTTTTTTGTGCGAAGGTTAAATCCACTAAAAGACATGGATCTACTTATTGATCGACTAGCTAATTGTCTGTGTTTCTCTTTGTTTTGTGCGTCAGCAGCAAAAAATACCAAGTAGGTGGCCATACTTGAAAGAGAACAGTTTGCACGTTTTATCGCATATTTGAAGTTCGGTTAATTTATAGTAGACTACAAACTTAACGTAGACATAAATAAAACAACAAAGCAAGATAGTGGAGCAACATGCATAATTTCATCTGACGGAATGCAATTATTACATTTACTTTACTGATAAATGTAATGCAATGTAATGACTAGGGTTATAAACTACATTACCCTTATAAAGTGAATAAGGTCCGAATGAGGTGATCTACAGTCATAAGTTCGTTAAAGAAACATTAGGACGGACGGGGTAGTCGACTTAAAAAATTTAATAGACAAATTTTCGATCAAACGCTAGCGTTTTACTGAAAACTATTAATGCCCCCGCATTGATACCGTGCAAGCAAGTGATTTAGGTCCAAATGAGTTGATCTATAGCCATACGTTCAGTAAAGAAACCATAGGACGGCCGGGGTAGTCGACTTTCGCTAAAAAATTTAATAGACAAATTTTCGATCAAACGCGAGCGTTTTACTGAAAACTATGAATGCCCCCGCATTGACACCGTGCAAGCAAGTGAATTAGATCCGAATGAGGTGATCTACAGCCATAAGTTCGTTAAAGACAAATTAGGACGGACGGGGTAGTCGACTTTCGCTAAAAAATTTAATAGACATATTTTCGACCATACGCGAGTGTACATAAGGGTACATAAGGGAAAATATAAAAATATAAACCGTGTTTTTAAGTGCCTTATAAATTATATACGCGTGTATTTCTTGCCCCTGCGTACCTACGCCACCGACTGATCCTGCCAAGGCGCCAGGACCAGCGTATGCTAAGTAGTACGCCATCCCGGTGCGGGAGGGCAGTATATTCTTATGCAGTTGATAACATGCGAGATGACAAAAATTCCGAACCCTAGTAATGAGTGTTCCAACCAACAATTTTCGTGAAACTGTCTAAATACGTAGTTTTTTTTTATTTAAAGATACTCATTACAAGATCCCTTAAGTTTATTACAATCTGATCTTTCATGCATACTGTGGATAATTTTTGCCCGTACGTCATTACTGGATCACGAAACAGCTGTTGTTTCGATGTCCCTAACTTTATCAAACGTTGTACGTTGTTATTCTAGTTGTTGTTTCTAACAATTAATAGGAATAATAAAATCATTGTAGTAATAATACGAATAAGAATAATATCAGAATTAATATCGTCAACAATTTTTACTACTTAAAAAAAAAAAACAACCAAGAGAAAAATAAATGGGCGTGCCTTTAACGGACAGAAAATAAAGTCTATTATTTTTATAAATAACCTTCCATCAATAAATAACAGATATCCTACTAACGCAAGTCAGTACTAACGGTTTCAGCATTTGTCCTTTTTTTGTTTCATTTGTACTGAAATGATCGTAGAGGGGAATTGATTTTGAATCGATTCTAAGTTTGGTTGGAACAAAAAAATAATTGTCGGACAAACAAACGGTTCTTTCTCCATTGGAATGCATTTTATTCAATGTGCATATCAGTGTCTTACTATAAGCTTAAAACTCGACATAACCAGAATATCCTGTGCAGTTATTTCCGCATCTTATTGTATTTAGACAATGCGCTGGTTTACCCTACTTGCATGCCATATGGAACGTTTGTGGAAGAGTATAAAAATCGATAACAAAATCCGAACAGCCTGAATACACCGCTCATTGTAACGTTCCGCCATCGTGCCTTAATTTGTCACATTGTTTTTATTAAGCTGTGTAATTCAGATTCGGTTTGGGTCTCTTTTTGAAGCGGCGCTCTGTGGTGTCTTTATGGGATTTTTTATGTCTACTATAAGTTGGTCGTTTACTATGCTTTTAAATTGTACAAAAAAACGGCCTAGACCATGTAAGCCATGATAAAATCCAACAGGAGTCTGCAATGTATACATTTATATGTACGCAAATATAAAGCGCAATATGTTCCAATAGAATTTTCGCAGGATACATGCAGAATTGGAAAGATTTTTGTCGGTTTTCTAACGACACAATAATAGAAATAGTAACAGCCATTATCAGCACTTGACAAATTGAAACTAACCGCTTAGTATGTTTACCCCTATATACCGGGTATCCATTGATACCATTAGACAAGTTATGACTAGAGTCCGGATTACAATCGTACATGACGTGAAATATCAGGATAGGACCGTAGCTTGCGTATCAAGGAGCTTAGAAATAATTAGAAATATCTTGCCTTAGATATCTAAATACACCTGTTTATGATGTCACATACAACATCTGCACTATAACTAATTAAATTATCGCGTTATCTTAAAAAGTTTAACGCTCTGTTTTCAAATATGTATATAATTGAGAGCTTGCTTGCAAGAACAAGGCAGCCTCCCATTTTTCAACGCAGTGAAGAGGTTAGCTGCTTATAATTTCGATAAAAATATTAGACGTTATGTAACGCAAATTCGACGCAGCTCAGCATATGTCAGGATGTATACTCCATGCACTGAGATGTGTGGAATTTGCGTTAAATAACGCCTAAAATTTTTATCGAAATTATAAGTAGCTAACCTCCTCACGCGTTGAAAATGGAGCTGCCTTGTTCTTGCAGCAAGCTCCTCAATTGGTACTCCGTACCTGGAATGTATGTTAGACATGTGGACACTAGTTATGACTAGACATAGGGAAATCTCGCCATAACGCATGTTAAACTGCATTTAACTATCCAGAGGTCCCGTAACGGGACCGGCGTACCACCGCGCATATGAGAGTCCCGTCACGTTCTCTATATAATTAATAAGGTGTTTAAAAAATACGGTTTATACTTTAATTATCATAGAGTTGTATAGGGCCGACCCTGCGTTATGGCAAACATTTCTGGACCCTAATTATGACTGCTAACTATTTTTCGTACTTATACAAAAATGATATACATATATAGAGAATAATATACACATGGAAACGCCAAATCTTACATGGTACATCATATACAGGGCGTCTCATTTAACTTGACAAACCGTAACATCTCGAAAACTACACATCGGATCAAAAAGAGTGTGTAACGATATTTGTTCAAGTTTCAAGGGGGACATTCGAGGATACTAAACTCGATCCCGAAGAGAACAAACAACTACTATATCCTCATTGTTGTTTCTGGGTAATGTTAAAAATAGTTTCATGGAAAAATTCCACGCTATCTATAACGATTGAAAAAAGTGTTTCAGTAAAAACTTACGTAACACGTATAATCTAATTCTGCAATGAAAAAAGTCTGCATTGAAAAGTTTCGGAAAAAAATCTACGTATTTTGTGGTGTAGAATCCAAATGTATAATAAGAAATGGGGGTTCCTACTTCAAATTTCAAAGTTGCCCCCCCCCCCCCGCCTTACCATAGGGGGTGGGGGTCGAGTTCAGCACCCTAGGATGTCCCCCTTCGAGACGAACAAATTTCGTTACACACTTTTTTTGATCCGATGTGTAGTCTCACGATATTACGATTTGACAGGTTAAATCGGACACCCTGTATATTGTTGCGTATTTGAAAAATGTAATAAGGAAATATTTTTTTTCATTGTTCTCTAATTTTCAATTAAAGTGTGCAGTGACTAAGGTCAGGAAAGTTTGCTACAGCGCATGGTAAACAGCATTTAACTATCCAGAGCTCCCGCAGCGCGACCGGCGTACTACCGCGCACGCGCGAGTACCGGCGCGTTACCAGGCACGATCAGTGGCGTACGTATGCACGGGCAAGAAATACACGCGTATGTAATTTACAAGGCGCTTTAAAAAATACGGTTTACACTAATTATCATAGAGTTAGTATAGTGCCGATCCGGCGTTGTGGCACACATTTCCGGACCCTAGCCATGACTGATAATCCTAGTGACCGTAGAAAATCCTTATAGAAACTTAAAACTCATTACGAAAACATAATAATGTGCGTCTATATGATAGTTTGACACACACAGCGACATTCATTTGCTCACAGCCACCTTACTTCCATTTGTATATGATCCCACCTTTTCAATCCAAAATGCGAAAAATAGTAGCTTGTCTAACGATATCGTTAGACAATCGTCAGAACTGAGTAATCATTTGTGACAGCGTGTAAACATCGGGAACATGCCTACTTATAAACATACTGGAATTTGGCAGATTAAAAGTAGTTGTTTTAATTGAGGTTACAAGGCTCGAGCACCGCCATTTCCATTGGCTTTTTGAAAATGCATTTCCTCGCCGAGGGGCAAAAATTCTCATTGCTTTAACTTAACCTAAATACCTACCTTTCGCGCTGCATCCTCTCCCTTCCCCACCAAAGACTATTTACTAAACGGAAGATTGGGCTGAGTTCTGTCGGGAACTGGGTCCTCGAGATTGTCTTTTACGTATATATCACAACAAACGCACTGAATGACTCTCCATTGACGTCTCCGTGGCCACCGTTAGGGGACCGCCAGCTCCTCCGGGTAACGATAGGATCATTTCGATAATCGCTCTTTCCTTTCAGCATTTCTCGCTCGGGAATTCTCTTCTCTCTGTGTGTTCGGCGATCATCGCTCTCGTTTCGATTCCCCTCGTTCGATAGTGTAACGAACATAATCGGCATGGGAATCTAATATATGACTCGACGTTGCGAAATTCTAACTCTCGGCTTTGGGAAAATGTAATTTTTATGCGGGCGGAAGAAGTGACTTCGAGGGACGGAAATGTTATCAGCGTAGACCTCTCGTTGGACCTTGTGGACCTTTTAGCTCTCGGACTCCCAGCATCATTTATTTACTTTATATCGTAAAGTGCAACAAAAATCTGGTTGTTGCTTGCTCTCGGTGCTTTTGCAAATGCATCTCTTTCAATTTTTTTTGCTTTGATTTAGAAAAAAATGATCGTGGTACTAACGTAACTTTTAACATTCGATTGCTCCTCTACTCTCCTGGTTTCTCTATAATTCATGACGTATTAACAATGAAACTGATATACTAATTGACGTTAGGTGTCGACACATCGACGACCGTAAGGCATAAATACTTTGTACGACTCCTTTCGGGACATTACGGTGGGTTGTTAAATTTTCTCGAGTTTCGACTGGACATCAATTCGTTCTCTTTTCTATGCTCCTCCTCGATATGACCTTAAATATTTTACTACTACGATGATACGGCTGCGTTTCTTTTTCCTGGGCACATTTTTATTCCACGTTCTGCACAACCTCCGACGTGCTTGCGATTATGGACGCCTTCGAACCGTGGCGTTGCTTTAATTTCTCAATTGTTTTTTAAAGCAGCACTAACACTAGACAGTTCACAACACTCGCTATTAAAAAACACTTGATTCGGTAGGTTTAAAAACTTTCAGCCCAATCTCCCAACATGGAATCCGATATAGGGAAAACGTGTGGAACCCTGAAATCGGCATCGATGTTACGTCACTCCGATACTAACCTTCGAAGAGCCGTCGACTTTTCTTCTCTTTACATCTGAAACAGAAAGAGGTCTTTTAGCTTCTTAAACACTTGAACATTTTTCCGCCTAATAATAATAATAATAATAATGTAGCTAGAAAGGTTGATCAATCCTTGTTAATCACACGTAAAAATTCACGGATGCCGGTTTTTGATCTCACCAGCGTGACATATTTGACGGCGAATGACGAAGAACGAGTGCGCCGGTTACATCCTGACCAGGAGAGCATGCTGTGGCGTTACTTTCGCGGTGTTGCCCTCTAGCGCATTTCAATGGGACCAGACATACTTTGGAGGTCCGACAAAATCGGCAACTGCCAAATGTCCTTCCTCTGCTTTGGGGAGGATATTTGGCAGTTGTACACCAAATATAATACATATTCCGAAAGTATTAAACTCGTCAACACTGTGAGTGCTACTGAGGCGCCGGTGCGTCAGCTGCTCCCTTTCTGAAGAGGAATACATACCTCTATCGGGCTCGGGTTCCTGACTATGTCTTCCCAAATTAGTGCCTCCGCCCGCCACGCCGTCCCTCTCCTCCCTATAATAATGGCCGGCCCTTTCATCGTAATAGCGTTCCACCTGCCTCTCGCTGGAGTACCGGACTTCGTCTTTGGGGCTGACCATCTCTATGTATCTCTCCTCCTGGAATAAAAAAAAAAATAGGCGTTCATTAGACTCTTCGCCTTCGACAAATAGTTAATATGGAATTTATCACATAGAGGAAGTACGATTAGCAGGTAAAAAAGGGTAATAACACCAATGATACTCTACGTATCCGAGCATCAGGATTTATTCGAGGCATTTCCAGAATGCCTTCTGCCTTTAATTAGCTCCAAAAATTTGAATCTTGATCTTAGATTAGTGCGCCATAGACTTTAACGTTAATCTCAGCATGGCCAGAAACAAAAATTGCAAAAACAAGGCCACTCACTCTGTTGTACGGTCTGTCGTGCCGCTCCTCTTGCTGCCGCTACCCAGTTTTTCCTCTTTTCTCTCCCTACGTTTGTCTCTGTCCCTTTCTTTGTCAAAGTCGTCCCGTTTCTCGGTTCTGTACTTCTCTTTGGCCTCCTCTTTGAGGGACTTCTCGTTTCTGTCCTTAGAGTTGCTGCAGGAAAGAGAAAACGAGCGTTACGGAAGAGGAATATAAACGTGTTTGCATTGTATTTAGTTAGAACAACATTTACCTGTTATATTCAATGTTGATAGTTTGGCTTTTCGTCGGCGTCTTCGTATCTTCCGACGGTTGGCGAGACGACTTCTTGTCTACTTTTTCCTTTGCCTCCTCTGTAAATCAGTATCACGAATAAAATGATAGATAATTAAAACCGCACAAACTAACCTTTTGCTTCTCCGTTATGTTTGTTGCTGGCCGCTTCGCTTTTGGACTCGTGACTTTTTGCCAACTGTAAGTTCGGTTCAGTTTAATGAGCAAAAATCAAACCGTGGTTAACGGTGGTGCTACCTACGAGGTACTGCCCTCTAGCGTGCGCCTAAATGAGACTCGACGTATACCGCTGAGTCGGACAAAATCGACAACCGCCAGCCTTTTCTGGAGCACTCAGTGACGGTAAGCCGATTAGAACAAACCAAAAAGAACGACAAACGGGGAATACTCTTCTTCGTGAGCTCTTACTGGGCCTACTACCGTCAGAGTGTGCTTCGGTAAAGACGTCTAGCAGTTCTCGACTTCAGTAGACCCACCGAAACACTGAAAATGCGATGCCTCCCAGGTAACACCGCCATACACTTTCCAAAGTCAGGATATAAGACGACACGTTCATTCATCGTCACTCGCCATCTCATTGACGAGACCTAACTAGGTCGAAACCAGGACCTCCTGTTTCTGATGGTGAACGACGACGAACGGGGGTCGTTAATAGATTACCAATTACCTTCTCTTTTTCCACGGGTATATGGAAGTCGCCCTCCTTCATCATATGGCCGCCGGTCATCCTCTGCTTCAGCAGACCCAAGTAGCTGCTGGAGAGAGTGAACAGGTCCTGCCGGTTGTTCTTCTCCTCATCGCGCACCTTCTCTATCCGCTTCTCGATGAACTGGCTCAGTTTGATGAGGACGGGGAAGAACATGATGATTTTGATGAGGATGATGAGGGCGTTCCTTATCTGGACGTAATCCTTGGACTCGAGGCACGTGACCATCGCCTTGGCCAACTTGTAGTGCCACTTGTGGCACACGTGGCGGTAGTTCTCGTAGCCGACGTTGTCCAGGTTGTCGGCGTGCTGGTTGCTCACCCTGTACTTCGTCACGAATCCCGGGTAGTTGGCGCACTCCTTCTCGAACGTCTCTTTGGATTTGTGCCACCGCATGACGGTCTCCAGCATGGCATACAGAAACCGACCGTACCGCATGGCCTCGTTCTCCGTGCACGACGTTATCGAGTAGGTGATGTCACAGAATAGCTGAAAATAATAATTTAAGATAGACACATCAATTATATTTAGGAGGAAAAAAATTCAAGGTGTTTACAGACTTCATGATGTGGAGGTTGAATCTGAATATTGCGCTGTCTAAACAGAAATTGTCTTAATCAAGGTGACATCCATTTTGAAAAAATAATTTTTGAAAGTACGAAATAAACCGCTTGATAGTCACTGATTTAATCTCGGCTAAACCAGCCGGTCTGTACTTGACCTAAGTCACTACAGATTTGCGTGTACCACTGGAGTTGAATGACTGTCGAACGGGAATGACTACCTAAGAATGGCGGCAGTGCACCTATACTTAACTTCAGCTTGTGTTGTTGATGTTTTTACGCACAGTAATGCAGAATTAACCAGACATAATGTTGGCTTGTACTGCATTGCATAAAATGTCGATTACAAGCAGTGGACTGCTAACAAACAGGTAATTTACACAGATTTACAGATGGGCTCAGTAAATATGTGCTGAAAAGTTAATTTGCGTCACTTAAATCGTCCGCTTTTTTGTTATTCTTCTGTAAACACCCAGTAAAGTATGTACATATGTATATCTCCAATGTTGCTTACCCGATCGTAGCACAGCAGCGTAGAAAAATTCGGCGTCTTCAGCATGTGGATGGTGTGCACGAATTTCGCGCAATAGATCGCGTCTATCTGAGTGAAGGTGCACCTCGGAAACAGGCAGAGCTGCAGGAACCTGGTGATGGTCTCGTTCTTGGCCGTCTTGGCGGACCTCGACAGGAACCAGTGATCCTTCTCCTGCTTCAGCCTGTAGAGGATCTTCTCCACGTGCTCGGTCTGCTTCTTCTTCTCGTCCTGGAGCTTCTCCACCAGGGTCTGGTACCGCTCCTGCTCCTTCTTGCCCTTGGTGCCGGACTCCATGACGGCCAACGACTGCTGCTTGGTCTTGTTGACGACCTGCTGATAGATGTCTGCCGGCACGAACAGATCGTACATGGTCAGCGACCAGAAAGTCGCCAGGAACTGGGGCGTTATGTCCTCCCAGGTGCGGGGAGGGTGCAGAGGCACCAGGGACTTGTGCACCGGATCCATTACGTCCGCCACGGCCTCGTAGTACTTTTGATTTTTCAGAGAGTTTGACATTTTCTTGTAGTTGGGGTCGCCTTTCCGCAGCTGGTCGTATTTTTGCTAAATACGGAATCACGGTTACACAAGGTTAAAATTTAAGTCCACAAAACACGAAAATTAAATTGTAGAAAATAAACCTTTAGTATAATGACAACTGTTAGGTATGCATAGTATTTCTTGACGAGTTCTTACTTTTAAATCAAATATATAATTGTTTTGAAGGTCACGGATTTAATCTTGGCTTGCAAGTCATGACTTACGCTACTGCAAATCTACGCGATCCACTGGAGATGAATGCTTATCGAACGGAACAGAAGATGAACAAACAGCAGTGCAGATGTGCAGTTCACCACCCACTTCAACAATCGTTCTCACGGTCGTATGTTTATTAACACATCCTGTCTTTTTTTAGTGTTGTAAATAACTGTGAGTTTTGTGTCAGTTATGCAAAACCTAGCACCGACGAAAATGAGTAAAATAAAATGTATGCACAGGTATGTGCCTCCTATCCTGGACATAATCCTGGCATTAATTCATGAAGGGGCACTTAGAAAATTAATGTAAATTCCAGAAATTGACACTTGAGAAACTAACTCGGCACGTGGAAAATGCAACCAACACTATTCGCATACAAGGCTTTATTTCCTTGTATAATTAATCCACTCCCTTCTACTTTTCCAAACTATTTCTTGGACTCGAAATTTTCTTGAAGGACTGGAAATTTATTACTACTCCAGATAATACCACGTCTTTCAACTGACGGAAACCGCAAAGTTAAAATAGAAAGAAAAAGACCTCACTCCGGTTATTCGCACTTACGTTAATGGCGTGATTGAACATGGGCCGCGCCAGGAAGAAGGCCACCTCGCTCGGTATATGGTAGTCAGTCAGCATGGTCTGTATCGACGGGAGTTTGGTGATGTACTCGTCGACGGACAGGGTGGATCCCAGGAACGTACCGAACTGCACCAGGGTATCTTGACACTGATCGGACAGCTTGCCCACCAGCTTCAGGTGGCTCTTCTGCGTCTCCCTGTACACGACGCAGTACTTCTGCTGTGCCATGAGCAGGCACAGCGCCACCGCCAGGTCCTGTTCCGACATCGCCTCCTTCAGCCTCAGCGAGGACTTCTTCGTGTTGCGCACCTGACTGAAGTAGCCCGCCTGGAAAGATCGAGATCAGTTATGGGGAGGTCTCTTTGTCGGCGCGCGATCTTACCTCCGCCTTGAGCAACTCCCCGCCCGCCATGGCGTTCAGCTGGTCCATCGTAAGGTCCTCCGCCGCGTCCACGCCCGCCATCTTTTGCACCACTTCCTTGAGGATCAGGAGGTCCAAACTTTAAATAAAAACAAAACTTACCATTAACAAAATGATTAATAGGATGAAGCGAGAATTATTGCCACTCCGTCGTTTACCATCAGAAACGACAGTTTCCGATTTTGACTTTATTAGGTCTTGTCTAGAGATTTCGAATTTCCAGAAAAATTTGAAAACGGAATAAATCGGAAAAGATATTCTTCTGTTGTAAACTTAAGAATTTCAGTTCGTTTGTAAGAAGAACTAGGAAAACCCCAATATAACGCTCACCTTTTCTGAGCCTTGAGCTGGTTGGCGACGTACTGCAACAGCCCCGTCAATTCGATGGTGTACTTCTTGTAGACGGCCCCGCAGAAACCTCGACAGGCTCTGCAGCCACGTCGATATGGAGGTGCTGTCGTGCTTGACGCGCTTCTTGTCCGCGTTCGCCAGCGACTCGATCAGGCAGAAGCCCAGGACGTCGTAAGACAAGTTCGTCAGGGTACTTGAGTGAATCCACGACGGGATTGATCAGGTTATTGTAGACCTGGATCTGCAGCAGGACGTAGTCGAAGAGGAAGCCGGGCGAGCAGTGCGTCAGCTTCCCGATCAGCCGGCCCACCGGCTTCACGTTCTCCTTGCTGACCCTCTTCATGATGTTCTTGATCTGCTTCTCGGAGTCGCCCCGCTTCCTCAACAGGTCCGGGTAGAGGGAGTATGTCTCGTTCTTCCAACGGGAGTACAAACAGTAACGGATCTGGTAAGGATAGAGCCTGAGGAGCGTCCACACCTCCTCGGCGACACAACAGTTGCAGTCGAGATACGACAGAGCGGGGAGTATTGTGACGTCCACCAGAGAGAGGATGTCGTAGTAAAGGGAATCGCAGGCGGGGGGGCCCGATTTTGGATTGTCGATTCCGTACGAGGCCAGCGCTGCCTTGGCCAGTCTTATTATCTTGCACAGCAGCACGGTGTCGAAACGCAATGAGGATCCCAGCGTTAACAACATGGGGACGGCCACGTCGCGGAGTTGGAGGAAAGTTTCCGCCTGCTTGGGGGCCAGGGGGTTCTCGTGAGGAGGCAATGGCTTTCTTGGTATCTTCGGACTTATTACCCCATGCCTTAAGACAACAGGGAAATTTTAAGTAGTAACTGTTTTGTAACTTCTAAAATAGTAACTAACAAATTGTCCTTATACATTTTTTCCGACTCCATTGAGTGGTGAACAACCTTCAAATAATGTAAAAATATGTATATTTTGGGCGATTCTTGAAAGTGGCTCACACCCATAAGTTTTTCGTATCCATATATGAAATTATAAAATTTCTGAATTGGACATAAGACATACATAGATCTGCTTTTATTGGCACGGCCATAATTTTTTATATACTGGTTTAACTGGAGACTTTTTAATGGACGTTCATGTTTATATTCACATGATGTAAAATGCTATTTGGAGACTAATTCTATTTAGTTTTCATAATTTTATCTCTGATAACTAAAAAGTGAAGCGGGTGAGTGACTTTCGAGAATCACTCCATATACAGTGTGGCTAATTAAGAATCGGAACACCTCTATTTTTTATCTAACATTTTTGTGTCAAAATGTATGGCAGAGAAAGTGTATTTTTGAAAGGGATGACATTATTTGATGTCCTCAGTTTATAGCCCACTGTGATAAACTCAACACCTATTGAAGTGAAACGCCAAAAAAATTATTTAATTCTTGTGAATAAAAAGAATTCAAATCAAATAAAAATATTTTATTTCGACTATTTTTCCTACAAGTGTAGCAACAACTTGATTTTTAGAGATAAACATTTACAACTTTTACAAAAAAATTGCAAGATTCAAAATTCAAGATCCAATTTAGAACACCCCTATTTTAGAGGACGCTGAATTCAGTGGTGCATATTCAAATTTTTTTTATTCACCCTATGATTTCTTGAAATTCAGTTAAAAAAAAGAGTCACAATTGGCCTTGTTTCTTTAAAGAAAGCACGTCAGTCTGTCCTATAGGTGAAACAACATAAGCGTTACGCTCCCTGGTGGTCACTCAACAAACTAACGGCTGGGCCATCGTTTATTCAAATGTTCATTTAAGTGCCATTGTGTTTTGAATCCATTTCTATTTGTGTTGTATTCATTAAAAATTATGAATGTCGAAACGTTTTGCGTTTCGCGAAACGGTCGGCCATATTGCGAAACACTGTCATGGCCGCCATGGCGTGTTTTGATGGGACAAAGTAGGTTATGTATGAAAAATAGATAATGTGGTGCAAAACATTTTGGAGCTCAAAATACTGGACGATAGAGAAGTTGGTGGATCAGCACTTTTTCATCCACGTTGAATATAATAAATATATTGAGTTTTATTATTATATGCCCAACAGCAAAACACAAATCGTTTCGCTGCTGTCCACGGTGTTTATAAACACACAACCACGCACAACAAAAATGGCTACCGTTTCGCGAAACGCAAAACGTTTCGACATACTAGAACACGGCTACTGATTTTGTATTTAGTAAAATAGCATATTATTTGTCAAAAGCGAAAAAAAATCATTTAAAAACCGCGCCAAATAACACTTCTATTGGTAAGACCGGTGAAAAATTATAAGTAGGTAAATAAAGATTCAAATAAAATCATTACGCGTGCGTAGTAAATAGAAAAAAACGTTTTTTAAGTTCATATGCTATAAATCGCATAAAGTTGCATAAAATCGCATAATTATAGGCACCGTTGTGCATAATTTTGTACTTCAACATTGGCTACATTGGTTGTGGACAATAATCATCAAGCTAGTACTCACTGACTATAGATAGGTTCGATGATGTGATGCAGCAGGTTGCTGAGGGCCGTCGCGACCGGCTCGTACCCGACGGCGTAATGGTCGGGCAGCCGCTTGATGAGTGTCCGCGCCGTCTCCCAGTCGCCGACCAACAGGAGCGCCTCGCACAGCCCCAGCTTCTGGTTGCCCGCGTACCTGTCCAGAAAATTGTCGGGCTCCTCGGCGTGTCCTCCTTGTCCTTGTTGCTTATGGAGATTATCTGCAGCTTGCGGACGTACTCCCTGGCGTCCTTCAGGCTCTTCTCGCACTCCTTATACATCAGCCGGTCCTCTGGCGTTAACTAGAAGAAATTGCGGGTGGACACTCATGAAAGAAACACTACGACGCATTTCTCAAAATACAGTTACATCCAAATATGCCATAACTTTGTTATTTCGTGTTGACTTTCAAACATTAAAAAAAAATTACTGTGGATTTATAAACTCTTCGTTCGCGCTGGCGCTGGCGTTCGCGTCCAAAGTTAAAACGGTGGTTTTAGGTAGAGTCATTTATAAACGGCGCTGGCGTTCGAGATAAGTTAATTTTATGTTTCGGCATTGGGCGTTCGTAGCAAACTCGTAGCACGCACACCGCGACCAATCACAACGCATGAATATAGTCACTTTATTATGACGTTTTATTAAATGACAAGCATATGATTTTTAGACAGTTTCCACGTTTTAACATAATTGTGGAGCAAGATTTTATATATAAACATAATGTAACAGACAACAATCCTATCAATTTGGTATTATTGTTTGTCAAATCCATGTTTACAAAATGAAAAACACAAACAAAATAGATTAGGTTAACATAACCTTAATTTGTGAAACAAAAGAAAACGCGAGCGCCAACGACAGTTTATAAATGGCATGTTTGAGATGCTACAGCGACAAAGATAAGGTCGCTACGCCGACGCCAACGCCAGTGCCGACGAAGAGTTTATAAGTCCAGCGTTATGATCGGATCAGTGCGGAGTTCAACTTAGGACCTTCGGATCGCAAGGCAGACATGTTACTGCTCGATTATCCGAGCTGTTTTATAAAGAACAGAATGACAAAAAAAATAGTTGCAAACCGATGAAAGAACATAATAACGTGCAGTTTTTAAATTTCTACCATCATTATAAGAGGTGCAGTAATAAAATATTGCTCTACTCACCCAAAAGTATATGTCGTCTAACTGTATCAATTTGTGCTGCAGCAGCTGGGCGGTTAACACGTACAACGAATGGGGTATGTCCTGATCGGTGTTCTTCAAAAACGAAAATTTCGTCGACAACACTTCGCTGATGATGTTGGGATCGTTCATGTACGAATTGATGAGGGGAACGAATATCTTGGCATCTCTCGGTTTATTCTCGAAACTTTCCAATATTACGTCTAACACTCTATTAGGATCCAAATTGAAACAACCTGAAAGTTTTTGTTTGTTATGGCACTGTTCGTCATCATTGAAAATACTAAGAAAAAACGCTTACCAATCAAGGACTGAACAATACCGATGAGTTCATTCGGATCGGTGTTTTCAGTGAACTCGTTGTTAAGTTCCGTTAATAACTTTGCGAAGCCCTCACATTCTTCCCGGAACAAATTAAACTTTCGCTGCTTATAGCTACAAAATTTAAAAATATATATCTAAAACAACGAGTATAATGTCTATCTTCTAGAACATTGCACGAGTACGTACAGCATCGCGTGATTACGACTACGAATACTCGTCAGACGTACTCGTGTACGAGTACAGACAATTACCCCGTGTGTACTCGTACGCGTCACGCACTTCAGTACTCGCATCGTTTCCCATCGACATCGGCGAGTATAACATTATTCGGCATCGGCATCGGCGAGTATAACAATATTCGGCATCGTTTCGCATAGACATCGGAGATATTTTGCTTATGATGAAGGAATGTATAACATTGTATGAGATATATCTTCGCGGATCAGTTTGACTACAAGTCGAATTTATAATTTGCACAATCGTCCGATAAAACAAAATGCAGTTTCTGGTCATGTGACAGCTCTACCTTCGCACTATGCAAATGCAATCTTTGACGGAGCTAAAAGCGACCGTGCTCAGTGCCATTGCACTCATGTCGAATTCACTATAACCTGCCTAATTCCTTAGTTGCTTACCTTATCCTGTGTAATACGCGCGTAAATGGGAAAAACCTGACGATTATTCACGATGCCTACTCGCTACAATGCACGATGCTACGATGCAGTTCTGACAAATAGTACTAGTAATTATGACGTATATGTCATCGGTGATGTACCGTCAAAACGATGCCGAGTATGTACTCTCATCGTTCAGTCGTATAGTCGGCGATTATTTCTCCGATTACTTTTTAAGTACTCGTGCAGTACTCTACTGTCTTCCACGTCTTTTGAATTTATACAAGACGCCAAATTATTTTGAACACATTGGAAAGAAAATCATTATCTGTGGTCATTCCACAACATTGATAAAAAAGGTAGTAGGTATGTCGAAGAGGAAAATTGACACAGGGAGAAAATGTTTAAGAACCATTTTGAAACCTGTATTGTGTAACGATATTTTGTGAATAGAAATGTTATCATTTTTAAAACCTCTATCGCTTCACTTTATAGAAGAGGTAGTCTTGAAATGATTTAAGTTTTTTTTTTGCACAAAACTGTTACAATCAATAAGGGTCTTCCCATTAACCATATTCAACAGTGATTGTGCATGATATCAGTGTGTTATTGATAGCAAAGTGTTATTGGTACTGTATGTGTGGAGATGTATCTGTAATTCGATCATTTAGATGAATTTCATTCAAAAATTGGGAAGTTCAACAAACGTTTTATCTTCTTTATATAAACGATTACTTACTATAGCTTAGTTTTGACTTTGATGAACTTAGAATAAAATGTTCTGTTCTTCAGGATTCCAACTTCCTGCAGGGTGTCTATCTCTAAACGCTCCTTCAGCAACCTATCTGATAGAAACTAGAAGGAAATAAGAAATCTTTGTTAAACACATGTTCCCTCGATTCCTACATAGCACAGCTCCTATATTCATAGAATACTTTATTGTTTAGTTTTATAATACAAAACTTAATATGACCAATATTTAACTTTCAGCTAAAAAATCCTAAATAGATCACAATAAAATGATATACTGGGTCACACAGGATACTTTTTTTAGTTATTAAGACATATGTTCGGCATCATATATTTGTAAAAAAATGTCAACTGTTAACATAAACACAATATTTATAAAATATCCGGTTTCACCAGAGATATTACCAACTTATGATTTTCAAATAGACATCCTATGTAGCATTGTCTTTGTTCTTAAAAAACAATGGCATGTTTAGGACTGAATATGAGTTGTTTAAAATTAAAATGATATTCCGAACACAATAAAACACCCCATTTTGTCACCTTTTGATCTTATATACTGATTGCATTTGTTGTTCTAGCTTCATTTTGACATAATATCTGATAATCTAATTATTCTAATACTATGAAGATAAATGGTAACATAACAATGATTACATTGACATAAAATTAACACGTTCGCTGCGGATATACTTTTGAAGATACCGTTTTTGTGTGCGTTGCGGGTCAGATGAGCCCCGTACCCGTTTCAGATAAAGTGCGTTACGGGGTATATTTAGTGTCGAATTTTTATTGGCAACTTTTTTAGAAACGTAAAGAAAAGGGAAATTTATGTGGGCACTTTATTCTACTAAGTAGGGTTCATAATTTTCTGCGGCCGCACGGGGCTCCAATGTCACATTTATGAATCAGAAGATTTTAAAATAGATCATGAATTTCTAAATGAAAATTTATTTATTTCTTCAATGATGTCTGATTAAAATTGATTAAAAGTGATTAAAAATGTGGGTGTGAAGTTAAATAGAAGCATATAAAACTAATAGCAATTTTTAATATTTTCCAATGTGCAGTATTGAAACAGTTGAAATCAGTAACAAACAGTTTAAAAAAATATATTGGGGCTGCCACATTTGATGGAACATTATGCAAATCATTGATTTGGCAAAGTGTAGGAAATAATTCTGGAACAGTGTCAATGGATGTCCAAATACTTTCAGAATTCGCAGTCTCGGCGAGCATTACTCGCATATTGTTGGCCTCACCTGGATCTTGATCATCGCCATTTTAATCAGTAGATTCCTCGTATTCTGATGATTCACCGCGTGAGAGAGGAACAAAATCCTTGTCTAGGCCAATGCCACTATTTTTTTTCCAGGGTCACTTATATTGATACATACACTATTTTTTACACCAAAGTGAATATTTTATGATGCATATGTACCGAACGGTAAACACAAAATGATTCATTCAAAGCGAGAAGACGGTTACGGTTACTTGCGCCTGTGCAAGTCCTTGCTTGTCGATCGGCCCCGTATCGCACACAGTGACGAATTTATCATTAAGTGCGTTGCGGGACATATGAATCCCGTATTATTTTTAAGCAGATAAATATAGTAAATCATGCGAGGATCAAATGTGTACAAAACAAATGTAGATATCTGTAAAATTGACGTAATTATTGCAATCGCAATCTACTTAGGACATGCTACATTGACTGCCGCATGGTGGCCTGATGCGTTGCGGGGTCATATTGACCCCGTAACGCAGCGAACGTGTTAATTCAGAAGAATCACAATTACCTTTTCACACTCCTTGACGATTGAACTAAAGTTCTGTCTATCTTTAGAATCCTCACTGTCCGCTTGTGAGGTAACAGCGTCCGCCACATTCAAAACGTCCAAAATTATCGAGGGTATATCCGCATGCAACGTCTGAAATATAATAGATACAAAAAAAAACTCTTAATCCATAGCGTGTGTAAATGAGGCCATTACTTGCAGAACTTGTGCTATTTGCTCAAAGAATTAGGTTCTTTGGGAAGTTAAAAAAAATTATTAATGGCCACATAATATATAAGTTTTTAAGGAACCGTTATAGGCTACAAACTTATTATAAGTTTTTACATATTTTTCTAAAAAATAAATAAATTACAATAATAATATTTATTAAACGCAAGTAATTTACTCGGCAAAATCATACTTTAGACCAGCGATTCCTAAAAGGTGGTCCGCGGAACCCTGGGGTTCCGTGGAAGGGTCACAGGGGTTCCGCGGTCTGTCCGAGAGTTAAATAAAACGTTCGTGGAATGCAGCTCCAGATCTTCGCATTCAATTGTCAGACATAAAGCCTAATTTTAGTGCTATTATAAGAAAATATGTGAAAAAAATTCATTCTTCACATTAAATAGTTACATTGTATTTCTTTGTTACAATAAATGTTTTGCAATACTTATAATTATTTTTCATTTATAATTTGTTCTTTCTTCGAGTCTAACATGAAAATATTCAAACTACAAGGTAAACACTTAGTTACAGTTATCAAAATAGCCAGCTAGGGTTCCACCAAAAAAAAGTATGATCAATTAGGGTTCCATGGCGAAATAAAATTGGGAACCTCTGCTTTAGATAAAATTAATATAAAAAAATGTACTTAAAAAAATCTGCATTTTAGCAATTGGTCAAATTATCAACAATTTTCCAGAACTGCACAATAGTTTGAAATGTGTTCTTTGTAAAAAGTCAAAATTGATCCATATGGGGAGTTTTGAGTTATCAAATTTAATCCACGCTCAATTTATACCCCGTATAAATCCTTATGATAACTAAGTAATTTTTAATTAAGTTAAATATTTGACATATTTTTATGTTAGGTATCAAAGCACCCTTTTGACAAATAATTTCTTTCCAAAAAATAGTATTAATCTCGAGGTTGTGGTTTAATCAGCACATAGTTGTGATATTATCTCTTAAAAGTCTTTTCCGATAAGTTAATTTAATAAATTATTGTCCCCAAAATGTTACAACTTCAATGACCACAAGGAAATCAGCATTTTTAAGGAAGGTCAGTGACACTTCAGTGATGACATAGCCATTCTTGAAGGAAAAACTGCTGACATTACAGTAGGACATATTATTTGTTAGAAATATGGACACATCCAAAAAAAACGTCATCAACTCTGGCTATGAACGAGAGAGATAGAAATAGCAGTCATGTCTAAGCTTTTCGGTTGTGTCAAACTTTTGACAAGTAACTGTCACAATTTATAAAATAAACAATGGCTGTCACATGATGTAACAGTTTTGACAAGTAAATAAGGTTATAAATTCGAATAAGAATAGAAATACGTCTTTTTTTTCTTGGCCAACTTTGATGACGTTTTTTTTGGATGTCTATATTATTTTTATTAGGTGGTAAGTGGCACATCAATAAAATTATATCTTATTTTTAGTATCACTTGTATGCTAAAAAGAAAACTTCAGTAAACAGTGAACAATTACTTTTATAATGTATTAGTAAAAATTACATTAATTAACCAATAAATGGTAAGTAAATGTTTTTGCTTAGTAAATATGAAATGGGCTTTCACTTTTCACTCAAATGCAGATGGGTCAAATACAATGTAAGAAATATTTCTTTATTTAAAAGCCTACGGGTTGAGCTACCTAGTAGGCGCGTCTCCAGGTGGCGGATAGGAGAAACACCAGACTAGTCATGGTCTGGTCAGTGGTTGCTATAAGGAAAGCCTCCAGGCCAAAATCTGGACGTGCGGAACGAAGGCGCCACCGCGGACCAGCTCACGGCACAAACCGTAAACCGCCTGGGCATGCAACGACTCCCTGATCCTAGGACCAGGGATAGTATGACTAGGGGGGCACGGGGGCTTGGGCTTAATCGCCTGAGCCGAGTGGATAAGGTACCACCATAAAAACCTTCCCAATCCCAAGGTATTGTGCGCGCCGAAGGGATGCATGGCTGACGGGAGGGTCAGTCACTAGCGACAAACCTCGGGGCACCAGGCGCACCCCGTTGTATATAGCCTTACTTCCGCATGCGGGGCTCTACGGAAGCGAACCGTTATTTCCCTAGCTTCTCGTGGGACTCATATGGACCAAAAAGAAGAAAACCAACCAACTAGGGAAGGGGACTCGGCAACGAGAGACCCACCCAAGAAAAAAACTCTCGGGGGCCGCAAAGAGGAAACTCAAGCGGCTGAGAATGCAGGCTGAAGGACCTGGGCAACCAGGGCCCAGCTCGCAGAATCAAGGGAGGGCCAGAGGACCTGGGCAACCAGGGCCGAGCACCTCCGTACCCAGAAATCAACGGGGGAAACTCCAACAGCCGGCGGCGTTAAACGCAGCCGACCAGAGGTGGACACCCCCAGTCCAATAACACGGCCGCTCAAAAAGGGTAGGTGGAATGGCACAACCATCCACCACCTATGCAGCGGCCGTGTCGGATATCCGAATGGCAATAATGCCACAAGGCTATCCAGACCAAGCCCTAAGCGAGGAGCAGGCGGACCTAATCAGGGCCGTCTTCCGCCAAGCTTTGTGGGCAATTAAACGAGGAGAACCGGGACCCCGGTTCTCCGGAGTCTATCTGAAAGGGGGCTTCCTGCTGGCTTCATGTGCTGACCAGTTCACCAAGGACTGGGTGGCGCGTGTGCTAGCGGAGAAAGAACCCTGGCCAGGGGCGAAACTTATCATCACCGATGAAAAGGACGTCCCTAAACCAGCTAGAACACTAGTGTGGATTCCGGGGCCAGCCAAGGAACCGGAGGAAATACTAAGTAGCCTCGACATACAAAATCCAGGGCTCCATACGGAAACCTGGACAGTAGTTGATAGGAAGCTGGACCCTAAGGGACAGCAACTTATCATAGTGATGAGCCAGAAATACTGGAAGGTGCTGGAAGGGCTCCAATGTAGACCCTACTTCGACCTAACCAGGGTCCACTTTAAGGCCCTGGGAAGGAAGACAGTGGGGGCTACAGAGGACCCGATGGAAGTCGACACAGGAGGGCCCCCGCCGCCAGACAGGGAACCATCTACGTCGACGTCAGGGGAAACACCCCAGAACTAAGGTAGGTGCATTCACGGTCCTACAGATCAATCTACATCACTGCAAGGCGGCATCGGCCGCCCTGCAGAACTATGTAAAGAAAAACAACATAGATATTGTACTGATACAGGAACCTTGGGTTTTTAGGGGGAACATCAGAGGACTACGAATGTCAGGAGACTGGGAAGTCATAAGCCCAGGAGGGGACCATCCCAGGACATGCATCCTGACAAAGAAGAGAAACAACCTACTGCCATTATGGGAACGCTGTACGAGGGACCTGATGGTAGTAAGAGCCAACATAAACATGGAAGGGAGTGACAAGAGCCTAATTATTGGATCCGCATACCTCCCATATGACCAACCAGGACAACCACCCACCCCAGAGGTCAGAGAACTGGTGCACTTCTGCAAGAGGAGCAATACACAATTAGTGCTTTGTTGCGATTCCAACGCACACCACATCGTATGGGGGAGCACCGGAACCAACAATAGAGGTGAGTCACTTTTAGAATTTATTATTACTAACAACCTAGAAGTAGCAAATTGCGGCAACGAACCCACCTTTGTCACGGACGCAAGGAGGGAAGTTATCGACATAACAATTGGCACACCCCGTGTGTGCAACGAAATAAGAGAGTGGCACGTCTCGCAAGAGGAGTCACTCTCGGACCACAGATATATAACATTTAACATTGCACTTCCACGGGGAGAGGTACAGACGTACAGAAATCCAAGAACCTGCAACTGGGATCTCTTTAGAGAGATACTAGGGCAGGGGCTGGAACAATGTCCGACGAGACCAAAGACACCTATGGAAGTGGAACTGATGAATGAATTCATCAAGAAAACTATCATTCACGCATACGAGGAAAGCTGCCCCTTAAGCAAAGGAGGGCTCGGCAGGAGACCCTTTGGTGGAATGCAGAGCTCTCCTCCTTGAGGAGGGAGACTCGTAGACTGTTTAACCAGGCTAAAAGGACTGGACGATGGGAAGAATATAAAATATACCGTCGAGAATATGTATATGCCATCAGAAAGGCAAAAGAAAAATCCTGGAGGAAACACTGCGAGGAAATCGAGAAAACCTCGGAAGGCGCAAGACTCCAGAAGATGTTGCAGAAGGACAACCGGGGTAAACTGGGATCACTGCAAAAACCACAGGGTGGGTGTACTGCATCAGAGGAGGACACCCTGGATTTACTCCTGGAAACACACTTCCCAGGCAGCACACCCACAGAAACCAACAACTCAGACCCTGAAATACCGAATACTCGGGGAACAAGGGAGAGCTGGAGACTAGCTCAAAAACTAGTTGATCAAACCAAGGTTATATGGGCTGTGAAATCATTTGCACCATATAAATCACCGGGCCCAGACGGGATAATGCCAATAATGCTACAACAGGGGTTGGAAGCTCTAGCTTCCCCTCTGTGCGCACTGTTTAGGGCTAGCCTGGCCCTAAGCTATGTGCCACAAGACTGGCGAATGGCTGAGGTGGTATTCATACCTAAACCTGGGCGTGAATCCTATGCCCAGGCAAAATCCTTTCGCCCCATCAGCCTAACAGCGTTCTTATTAAAGACGCTAGAAAAATTAGTGGACAGGCATATCAGGGACGTGGCACTAAGGGAAAACCCCTGCACCGACACCAGTATGCCTTCCAAGCAGGCAAATCCTGTGAACTGAGCATCCACGAACTCACAAGCAGGATTGAACGGGCCCTAGGAAATAAAGAAATTGCACTAGGAACCTTTCTGGATATAGAGGGAGCATTTGATAACACCTCTTTCAACTCGATTAAAAGAGCTGTCGAAAATCGTGGAGTTGGAAAGCCCATTGCGGACTGGATCAGCTCCATGATTAGAGACAGGAAAATAACAAGCTCCATTGGCAATGTAACCAGAGCGATAGTGGCTGCCAGGGGCTGTCCGCAGGGGGGTGTATTGTCGCCTCTACTGTGGAGCTTAGTGGTGGACAGTCTTCTCTGGGAACTAGAACAAGGAGGCATACATGCGCAAGGGTACGTAGATGATATCACTGTTCTAGTCAGTGGGAGGTTTGCAGGGGTTGTATCCGATCTCATGCAGCGTGCCCTGAGAACAGTAGAAAGATGGTGCAAGAAAGAGGGGCTAAACGTCAACCCCTCAAAGACAGCAGTAGTTGCCTTCACAAAAAGAAGAAACCTTCAAGATTTGAAGGGACTTCACCTGTGGGGAAGCAAACTCCAACTGAGCAACGAAGTTAAGTACTTAGGACTAACATTAGACACTAAACTAAACTTTGGGGCTCACTTGGAAAAAAAACCGCCAACAAGGCTACCCGGGCCCTATGGGCCTGCAAACGCATGGTTGGCAAGACATGGGGATTAAAACCAGCAATGGCACTCTGGATATACTCCAAAGTGATAATCCCCATGGTAACATATGGCTCTCTCATCTGGTGGCATAAAGCTAGAAAAAAGGGAGCCATAGTAAAACTAGGCAAGCTGCAAAGACTTGCCTGCCTAGGAATAACAGGGGCCATGCAAACAACGCCCACTGCAGCCATGGAAGCAATACTATGTCTTCCGCCTCTACACATAGTGTTGGAGACGGAGGCTCTGATGGCAGCTTACAGGCTAGAAATTTCCGGACATGGAGTAACCACCACAAAACGGGGACTCCATACAGAGATATTTGAAGAATTAAAGCAAAACCGTATATTAAACATGCGGTCGGACAGAATTGGTCGCGACATAATCTTCCACAAACCTTATCGGGTGATCGTACCGAAGGAGGGAGAGGAAGACAGTCACATACCAATCCAGCAGAATGGAACCACCTGGTATACAGATGGGTCCAAAACCGAACAAAGTACTGGAGCGGGGGGCAACAAACAGAGACTCAGATTGCGAAATCAGCATAAATCTGGGGAGCTATGCAACCGTTTTCCAGGCAGAAATAACTGCAATATCCGCTTGTGCGCAGGGAGATGACTAGGAGGTCTTACACAAATAAGAGGATCCAGATCATCTCCGACAGCCAAGCAGCACTCAAAGCCCTGGGAGCTGTAGAAATACATTCCCAGGTAGTTAAAGACTGTATGGATTCGCTAACGAAACTAGCGGAACACAACAGCATCACTCTCAAGTGGATGAGAGGGCACCAAGGCCATGTAGGGAACGAAAGAGCGGACTTTCTAGCAAAGAAAGGGGCGGAAGTTCCACTGATAGGGCCGGAGCCCACCTGCGGTCTGGCTTACCGGACAGCCAGGAGGGTCATGAAGGACCTATTAAGAGAAAAACACATATCGCACTGGGCGAAAGTCCCAGGGTTGAGACACTCGCGGATGTTCATCGGTGAACCATCCTGGAACAAGTCAAAAGACTTTATAAAACTGGGCAGAAACCAGCTGAGATGGATAGTAGGACTGTTTACGGGACACTGTCCACTCATGCGACATCTTACGACAATCGGGGTGAAAAATGATCCCGACTGCAGATGGTGCGGAGAGGAGGAAGAAACCTCCCTCCACATATTATGCGAATGCCCGGCGCTGGCAGCTGCCAGGTATTCGAACTTTGGGGCTATAACAATAGAACCAAAAGAAGTGACAGACGCTCCATTAGAAACTGTCCTTAAATTTCTTAAGGAAACAGGACTAATGGAATTACTAGACTATGGGGGCACAATAAGCATCGCTTAAGTGCACAGGGCACGTACCTACCCCATACGCAATCAATCAATCAATCAAGAAATATTTGGCACCAGATTACTGAATTTTCTGAATACCTTTAAAAAATAAAGCAGTGCTTCCTGAACAGTATCTCCAAATATCTGATCTGACGCCATCACACGCCACGAGCTGATAACCGTTCCAATGCCATTTTCATATGCAGTAAGATGTTATAAAGTTATTAAACAGTATTTGATGTATAAAAAACAAGTTAATTTTTTTTTAAACATTGGTGGTTATTAAAAATAAATGAATTATTTCATCTGCAAAAGAGAAATTCGTTCTCCATATCGTATGTTTTGAATAATCGAATATTTTCTGTAGACAGATATCGTCCTCCTTACAAATTTCGCTTTAACAGGTCATTCAATTAGTTTTAAAAAGTCAACAATCCATAAGGGGAAGAAATTAGCAGACAAGCTTATATGATACAAGACAAAAATAATTGAAGTTTTGGATCAACTGTAATTGGTTTTGTTGTTCGACAAACATGCAACTTAACCTCGCACGAGGTTACATATGCTCCATTCTTGCAGTGATGATTAGCTTTCGATATGAAATTTGCAATTCAGCCGGTCATTACTTAGATATACAAAAAATTATACTTATTGTTCTACACATTATTTACAAAAAACATGTGAACAAATATATTCAACAATATGAATTGGCAATGAAGATGTGTATGAAAGATGCGTTCAGTAGTGCTGCCCACTTACACATAACCTATACTACAGTTGTATGAAATATTTTAACGAGTTCCTAGCTACATTTTTTCTTATGTCTAAAAGTAATTAGTTACATCAAAACCCCTTACCACTAATTCCTGTAAAGTTGAAACCACAGCTTCCTTCTTGAGAGTCCCCTTTATACCTTTATCAATCAGCTCGTTTATGAACTTTATTATGTTGGTTGGTTTAGAGTTTTTATCAAACAAGGGTGTCCTCGTTTCATCTTTCAGGATCTGGATGCAAGCTTTGATACTGAAAACGATTAGCTATTGAAAGATTTGGTGAATTTGGTGTAAAAACTTGGCCGAACACAAGATCTGACCTATCTAACAGATCAGGATATGATGGTTCATACAAATAATGAGACAAATCTCATACACACCATCATATCAGAAAAACGCAATATTGGGTTATTTGTATGTATTTTTTGTAAACTAAAACCCAAATTGTTTACCAGATTTAATTACATTTGCAAATTAACAGCGGCAAATAATTATATCAAGAGTAAACAGACAAAAATTAAAACAATGTACAAATATAAAAGAGCTGTAAGCAACACGAACATACCGTTAAGCTCAGAAACCGTGTTAAGCCACATATACATGACGAGTATTTTTTCTCTAGACTTCACACACATTGTTATATAAAAATATGAGCCTCGTTCATATTTGTTTGTTAATCCATTATACTTACAATTCTTGTTTTCCATTTTTCTCCCAGTTTTTCCAGGTATCATTCGATATAACCCCGGCCATTTTTCACATAACGCCGTTGATCACAAAAATATCTAAACACACCGTCGATTGCCGTCGTTTCTTCTTTTGACAGACGTGGATAAGGATCCGTCGATAAAACAGTTTATGCTATTTTTATTGACGCCATGCTTGGTACGTATCAAACCATAATTGTGTATTCATGACGTCATATCATTGAAAAATAAGCATCCTGCACAGAGTGTTGTACAAACAAATGTCACTGATGACATCAGTTACTGCACATTTTAGTAATGGCGACTTTAGTGAGGAAGTACTGAAGAACATTTCTCATCCGTTTAAATCTTTAACCTAACCATAAGCTAGTATAATAATTAGCCGCTTTAAATCGAATTGGAATTTAATACAAATCTTTAATATAGAGACATCCAAAAAAAAACGTCATCAAAGTTGGTTGAGAAAAAAAAGACGTATTTCTATTCTTAATCGAATTTATAACCTTATTTACTTGTCAAGACTGTCACATCATATGACAGCCATTGTTTATTTTACAAATTGTGACAGTGCTTGTCAAAAGTTTGACATAACCGAAAAGCTTAGACATGACCCCTATTTCCCTCTCTATATCTCTCTCGTTCATAGCCAGAGTTGATGACTTTTTTTGGATGGTTCTATATTAGTGATGGTAAGACCCGGCTCTTTTTAGCGACCCGGTTCATACCAGATCAATCATTGAAAAGACCCGTTCAGAGTGCATACAATTCAGTAATATTATTTCATCTTTATTCTATCGTTTCATTTCCATTCCGATTCGTCAAAACGTAATTTATGTCTATCCGTTAGTTAAACTTTTGCGTGTACCAGTTGCGCGCAACATGCACAGAACGCGCCAAACTCGCCTTAACTTAACACCGACCACGCAAGTTAAGCGCGTTCATCGGTTCAAGAAACCGACCCAAGTCAATCTCAGCTTTCATTCGTTCACCCGGTTAGGGTCACAAAAGCAATCACGGATCCTGCAAACATTCTATTGTTGTATTGTTCTCGCGATTTGCTTATCATTCTCCGATCATTCGTTCATATGAACGATAGGGTTACAAACATATATCTAATACTCCTATATTGCTAGAAGGGTCTGGAGATTGGCGAAATCACCACGGTGCAGACATATATGCGTCTGTCTCTCTCTCGTAACTACTTCGAGTCTTACGCGCATGCCCGAGAATTGAACATCCAGTCACACACAGCCAATTGCCCCACCAGACTCGTGACGCTTGCGCACAACAGGTCAAGTAGTCATTTGCTGTCTCACTTACCCCGTGACACCTCTCCTTACGGGCACCAGCAATATAGTACACTCGAACCCTTTTACAGGCGGCGACTTAACCGGGACGGTTTCGCGACCTAATAGGGGGAAACGTGGTGAAATAACAGAGGATGTGAATTAAGCGAAGGTGAAATAAGATGGGTTCGAGTGTATTAGATATATGGTCACAAAGCGTGATGAATCAATCACGGATCATCGGGAAGACCCGTGAACGTGTCTCGTTCATGAACGACACATCTCTACTCTATATATTCTTGTGAGACGTGAGACTAATCTGGTCGTAATTTCGGAACACTGCGCCCCCTCGTTGTCAGAGTGAACGATAGATTTTTTTGCAAAAGAATATAGCAAAACGAAAGCAGCTATTGTTAAGATCAAGCCGATCAAGTGAGGATCGGGTAATTACACTCGAACCCCTCTTATTTCACCTTCGCTTAATTCACATCCTCTGTTATTTCACCACGTTTCCCCCTATTAGGTCGCGAAACCGTCCCGGTTAAGTCGCCGCCTGTAAAAGTTTTAGAACTACGTTTGGAAATTGGATTCTCGCTTGAATATGTACAATTTTTATTGAAAAAAAAATGATTGTGTAATACATTTATTGATTTAAAATAGGTTAGGTGTTTTTTAAAAATATTTAATCTTTAAAATATTCATTCAAGTGGAAAATTGAACTTTGTCACGCACGACTGGGTATACTTATATTGATGTTTCGTTCAGTTGGCTCATTTTTCGTTATAACAAGTGCTGTGGTGTATCTCTAAATATTTATTTTTGCAGCTAAAACACGAAAAAATTGAGGTTATGATCGCGACTTAAGAGAGGATAAATTTCGCGACTTAAGCGAGGTAATGATGCACGGATTTGGCGACTTAAGAGGGGTTCGAGTGTATTTGAGTGGTTATGGGTAAGATAATTGGGGTTATAATTTTTCAGATTTTTGTGTCGAAGTTTATTATTTTATTCCCAAATGGATTCACAAAATAAAGTGAAAAAAGCCGAAAGGAAGTTGAAACGATTACAACATGTACTTTTCAAGGAAATGGGGATTTCTTGTGTAACAAGTTGCACGAACGTACGTTTCTTTCATACTTGAAAAGATTTGAAAATAACATTTTCTATTTACTTGCAGCATCTGGCAATCCTAAACGCTGGTTTAGTGAGTGGTTTATCAGAAGAGTTAGTTTTTGAACACTTTTCGAAGTTTGGTACTCTCAAACAGATCATTCTCATACCAGGAAAATCGTGCAGTTTTGTGTCCTTTACTGACGTGAATTTTGCGAGCAATGCATTAAAACACTGCAATGGCAAATTAAATATTGCACAAGGTCAGAAACCAATTTATCTTTCGTATGTAGAAAACTTGCCAAATACAAAGTCTAAAAGGAGATGGGATCAGTTACCACCAGGTTTAATTGTCTTAGAGAATTTTGTAACAGATGAAGAGGAGACTGCCTTACTTGAACAATTCGATTTAAAAGAAGATTTAAACCAAGGGTATATGAAACATAGAAAAGTAAGACACTACGGTTTTGAGTTTAGATATGACATAAATAATGTTGATAAAGATAAGCCAATGGATGTGAAAGTCCCAAGTGAGAGTAATTTTTTATGGGACAGGTTAAGAGAAAGAATGGACTTAAATTTTCGTCCGGATCAGTTAACGGTAAACAAATATAATCCTGGACAAGGCATACCACACCACATTGATACCCACAGCGCATTTGAAGATCCCATTATATCTCTATCATTACAATCGTCTGTTATAATGGAACTTAAAAGAGGCGAAGAACACCTGTGCGTCCTTTTACCTCGCAAGTCTTTAGCTGTGATATCTGGTGAAAGTCGTTACGATTGGACTCACGGTATTACACCTAGAAGATTTGACATTGTTTATTCTAGAAATGGATACACTTCTTTAGAAAGAGGTATTAGTCAATTGGGTGTCTACGAAGAGATACTAAATTCAATTACTTTTGAATGAAAAGGGATATGTATTTTGGGTTTTAACTGTTGCAAACGACGTGAAATTTAGAGCATTTTGCAGTTTTCCACGTTTTTCCATAGCCAATTAGCCAATATTAATTTTAAAATTGTTCTGCATAAGAAGGCTTAATAAAAAATCAATTTTTGGTTAGGAATGTATTTTTGTAAATTTAAGTTTTTATTTTTAGATCTAGTGCACTGTGGAGTAAAAACCATCAAAACATTCTAATTTTATCAAACATTAAAAAACGTAAAATTAGGAGCAAATTTTAATTCCAAGGGTATTGTGATTCATATTTTTCAAATGGAAATACTTCGAGTACATTATATATTTTTTCCAAATATACAGAAGTTGTTATGATATTAAAGTGTCTTGAATAAATCTGGCGTATCTTTTTCCATTCGAAGATCATTGAGTATACCCTATCTTCGTACACATCTGGTATAGACCTCACTTTATAAGGAAAATATGTTTTTCACGTTGTTTTGTAGGTGTTCGGGTATCTTTAACATTTAGAAAAATACTCCAAGGTAAATGCAACTGTATATTCAGGGCAAAATGTGATTCTTACAGTAGTGCAAACGAATGCAATATGGAAAATTCTCTGGCTCATGAAATAGAAAAATTACATGTACACAGAGTTTACGAAAAATATAGCTTCCCACTTTAGCGATACGGAGGCACAAGCCGTGGCCGAATGTTTTAAAATTTGTGCAGTCCTTCGTTACTGGCTCTATTCTAGTGGATATCGGATGCGGAAATGGAAAATACCTAGGTCAGAATAAATGTATTTTTGATGTAAGTGCCAATTTTTTATTATTTCCACATTACCTATTTCAAGAAGTAGTGCCTCTTGGGTATAAAATTGTAAAATGAATGTTTGTTTGTTATATGAGATTTTAGTATATTTTCTCAGTCAAATGACAATTAACAGCTAACATTAAACAGTCATAAAGCGAAACAAACTTCAATTTTTTTCTTAATGGAGTACCTTGCATATTTTGTATTTTTCTGTTTGATTTTACAACCCACGATTTATTTTTAAGTTTAATATTTGTATTTGTATTGAAACTAGTTTGCAATGAGATAAATACATATTTATTATATTGCATTATGAGTTTATAAATAGGAGTAAGTACTCTTGTGTAATTTTGAAAGATCAAATCGAGTGTAGTAGTTGCTTTGGGATTTATTAAATTTTGACATGGAATATTCAGAAGGAACAAAATACGAATTAATTCGTCATTTAAATATAAAATATTTAGATCTTTCTCTTGGTTTCTAGCTACCGTTCTGTTTAATATATAATTTATATATATTATAATATATATAAAATATAATTACTATATAATTTAATATATAGTAATAAAATAGTTTTATATATTTGTATTATTTCATACTTTTCTCCTTCCAAATATTTCGTATCAAAATTTAATGGATATTAAAGGAATTTGTTTCATTAATTAATAAGGATAAAAGATAATATAGAAAATTCACTAAAAAAACTCTTACCTAAAGTTTTTTCTATCGCTTATAATAAACCCTTTAGGTAGGTGTCGAAATATAAATTAAGCCCTGTACTCATTCCAGATAGGTTGCGATCAGAATTCGTATTAATCGGCGTATGTAAGGAAAGGGGTTTTGAGGCTCTCACCGCAAACTGTTTAAATATACCAATGAAGAATGACATAGCAGATGGTATAATCAGTATTGCGGTTATTCACCATTTAGCCAATGAGGTATGTTATTTTTCGATTTATCTTAATAGATGTATTATTAAATTTGGAGTGAATGATATAAGGTCACCTGTACTCCAGAAGACAAACCTTTTTTTTAATTTGAGTTACTTTTGTTTATTTGCTTTTGTCCTTTTTTTCAATTATAGCGAATTTTAGCAATGTTGGAATAAATCCTGTTGTTATTTTATATGAACAGAACATAGTAAAATTAAATTTTATATTTTAGTTAAATATTATATGTTATTCTCATATAGTTGTGAACACAAATGTTTAAGTAACATTTCATTTATTACAAACGAATTTTTCCAACCTCCACTTTCTACTTTACAGAAAAAGAAAACTAAAAAAATGTTTTAAACATGAGATATTCTTTTTGGTTGTGCCAAAACGATCTTGTAATATTGTTCTTGTAATAAAACTTGATCTTGAAATATCGTTCACGACTTTTATAAATAAGCGTCTTCTTTTTTCATTTAAAAAAAGGCGGTCTCCCTGAAATAGTAAAGAGCTTATAGTTTCACGTTTTCAGGAGAGGCGACTTCTCGCTGTTAAAGAGATGGTCAGAGTACTGAGAGTAGGCGGTCGGGCTTTGATTTACGTGTGGGCTAGGGATCAGCAAAAGGACCAACAGAAGAGCAGTTACATAAAGCAAGACAGGAAGAATCGTAAAAACGACGCCACTGGGATAAACGACAGTATTAGTGAAGAAGTCGTGGTATTACAAAGCTGCCGTTACCGGTGCACACCAACAGGACGCAGTTCAAAAATAGTGACTTGTTAGTGCCGTGGAAGTTGAAAAGTGAGAGTGATAACGAAAAAACATTCCTGAGGTATTATCATGTTTTCGAAGAGAACGAGTTAAGAGAATTGGTTTTGAAAGTTGGCAGCATAGAAATTGTCGAAACTTATTACGATCAGGGTAACTGGTGTGTCGTCATTAAAAAAGTGTAAAGATGGTGTGTTTTTGTTTTACTACATGCCAAATCCTACCAAGAAAAAATCGTACGGGGGAGTTTTTTGTGTAAAAAAGCAATGAAAAATTTTTTTTTTCTACAGATCTACACACACTTATTCCAGTGTTTCTTCAATACCGAGGAGTTTTTCAGAAAAAAAATATTTCGGTAGTTATTTAAAATGATCGTCATTAGCAGTTGTCAAGTCATCATCAGAATATATCGGTCCTCGTGACTGTTTTTTCGAATTAGGAAAAAGATTGCGGGCATAGAAATTGCGGGCAACTAGATCACATTCTATAACTTCTTAAACTTTGAAAGTCTTTTTCACCCTGCAGCAGCATCAAAATTTTCATGTCTTTTCGCTTAGATGGCAGATTTGTGTGTTTTTTTTTTAGGAATTATGAATTCTCGTTGTAAACATCATTGGTAATTGTAGTCCCCTTCTTTATATACTCAACCGACTGTCTCTTCTCACAGTCCCACAAAAAAAGAACATTGCCGTCAATTTTGCCGACAAACACTTTTTTTGTTTTTGTCTAGTTTCATGGTATAATCCTAGTGATATTTTTGTGTTTGGGTTTGTGTGTAATCCAAGTTTTTTTTACTAATGATAATTTTCAAAACAAATTCGGAGTCTCGGTTTTAGACGAGAGTTTAAAACATTTATTCAGGCGTGAGGAGCCTCGGAATCCATCTCGCTGAAACTTTGCTTATCCCGAAATCTTCGTGTAAAATTTTGCAAATTATTGTTTCCAATACCTAAACTTGCTACTGAAACTTTAATTCTTCCACCTCTTAACATTCACTTTTCAATTTCCTTTATTGTTTCCTATGTTCTTGCCTCAACCAGATTTAGAGTCATCTTTAATGGATTTCTGACCCCAACAAAATTGTTTCGACCAGCATTTTACTTGATTGTGTATTGTTCATGGATAATTTTTGGGTCATTTTCCTCTTTGGTCTTTACTTGAACCCACACTAAAATTACAAAAATATTTCAGTTACACCTCCAAGTGTGTAGGAGTACTCGTAAAGGTTAACACCACTTGACGTTTAAGAATCATTGTGATTTGTCATTGTTTTCATGGCTAGGCAGATTACATAAAAAAATTCGCCTCGTAAAAAAGATCACTTCAAAATAAATCAATTGAGTTTTGTTCCAGATGATAAAATTAAATTGCCTTTATTAAGTTTAATTTAAACTATTCTTAAAATCTTGAACATGCTTGTTACATTTGTTTGAGGTTATGAACAAGAAACAAAAATGGTACCTAGCTAGATTTTTTATCAGGCATGTTTATGTTTTCTCTCGTGAACTTTGATACAAAATTCGCATTTGATATGAACCTAACATTGAAAAACAGAACAGAGAAAAACAAATTAGTCACATTAGTTTCTATCAAATATGATGTAATGTCTGAAAATGTTGATTCATTTATAAATATTTTTTATATATGAACCATATTTAAACATATTAATAACGGCCTGTGCTTCATATTTATATTCACAGTGCAAGAAGTAATTCATAATGCTGATTCTTGTGACTGTTTTGTCATTATTTAATATCGCTTCGGCAAATTTAGAGCAGTACCGTACTTGCAATTTGTTTGAAAAATTAATCATGTCCTATGAAGAGTGTAAATATAATCCTGATGAATACTTGGATGTGGTAAGCAAATATAATATTTAGTAAAAATATGAGTCGAAGTAAGAAGTAAAATTGTTTTAGCCACAAATTATTTCACGGCATGGCTATAGCGCAGAGACCCATGTAATTGTAACGGAAGACGGCTACATATTAAATATTCATCGGATACCTGGCCCAAAGTCTGGTAAGCGCGGCGGTCAACCCGTGTTCTTGCAACATGGACTCCTAGGAAACAGTGCAGATTGGATCATTAATGGAGATAATGCGTTAGGTAGCTAGCTTTTAAAAATTGGAATTCACAGTATACGGGGAGTTTTATACAGAGTTTTTAGTGAGTATTTAATCGATTGAATTGTTACTTCCTAAGACATACCGTCCAATTTACACCCTTTTTTGCCACTTCAGACCAAACCTTATAAACCCAACAAAACCGAAATTTCTCCAACATTTGTATCTTTAATCCCCATGAAGTTAATATGAGAAAAAATAGAATTGAAAGTTAGATGTTATTCTTGTAGTTTCAGCAATATTTAAAAAAAAATGGCAAAAGAAATTATTCTTTAGATCAAATATGCACTAAAAACTCACCTTGTACGTTAAAATTCATGAAAGGTACCTTAAGAATCTAATACGAATTATTTGTTTTAGCTTTTCTTTTGGCCGATCAAGGGTTTGACGTGTGGTTGGGTAACGCAAGGGGTAATATGTACTCAAAGGCTCACGTGTCAATCCCAGTTGATAATTCAAAGTTTTGGAATTTCAGGTAATATCTTGAAGGATTCATGAATTATACAGGGTGCCCCATAATTAATGATATACAGCATAACTAGGTTTTCGGGTAATAACAAATGGTTTTTTTAATCAAACTTACGTTAGCTCAAAAGTTAATAGTAACAAAACAAAAGATACAGCTCATGGAAATTATTTTGTACAAAACATTTTAGAACAAAAATAGCCACATCGCCGACAAACCACAAGAACTTGCTAGAAAGTAAGTTGAAAGCGACTTCTCTGCATTCTTCCACAAAGCGTACTATGAAAAATTGTAAATTGTTATTTGAATGGATAACTGAGCACTTCGAATGCAAATGTCTCACAAAACGGTTACATGGAGTGGCATTTACCTAGGAGTACCTTAAAAAAAAAATCGTGAAAAAATGGATGCCTTTAAGGAAAACGTTAATTATATGAGGCGCAGAAAACTTACATTACATTGTGATATAGCACTCGGCATGCCACAGACAGCATACTCTACAGTCTACCTCGAAATTATTGACAAATTAAAGTTTCTCGCCCCAGAAAGCGCCAATTACCATTTTTTTATTACAAAAAAAGTTTGTTTTAAGGAAATTAATTGTGAAAATTGAAAATAAAAATATAACTCCTATACCCAATATCAGTTACTATTATCTTTTAGATTAAGGTGAGTTTGAATAATTCATGGGGATACCCTGTATAATTTTCAATTGGTATGTTTTTTTTTCAGCCTGTATCTCTATGGGCACTTAAATTTGATTGTCGCCGAATTCTTCTGAAACAATTTTGAATGAGTAACAAATCCGATAACACATAAAGCTTTTTAATTTTTGCAGCTGGCACGAAATGGGTTATTATGATTTGCCGGCCGCGCTGCACCACGTGAGCGACATAACTCAAAAACCGGGAGAGATCATCTACATCGGGCACTCGATGGGGACGACTATGTTCTTCGTATTCTCCTCGTTATTTCCTCAGTCGGCGAAAAATGTCAAATTAATGATTGGCCTCGCGCCGATCGCTACATGGCTCACGTACGGTCGCCCATTAAATATTTAGCGCCTTTCTCTTCAGACATTCAGGTAGGAATTAGAATACCTATTAATGATATGAAATGTCTTGAAATCTTCTGTCATTGACGTTTTTGTAAATATGTACATGAGTATGTACTATTCTTCCCAAAAGGTACGCAACATTTTTCATCTTTAAATATAGCTGAAATTTGATTTGACAAAAACTTATGGGTTATTTTAAAACAAAAAAAAAAATCTGAAACAGACAGTGCAAGCTGCCTCTGTCCCTATCAAATTTGAGATTAACAATTGCCAAACTAGAAAAATGACTTTTCATATTTGTGATAATTTCGAAAAATATCATTAAGGAAAGATGTTCGAAATTAAATTTTGGATATGTATATCAGGCTCAAAAGTCGATATTCTACAATTTAGGGTTTTCCTTTTTTTTTACAGTGTATCGTCAGATATTTTCTTGAATGTAGTTAAAATATATTTCGTATTTGTAAATCAACTTTGTAAAATGACTGTCTCCTTTATTTTTTTAAATTTCGTTTATTTAACAAATACCACGATAGTTTGGACTGTCTTATTTCTTTCTTTTTTATTTTCTTATACGGTGCATACGTAGGTACTTCCTGGAAAACATTGTGTATACAGAATGGCCTATAATTAATGGCACACACACAGCCAAACTGTAAATTATTTGGGTAGAAATATTGTGATTCAACCACTTTTCCGTGGTACAAAAGTTAATAGTAACCAAGGTTCAGGGTATCAAAGTTGTAATTATTATTTTTTATTTATGGTTTTACGTAAAACAATGCAAAGAAAACGGTTTATAACATCATTTCTGTCAAACTTACTTATGGTTTGTCAGCGCTGTGCCTGTTTTTAAAGGGTTTTTGAAGAAACTTATTAAAGCGATGTAAAAAATTGCACTCAAAATGTTGGTTCTTAAGAATTATTCACTAAAGTGAAAAATAAAAAAAATAACTGATTTTATATCTTGACAACTATTAACTTTTAGACTAAGGTTTGCCTTGTTTTAAATGTAAAATTTGCCGGTTCGCCTTGTACCATTAATTACGGGACACCCTGTATGTATTTTCATTTAGAGGGCGTAATTTTATCTCATAATCGAGAGGGTTGGGTCGATTGATTATCCTATTTTTTTGTTTTAGTGGCTAATTAAATATCTAGGCATTAATCAGTTTTTGCCAAATGATAAACTTGTAAAATTTTTGGCTTATGACTGCAAAGTGTTACATGTGGAGAAAGAAATCTGTGAAAATCTAATATTCGTTATTTGTGGCTTTGACAAAGGAGAATTCAATCAGGTTTGTATACTAGATGCTACTGAATTGAACTGACAAGGGCGAGTCAAAAATTATCTGCACTCTTTGTTCTACAATTTATATACATAGAGGTCGGGTTCAACATGTACCTTATTTGTCTACGTTGGCTCCTATTTTACAAGCTTTTATTTAACTTGCAATGTATGTTTGTTTGTTTGTTTGTTTGTTTGTATGCATGTTTGTTTGTTTGTTTGTTTGTTTGTTTGTTTGTTTGTTTGTTTGTTTGTTTGTTTGTTTGTTTGTTTGTTTGTTTGTTTGTTTGTTTGTTTGTTTGTTTGTTTGTTTGTTTGTTTGTTTGTTTGTTTGTTTGTTTGTTTGTTTGTTTGTTTGTTTGTTTGTTTGTTTGTTTGTTTGTTTGTTTGTTTGTTTGTTTGTTTGTTTGTTTGTTTGTTTGTTTGTTTGTTTGTTTGTTTGTTTGTTTGTTTGTTTGTTTGTTTGTTTGTTTGTTTGTTTGTTTGTTTGTTTGTTTGTTTGTTTGTTTGTTTGTTTGTTTGTTTGTTTGTTTGTTTGTTTGTTTGTTTGTTTGTTTGTTTGTTTGTTTGTTTGTTTGTTTGTTTGTTTGTTTGTTTGTTTGTTTGTTTGTTTGTTTGTTTGTTTGTTTGTTTGTTTGTTTGTTTGTTTGTTTGTTTGTTTGTTTGTTTGTTTGTTTGTTTGTTTGTTTGTTTGTTTGTTTGTTTGTTTGTTTGTTTGTTTGTTTGTTTGTTTGTTTGTTTGTTTGTTTGTTTGTTTGTATGTATGTGCGGGTCAAATCTTGCAACTGAATTTTAAAGTAGTTATCCTCAACCGATTGAGATGAAATTTTGCATACACGTTTAGTTTGGATGACAATGCATGGTTAACTAAGTTATGTCATTCTAAATTCAAAATGGCGGACGGTCTAAGATGGCGAACTAGTTATTTTTAAGCACCCCCATAATGTGGGTATCAAATGAAAGGGTTTGCTAAGAAGAATACGAATAAACTGACGTCTGCGTTCAACCCTTCGAGGAGATGGTGTACTAGTGTCCGGCTAAACAGTAAGACTTAGCGGGGTCGTGTCTTAACTAATATCAACCAAATTCTAGCGGCGGTGAAAAAAAATTCAAAATGGCGAAAAACAAGATGGCCACCAAACCAATTTTAAAGAGTTATAACTTGGTACAGGTTAGGGATAGTATGAACAGGTTGAGAAACATTTAGATACAAAAACACGACGATAACTAAAAAATAAACAATAATAAAAAAAAATTTAAAAACAAGCTTTTACTTAAATGTTTAAAAAAGAAGAAAATAAACTTTAAATTGAATCTAACCCATCAGTTTATTACATTACACAATTTATATGATATAAAAGCTTGTCACTAGATTTACGTGTGTAGATAAACAAGAATTTAATAATTATGTAACTTGATCTTGACATAAGAAAATCTAAGGAAAAAAGTATGTATTTTATAAAATAGGTAAATACATTTACACAAGTAAATCTCGTGACAAGCTTTTATATCATATAAATTGTGTAATGTAATAAATTGATGGGTTTGATTCAATTTAAAGTTTATTTTCTTCTTTTTAGAGCATTTAAATAAAAGCTTGTTTTTAAATATTTTTTTTATTATTAATTTATTTTCAATGCACTTGGTCTAGCGGTCCACTGGCTTCTGTATTCCTTCCAAGAAGAAGAAGGTTTTGGTTGGTCACGATGTCACTTTCGCACTGTTTCTTGCTTATCGAAGTCTGCGGAAAATCGACGACCTCGCTAAGTATCCTTCATGTCCAAACAGGTGCGAGTCAGAAGGAACGAAATGAGCTCAGGTGCGCAGAAGGCAGTATGGCAACTTGAAAGGTGTGTTATGACGGAAGTGTAGATAATTTTTGACTTGCACTCGTATAAAATGAAATCGCAAAAAAAAAGAGACGCGTAAGAGAAACATGGTGACAGATATGAGTATACCTTCTTATTGTAGAAAATCCTTCAACTTGTTTTTAAAAAAGATCCGGCCGGCACCTCGACGAAGACGGTAGTACATTACGCGCAGGAAATACAAAGTGGCGGAAATTTTCAGCAATTTGACTACGGCGTCAAAGGCAACAAGCTTCAATATGGAAGTCCGGTACCTCCAAAGTATAACTTAAGCGCAGTAAAAGGGCCCACATACCTGATGTACAGCGAGACTGATTGGCTTGCTTCCCCTGAGGTACGTATAATGTTCTGTTAGTTCATCAAAAATATTACACGTTTTTTCAGTTACAGAATTAAAATTTTGAAAATAAAAGATACGCAGACCCCCATAAAGTAAATGATTTTATAATCTTAACTTGAAAGGAAAGTTTGCAGGACAATAATTTCTGCTTTTCTAAAAATCTATTTTACCCTCGTCAGATATACTGAGTGGTTACTATTCAATTAGCAAATGAAGTTTTTCAAAATTTCTTCTCCTGAAGGCCAGAAAACTATTAATTTTACTTTAATTTCAAAAAAAGAAGTTTTTTATGGTTATTTTTTTTCGAAATTTCACATAGTGGTATTCTTAGCATTATTCAATTTTTTATGAGTAACAACATCAAAGGTTAGTGATTGTAAAAAGTAATGTAAACAATCAACTATTCCTTTAGATTTGATTATTTTTCGAAGTGTTATTGAGGCAGAACTTTTCAATTAAATTCTAATGGCTTAGAAAAACTAAAATTGTCCTGTTATTGAATTTCTATGACAAAAACCTTGTAATTCAAGGAGATATGAATCATGATTTACATTTCGATAGATAATAAAAAAATATAAATCACTTCTTCCTTCACTCGTCAATCCCTAGAAATGTTCAATTAACCGAATGAATACTGCAAGCAGTACGTTTTTCCCTGAATAGAATGATGTTTCATTTGTTTTTTACAGGATGTCCAGAAGTTGTCATCGAATATCACAAATTTAATTGGACTCTACAAAGTTAAGCTGAAGTTTTTTAACCATATCGACTTCCTCTTCGGTAAAGACGCACAACAGCTTGTTTATCAGCCGTTGATTGACGTGATGCGTAATTTTACTATGAATTAATATATGCATCTGTAGCAATATTGAATTCGAATAACATTCATATTATTAAACCGAATCTCGGAACAGATCTGATGTAAATGCGTTTAGTCGCCGGTGACTCAACACCGATATATGTACATGACTTATCAGATCAGTCAACAGCAATGTAACATCAAACTCATAATAATTGTTATTTACTGAGTTGATAAGTGATTCATATTAAACATCAATATAGTTTTGTAATTATAGAGTTATCAGAGAACATTTTTATGTGTTTGTTTCTTTTTTACTTGTACCACTATAGTCGTTTTTTCCCTAATTAAATAAATGGTTAAAAGGTGTGGGCATCATTTCAGACTTTTGCTGGACCCTGTATATGTAAACTCGAAAGTTCAAAGGCATTCTGGGGCCGATTCGATCCGACTGTCTTTATTACAGTTATTAATTAGTTATTAGTTCACGCTCATGAATACAGAAGGAGGTCACGTCGTTTTCTCAAAAAATAGCGTCAACCACCAAAAACTAAACCTAGATCTGTATTCAGCGACCTCAAAAAAGTGGGAGATATTTTTTTTGCCACACTACTGATCACTGATCACATGACTAACGTCAATGTCTTAATACATGTTGCAAACAGAAATAATATTTAACAAAAATAATTAATAATTTCGAATTTATTGTTGTAACATACATATATACAGTAGGTACCTCAAAAATTGAAAATACGTTACGTTATCGACATTTAAGCGATTTTTGATGGAATTAGAGCACACAAAATGTCTTTGCCATCTGTACCCTTCAGTTCCCATTTAATGTCGACTGTCACCTGAAACAATATTTAAATTAGTGGAACGAAGTTATATACACTCAACATCCACATTTCCGAACTCTCGTCACCTCGGGATTACCGAACTGCTGGCGCATGCGCAAAGGGTTTTTCTGGCTCATTCTAGTACTTTTCTTTGTTTTTCGAGGTTTTTATGCAAATGTAATACATACATACATGTGTACATGTTAATAAAAGAACGTTTTTCTAAACAAAAAAATGTCAGGTGCAAAGGAGAGAGTGATGCAGGTAATTATTTTGTAATTCAAAGTAAAGATTTGTTTTATTGAATATTTTGTTGACGTAACCTATAATAATTTCAAACTGAAATGAAAAATAATGAGAAAATATGTATTTTTAAGAAAACCGTGATACAAAACAAACATTATTGTACTGTTTATTTGCAGAGAAAAGAGCCTGCTAAGAGGCTAACCTTGAAGCAAAAGCTGGATTTGATAAATCTCGCAAAAAATGGTGTTAAAAATGTTGATCTATGTAAGATGTACAATATTTGTAAATCGTCAGTGGCAGAAATTCTTGGAAAAAAAGAAATTTACTTTGAAAAAACTTAAAAAAAAGACGAAAATTGAGTGGACGGATTGACACAATAAAGTGCACCGGTACTTATGATACGCCATTTGAAAGAAGTGTTTTTCACTGGTTTGTACAAAGAAGAACCCTTGTCTCAGGTGTGCTGCTGAGGGAGGGCGATTTCCTCTTTGCTGAATTCTGTGACAATCGAAATGTTTGATAACAATCGCATTATTGTGTTTACATTTTTTTTTCTCATTTCAAATTTCGCGGTTTTTTGTCGTCAACCAATCAGCGACAAGTTCGGTTATGTGGAAGTACAAGTTCGGAAATATCGTGAGTTCGGATATGTGGATGTTGAGTGTACATACATATGTACATTAATAACGACAATAACACAAGCTAGAAATAGATTGTGAGGTAAAATGTTACCGAAACTTTTATTTTTGCAGTCTCTACCTGAAGAATATTGGGGTGATAAATAAACAATAATATAATATTTAAAAAAAAGTTTCAATTTATATATTTATGGAAAACCTTATTTATCTTAAAATGCTTGATTTATTTGTTGTTTATTTGACGGTTTCGATGTATCGAAAACATCGACGTTTAAAGATCGATATATCGTGTGCATCGATGTTCGGAGTACGATGTCTAAGCGACATCGATATATCGATGTTTTCATAATTTTTGCCATCCCTAGCCGAGTATACGACTGAACGATGCGAGTACATACTCGGCATCACAAAACATCTCGGCATCACAAAACATAATAGGATTAGAAGCGCTACCTACTGCTTAATTGATGGAAACACAACTGACAGTTCTATATGGCACAGCGCGGGCTTTTTAAAAATACTTACTTCTTTACATTCTTACTTTTAACATTTCTTTACGTTTACTTTATTTTTATTTAGATTCTAAAATGCATTTTGGATTCACAAAAAAACTGACTGAAAAGTCGAATTTTAGTGCAAGAAATTATGAAAGATTATACAATTTCAATTCAATTTTAAATATTTTTATAATATTAATTTTTGTTATATTAAATATTTTAGTTTAAATATTTTTTAATCAATAAGAAAATATGAAAATAGACCCAATCCATGTTATATTTTAATAATCTGTGAGATTATAGATACATTTTGTGTAAACCTGGTTCATTATTCTTGGTGGTTACTTACCCTTGGATATTCTGACTTGATGGGCATAGTGGTGGTGTAAGTGTAAGTTTGCCCAGCCTTCAAGGGGCAGCCTATTCCCGAACGATAGCACCCGTCCGAATTGGGAAGTTCAAACGGCCACGACACACCTAATATAATGCCATGGACAACAGCTGTCAAGCTGTCTGAATCTTCATCTACGTACAAATAGATACATAGTTTATTAAAAATATAATATGTACACCTAAAAAACTTTTAAAAATAGTGGCGTATAATATTGCACTACACTCGACATCCGCATTCGAATTCGAATTTTCGTGCAAAATTCCACGTTTCCGAACTTTCTTCACCTCGGGATAATCGAACCTGGCGCATGCGCAAAGGGTTTTTCTGGCTCATTCGACAGCGACATTGGACATTCGACAGCGCCAAGTTCGGTTGTGTGGAAGTACAAGTTCGGAAATATCGTGAGAGAAAGTTCGGAAATACACTCAACATCCATATATCCGAACTCACGATATTTCCGAACTTTTTCTCACGATATTTCCGAACTTGTACTTCCACATAACCGAACTTGTCGCTGATTGGTTGACGACAAAAAACCGCGAAATTTGAAATGAGAAAAAAATGTAAACACAATAATGCGATTGTTATCAAACATTCCGATTGTCACAGAATTCAGCAAAGAGGAAATCGCCCTCCCTCAGCAGCACACCTGAGACAAGAGTTCTTCTTTGTACAAATCAGTGAAAAACACTTCTTTCAAATGACGTATCATAAGTACCGGTGCACTTTATTGTGTCAATCCGTCCACTCAATGTTCGTCTTTTTTTCAGTTTTTTCAAAGTAAATTTCTTTTTTCCAAGAATTTCTGCCACTGACGATTTACAAATTGTACATCTTACATAGATCAACATTTTTAACGCCATTTTTTGCGTGATTTATCAAATCCAGCTTTTGCTCCAAGGTTAGCCTCTTAGCAGACTCTTTTCTCTGCAAATAAACAGTACAATAATGTTTGTTTTGTATGACGGTTTTCTTAAAAAATACATATTTTCTCATAATTTTTCATTTCAGTTTGAAATTATTATAGGTTACGTCAACAAAATGTTCAATAAAACAAACCTTTACTTTGAATTACAAAATAATTACCTGCATCACTCTCTCCTTTGCACCTGACATTTTTTTTGTTCGGAAAAACGTTCTTTTTATTAACATGTACACATGTATGTATGTATTACATTTGCATAAAAACCTCGAAAAAACAAAAGAAGAGTACTAGAACGAGCCAGAAAAACCCTTGGCGCATGCGCCAGCAGTTCGGTAATCCCGAGGTGACGAGAGTTCGGAAATGTGGAAGTCTGCGGAACGGAAAAGTTCGGAAATGTGGATGTTGAGTGTATCGTGAATTCGGAAATATGGAGTTCGGATATGTGGATGTCGAGTGTAGTTTAGAAATGATTAATTTTTGTCTTCCTCCAGAAAAACCTTTTGTATTTTTTGAGACGTCTATGTCTACCGATAATAAATAAAGATGGGTCCGTATTTTCGTTACACACGTTTTCATACATTTAATGAAAAAAAGTTTATGTACAACATATTAAGACTAAAGTTGCCAGAGTTACATATAGTCCTTCTATTTTTAATTGAAAATGATAAATACGCCTGGGGAACAAAAAAAGCGGTGCAACTTTATGATTCCATGGGCGTGCATATCTTTTATAAATTCGAAAATAATTGTAAAATATTTTTTTTCATTCAAATCAATATAGATTAAAATTAGCCTGCATACAAAACTCTTAATATTTGTAATATAATTTGCTGTAAATAATGCTCATTTAGCCAGACAATCTCAAAAAATTGTCTGTGTTAATAAGTCTAGCTGAAATACACGTCACTGGCGCCTTAAACACGTAGAATTTCTAAAGTCGTAAATCATTTTAACGACGTCGTAAAAATTTTATGGCACAGTGGACCGAATAAGTATTTAAGGAGTATTAAATACAAAGCAATCCAATAGTATACTGGATCGGCATTCCAGTTGCCGGCACGGCACGGCGTTGCCGGCTCTTCAAAATGTTCTTAAGTATAGTAATATACATAAAGTTGTTTTAATTTATAATTATTTTTTCCAGCAATTTTAAACGCTTTATTTTAATGCTAACTAATACATTTATATCTATGTATCTTTTTTAAATATTTCCAAACTATCTTTCTAAGAACGTCACGAACTAACAGTTTACTGAAGTATGAAGTATACTTGTATAGTGAGCTTAGCAATTTTAGAAAATATATCTGACAACCTTGCTTTTTTCTACCTATTTTCAATTTAGAATGGAAATACAGTACATACCTATATATATATACATATGTACGTACGCTGATAAAATTTACACAAGTAAATTTATTTAAACGTGAAACTTAATAATGTGTGTTCCTATAAGTCCATTTTTACCTACATAATTGAGTACAAGGTCAACATCAGGAAGCGTTTTGGTTTAATTAATATTTATATCCTTTGTTTATACATAGTCGCTAAAAACACATATCTATAGTGTATGTACATATATATGTACTATGTATGTATGTACTTACACTTACATACATATTTCTACATAATCAGGTAGGTATATCAGCAAATGCATTGTAATTTCATTATACTTATCTGTTTATATTGTATACATATACATAGTATACATACATACGCATGTACCTAGATCTTGTAATATTTAGTATGTGTATGTATACCGGGTGATTCCTAAGTTGCGTCATATTTTTTTAACAGTGTGTAGAACTATTCAAAACTAATTTTTTTTTCAAACACCATTTTTTCAAAAAATTCAATAATAAGGTAATAAAAAACCTTATTAATTTCGGAAATAACATTTATCCGGTCCTGGTTTAATTTTAAAGAGAAGATCAAGAATTCAATACACAATTGAAAAAACATTCTTAAAGTTTATAGGATAGCTTCCTTTTTGTGAAGAATTTATTCCTGCCATTGTCTTATCTTAAACGTTTGTATAAATGTTAACGTGGATTTTTATCATGATTGTTGGAAAATAATTTATAATTTCGCTGTACAACCTGTTAACGGGACCGGATAAATGCAATGTTCAAAACTAATAATAGGGCCACTTATTAATTTTTTAGATTTTTGAAAAACATTATTTAGAAAAAGTATTTGTTTTGAATAGTTCTACACACTGTTAAAAAATAGGTATGGACTTATCTTAGGAATCGCCCTGCATATAGTGTATTGGAGGAATACCAAAAAAGTAGTTAAACCTTTTAAGCACAATAATTACGAATTGATATGAAAGAAGACTGTCTAAGGAATTACTTCCACATTATGTAGATACAAAAATTCCACAAATCTGAGAAAACATTAAGAATACGTATGTATGTATGTAATTAACAGAGTGATTCCTGATTGAGTAGAATTCCTGCACCTGCCAGTCTTGCCACCTATACATACATGTGTATGTATACCGTGTGTGTAAAGCTAACATGGCCAGTTATGAAAAAGGACAAACAGAAGTGAGACGACAGATAAGAAGCAACCGCACACGCATCGAAGGTAGTGAGGAAATAAGACCGGCCTTCTCACCACCTGTGCTTGGTGTTAGAACGAGTAGGGTAGCATTTGTCCTTTTTCACAACTGGCCGATGTCGGCTTTACACAAACTGTATACCTGTAAAACCATACATATGTATGTATTTGTCTCATTAACAGTTTGTTTCACATTAAGATACGTTTTACAGCGTGAATGTGAACAAACTAGATAGTATGTGTATTACGAATTATTGTATACTTTTGTTTTTATAAATACGTACGTGTGGGTATACGCTTTATTAATTACTTAACAAACTTTTACCAGTGTCATGCACTTTTCTATTCCTAGTATTTTTTAAATAGTTGTCATTTCATATATTACATATAAGTAAGAAGTAACAAAATTAAGTAAGTAACCTACTTAATATTTTAGTAAAGTTTCGTTCCAAAAGGGATTTTTGGGTGCGATAATTAATAAATCTGACGTTAGAAAAATTATATAGACACATACAGGGCGGCTCATTAGTGCGACAAAGTAATATATACCTATCGCCTTTATTATGTGAAATACAAAAAAAAATGTTTTACACAAAAAGTCGTAAGGTACCAAAAACTACACAATATAAAAAAATATTTGAAGATATACAGGGTGTTCTGTGTGAGGCTACCACTACATCACTTTGATATGTTAAATAGGACACCTCATATATTATTACACCAAGCGATGGTGCTTAAAAAAGCTCTATCCGAATATATCAAGTTTTTTTTTGTTTTAGTTGTGGCGTTGCCAAGCTAAACATAATTTTATTCGTGGATTGTCCAAACTTAGTCCTACGTGTTGCATGCAAGAACTATAAGATTTTTGAAGTGGGTGTTTCTTTAATATCAATTTGATTATATTCAACCCACTTTTTCTTATCTGTCTTAAATGGAACACCCTGTATCTTACTTACCCGTTGGGTCTATTTTTTATTCCTCTTCAAATTTTGTTATTTAAAATAGAGACAATTTGTTGAAACTTTTATATAAGAATATGTTTCATATTTCCCACAGTAAACCTGGTAAGTAGGTGTCGATGAGACAATTTAATTATTGACAAATATAGCTTAAAAGTTCTAATTACCAAATAAAAAAAGAAAAATGATTAACATTTTAGTTACAAAGGCCGCTATTTGAAGAAAAAATACTTGGGGGTGACTTCTTAAGAGTGTTAAGACGCAACACGAATTTTGAGCTGTAATCACAGTTTTTCGTGTATTTTGCAAATTCGTTCATTCATGTTCGTATATTAGATATTACTTGTAAATGTCATTATAGGACACCCTGTATATTTTTAGTGTAGTAAAAATTTAATTAAAAACCGATACTGTCCATTCATGCGGTATTGAAAATTTATTTTGCATAAATAAAAAATACAGTGTCATTAAACTATAGTTTTACTTACTTTTGGCAATAATAAATGAGTATTTAAAAAAAGCTGCCGAAATAAAATTAAGAACATTAAACAGCTTATTTTTCCGAAGAGAAAGAACTTATCTTGTATATTGTACAAATATAATCACCAAATATTAAATTGTTTATTTTGTAATTATGGGGTCATACTTACTGGTAGTAAAACTAAGTTCCATGGTAGCGTTGGTGTTCCTTTTCAAAATACATCTTTTGGTAGAGTTGCCGCACCCCGAAATGTCAACAGAGACTATCGTCCCAACCTCCGACCCTATTAAAATGATAAGATCGTGTGTCAGAAATCTAGCGATAGACATATTTAATAAGAATTTTGATAAGGCGGGTTAATCTCATCGTAAGGTCATATATAAAGTCCTTCTATTTTTAATTGAAAATGATAAATACGCCTGGGGAACAAAAAAACGGTGCAACTTTATGATTCCATGGGCGTGCATATATCTTTTATAAATTCGAAAATTGTGAAATAATTTTTTTTCATTCAAATCAATAGAGATTAAAATTAGCCTGCATACAAAACTCTTAATATTTGTAATATAATTTGCTGTAAATAATGCTCATTTAGCCAGACAATCTCAAAAAATTGTCTGTGTTAATAAGTCTAGCTGAAATACACGTCACTGGCGTCTTAAACAAGTAGAATTGCTAAAGTCGTAAATCATTTTAACGACGTCGTAAAAATTTTATGGCACAGTGGACCGAATAAGTATTTAAGGAGTATTAAATACAAAGCAATCCAATAGTATACTGGATCGGCATTCCAGTTGCCGGCACGGCACGGCGTTGCCGGCTCTTCAAAATTTTCTTAAATATAGTAATATACATAAAGTTGTTTTAATTTATAATTATTTTTTCCAGCAATTTTAAACGCTTTATTTTAATGCTAACTAATACATTTATATCTATGTATTTTTTTTTAATATTTCCAAACTAGCTTTCTAAGAACGTCACGAACTAACAGTTTACTGAAGTATGAAGTATACTTGTATAGTGAGCTTAGCAATTTTAGAAAATATATCTGACAACCTTGCTTTTTTCTACCTATTTTCAATTTAGAATGGAAATACAGTACATATTCTTATCAGTGGCGGTCGATGGAATTTGACATGCTCGTATTTTCTTAAGGAGGCATGGGTCCCACACCATAATTTAGGGGGTAGTTACTAGACTTAAGTAGAAGGCTATAATGGCAACAAATCTTCAGAGAAAACTTGCGAAATTATTTTTCCAAAAATGGCTGCTTCCGGGCAGATCTTAGAAACGGCTTACGAAAATTACTATACTTATTGGAATTATGAAAAAAAAATATTATTTCGCATTTTTTTTTTCATAATCAAGTGAATACATTTTTTTTATACATATGATTTTTTTCGAAATTTTGAGATCTGTAAAAGATAGAAATTTTAATTTTTATTTCATCACATTTCGTCTATGAGATTTTACAATATGTAGTTGTATCTTTAAGGAAAATAAATATTTTGCAAAAATCACATATAAAAAATGTATTTACTCGGTGATTATGAAAAAAATATTTTGCCAATATTTTCCAATCCGTTTCCAAGATCTGCCCGGAGGCAGCCATTATTGGAAAGAAATTTGCAAGTTTTCCCTGAAGATTTTTTGCCATTACAGCCTTCTACTTAGGTCTAGTAACCACCCCTAAAATATGGTGTGGGTCCCATGCCTCATTACGGAAATACGAGCATGTCAAATTCCACCGGCCGCCACTGATTCTTATCATAGCCGACGTTAAGCTAAATTGAAACTATCCACTATATACATGCATATGTATATACTTGTGTATAAGTCAAATAAATAATAGTCACTTTATTAGAATACTTTCTGATATTTATCCCCTGCGAAATTCACAAATGATCATTTTTCATTGCCATAAAAAAGTTCGAACATTATATAAACTTTTTTTATCAGGTGTACGAAGAGAAAAAGTCCCTTATCAGTTCACCCTTTGCCTAAAACTAAAAGTTAATCATGAACACCACAAAGCGTTGGAAGATTTTTTTCTTCAAAAGAAAAAAGTACCTATTGCTATTTTTTATACCTACTGAAAAATATTATGCACGAATTCAAGTTGTTCATCATCATTATACCTAATTATATGAAATTTAGAAGTATCAATATTTTCTCTAGATTTGTCTTATCTCAAAGATTACAGATATTAGGGTACAGGCTGGTTGTAACGTTTAACCCTTAATAGTCACACTTTCCCAGAAAGACGTAATAGTCAGACTGGGTCCATCGGACCCATACGTCTTTAAATTGTTATAAATAATTGAATAATGCATTTCAAATAATTTAAAAAATTCCGGGGTATAATTTGAACCTATTTTAATGGAAGAAAGTCGGTTGTAAATGAAAAATACATTTTTAACAATGCAAAAAAAATGTACAAATTGTTCTATTTTACGGGCAGTATTCGAGGTCAAAAAAGGCTTGGGTCCCCTGGACTCACAGTGACTACTAAGGGTTAAATTCATATACCTACAATTATGTACCTAAATTGCATATACGATATAATGTACTTTAAATTATATATAAGATATAATATACAGGTACAGGTACAGATACAATAAGATATAATTATATATAAGATATAATATATCCGTCATTTTTTGTTTAATATTAAATGTATCCAAAACGGCTGGGTATATGTATACAAATTTTCGACTTAAAATTGAGTGCTTTTTCAAATTTGTAAAAACTGATTGGGTGTACAATTTAAAATAAAGAAGTTAGTCGATGAACAAGATCATTTGGACACCCTGTGGATTCAGCAATGGTTAAAAAGAAAGTGACAAAAAAAGGGTACAAACAACGTCGCATTTTATTATTTATCGAAAAACAACGATTCCGTGGACCGAATACGCAATTGAAAACTGATTGTTTATACAATGCAATGTTAAACCAATGTTACTGAAGAAATAAAATTAATTAACTAATGGCTGTTGAAAAATTATAGAATAGGCACTCAAAAAATTCCAGATTTCCGTGTTTGAATACATTACTTTTACTAATCTGTGAAAAGTATAAGTAATAAAATTTGATGATGAAAATGATCTTACCGCAGTCCGAATATCCATACGTCACAATGCAGAAACATAGAACTAAACTTGCGACTAAAATAATTTTGGTATGCATTTTTTTTTAAGAGAGCAACGTGTTTCGATCCTACCCAGTGGAGGAACGTATCGAAACTGCTGGCTGGGCCTGGGCTGACGGTTTAGATTCCTCCCATTATCTCTTAATTCATACAAGTAGGTGCATAGCTGTTTTGTTCAAGTCAATATAAAAACGTAATAGTTCGGTTTCTCTGCCTTAGTCATGTCATTAGGTCGGTACGTGGAATTCAAAATTGCTACATTAGGTTACTAATTAACAATACAAAGACTAATTAAAAGGCTCTTAAGGCCACATACTAGGTATAGTCCTTCTATTCTGAATTGAAAATGATAAATACGCCTGGGGAACAAAAAAAGCGGTGCAACTTTATGATTCCATGGGCGTGCACGAATAATAACTTTTAGATAGGTAATAATAAGTAATTAACGTCGCTTTTATATCATGACTTTTTTTATTTACATACATACATATATGGATGTAAATAAAAAAAGCCATGATAATACATGTATGTATTATTTATATTTATTTGTATATTATATTAATGTTCATTTGGCCAGTAATATGTTTTAACTTTTTTGTACTTGCAAACAAGTAATGTTGTTTGCAAGTAATGTTATTAATATTATTACAATAATGTTGTTAACATTAATTGTTAATAGTAATATTAACAACAAGTAATGTTAATATTAATGTTTATTAATACTATCGAATCAATGATTCGATACAATCGATATCGATGATTCGACACTACCGATATCGAATCGATGATTCATCACATCAAATTTTGACGAGGGGTGGGGGGGTGTTAATTTTTTTTCGTGGTCGATTCCAAAGGTTTATTATTGAAAAGAATAAACCAATAAGCGTTTTTAGTTACGATTAATAATTGTTAGTCATACTAATGATTTATGATGATTGAGGTTAGTCATGACTAATGATTAAACTTCAATCATGACTAACCATCAATCATTGGTATGACTAACAACTGATCATGACTAAAACGTAGTCGTGACCAGAGTTGGGCAGAATATGACTAAATGACTAATGACTAAAATAAAATGATTAAACTTTAGTCATGACTAAATTAATCATAGGATTTAGTCACCACTACGGCTTAGTCATGATAGTCATACCAATGATTGATGGTTAGTCATGATTGAAGTTTAATCATTTGTTATGACTAACCTCAATCATCATCAATCATCAGTATGACTAAATTATTATTAATCATGACTAAATACTAAAAACACTTAGGTTTGTTCTTTTCAATAATAAACCTTTGGAATCGACCACAAAAAAAATTAACACCCCCCCCCCCTCCTCAAAATTTGATGTACGTTTCAAGGGACGTAGAATACGATTCTGAAATTAAAAACAAAATCCGTTCTTCCGCCGCGCCGTAGCCGTGACTGCCAGTTAACGTTGTCCAAAAATTATGAAATTCGGTAAGTGGGTTCCGTTCGGGATCTAGTTGTGCCTCGAAGCTCGGAATTACTGTAAGTCATACACAAGGGATGAAAAACGGGGGTTGGAATTTTCAAATCGCCGTAGCTTCAAAAATGTTAATAGAGAGGTATGCTTGTATCTCCGAAAATATGCATCTAATCGACTTGAGGTATACTTGTCGATTTTGTTCCTGAGGAAATTTGCCATTGGGATAGGCTTTTCCGCTGGTACGCAAATTTTTTTTCATTGCAAAATTAGCGTTGAAAAAGAAATGCAAAATCTTCAATATCAAATAAAACAAATATACCTATTTCACTTCAAATGGATGAGACTACAGGAATATATAGCTATTGGGGTGCTCAACAAACTCCCGCAATCCGGACGCGCAATTTCAAAATGGCGGCCTATTGCAAAATTATAAAGTTGAAAACGCGAGCGCGTATAATTTCCGCAAAACATAAGATATCAAGATGCGGTAAAAAAAGATCGATAGGTAATCGCATTATCGCGCGACCCTGCAAATTTCAAATTTTTATATTGCAAAATAAAAAAAGTTATTAACAAAAAACCGAAAAAAATGCGGCAATTAAGGGTAAAAAAAGCATGACAGGGACGTCCCATTAGGTGGTGTACAGATCAATACATCAGTTGGCAATAGCGAATATATTTTTTTCGTTATTCACCCCCCCCCCCGTTGGCATGGCACAATCGATATCGATAAATGGAATCATAGATTCGATAGTGTCGAATCGTCGATTCGATATCGGTAGTGTCGAATCATCGATATCGATTCGATAGTATGGATACATCGATTCATGGATTCCATAGTATGGATATATCGAATTATCGATTTGATAGTATCGAATCATCGATTCGATGGTATCGATATATCGAATCGTCGATTCGATAGTATCGATATATCGAATCATCGATTCGATAGTATCGATATATCGAATCATCGATTCGATAGTATCGATATATCTAATCATCGATTCGATAGTACCGATATATCGAATCATCGATTCGATAGTACCGATATATCGAATCATCGTTTCGATAGTCCCTAAATATCGAATCATCGATTCGATAGTATCGATATATCGGATCATCGATTCGATAGTATCGATATATCGAATCATCGATTCGATAGTGTCGACATATTGAATGATCGATTCGATTTCGATACTATCGAATCAATTATTCGATATATCGATACCATCGAATCGATCCCAACAGCAATATTTTCCTGTAGTCTCATCCATTTCAATTGAAATTGTTGTTTTATTTTATATTGAAGATTTTGCATTGTTTGCGTACCAGCGGAAAAGCCTATCCCAATGGCAAATTTCTTCAGGAAGAAAATCGAGAAAAACAAGTATACCTCAAGTCGATTAGATGCATATTTTCGGAGATACAAGCATACTTCTCTATTAACATTTTCGAAGCTACGGCGATTTGAAAATTCCAACCCCCGTTTTTCATCCCTTGTGTATGACTTACAGTAATGCCGAGCTTCGAGGCACAACTAGATCCCGAACGGAACCCACGTACCGAATTTCATACTTTTGGACAACGTTAACTGGCAGTCATGTCTACGGCGCGGCGGAGGAACGGATTTTTTTTTAAATGCAGAATCGTATTCTACGTCCCTTGAAACGTACATCAAATTTTGAGGAGGGGTGGGGGGGTGTTAATTTTTTTTTGTGGTCGATTCCAAAGGTTTATTATTAAAAAGAACAAACCAATGAGTGTTTTTAGTATTCAGTCATGATTAATAATAATTTAGTCATATTAATGATGATTGAGGTTAGTCATGACTAATGATTAAACTTCAATCATGACTAACCATCAATCATTGGTATGACTAACCATGACTAAAATCATGACTAAACCGTAGTCGTGACTAAATATATCGAATCATCGATTCCATAGTTTCCAAATATCGAATTTTCGATTCGATACTATCGATATCGAATCGATGATTCGATACTATCGATATCGAATCGATGATCGATACTATCGATATCGAATCGATGATCGATACTATCGAAATCGAATCGATCATACGATATGTCGACACTATCGAATCGATGATTCGATATAGAAACTATCGAATAGATGATTCGATACTATCGAATCGATAATTCGATACTATTGAATCGACAATTATTACGATTATCGATACCATCGAATCGATGATTCGAAATATCAACACTATCGAATCGATGATTCGATACTATCGAATCGATGATTCGATACTATCGAATCGATAATTCGATATATCCATACTATGGAATCCATGAATCGATATATCCATACTATCGAATCGATGAATCGATACAATCGATATCGATGATTCGACACTACCGATATCGATTGTGCCATGCCAAGTGGGGGGGGGGGGTGAATAACGAAATTAGTGAAAATGACTAAATTAGTAATTAGTCATCAATTCACTAACATTTGCCCAATTCTGGTCGTGACTAAATCCTATGATTAATTTAGTCATGACTAAAGTTTAATCATTATACTTTAGTCATTAGTCATATAGTCATATTCTGCCCAACTCTGCATACAGTCGCAAAGTTTGGAAACAAGTCTTGGATTTCTCTTTTTGGAGTGCCATTTCCAAATCGTCTTTTTTATTTGTCGGGCTATGACGGACGGCGTCACTGGTTATTTTTTGAATTGACCCCAAACTTTTGCATTACAAAAACTGCATGTAATTTTTATTTCTGTAAGGGCCGAAAGACATAAAGAACGGAATTGGTACTGGAGGGGTAGAAAAAAATTCACACTTGAACACTTTTCCATTTAACATCGAAACACTTTTTTGCACTCAACGCGCACTTTTCGCCAACCACGTTGGAATAATCAGATGAATAAAAGTGCCACAAAAAAAGTGTAAATATAGTCCGAGTATGTTACAAAACTTCTTTAAAAAGACGTCTTCTGGTGAAAATGAACGAGGTACCACAGAGTAACTAAGTCAGTATTATTGTATCCATAATACTTTGAATTAACAACGTAGACAACTGCAGAAAACTAATTCGAATATATTTTTCCTAAGAATAAAAAAAGAACATTGAAACTTATTCTATTTTACAGGAACAAAAAACATTTTTACAAAAGTATAAAAATAGTTTTTACTATAAATCTAATTTATACAAATAGGCACTATGTATATACATGTATTTGCTAACAATTACTAAAATAAGGATATGGATTTGCACTTTACAAACGTACCTAAAGTTTTTGCTATATAAATATTATAAGTAATAATTAAGACATATCTACATACTTGACTAGCTTACAAAACATATGCGTATTATACTCATAATAATGAAAATTAGTGTGATTGGGGCTCTTCCCTAAATGCTTCAGAACAAAAATTATTATTAAATTTTAATTATTATTCATGTATATTTACATTTTCGGAAAACCATTTGTTTTAGTAAATAAAGTACACTCCATCCTAGCCCCTAGTCTTATTTTATTTATTTTTTCAGTTGCATATACAGGGTGTCACAGATTATACTTTACAGGCCGTAATCACTACTCACCTAGTATAATTATGAGAAAATGTTTTAAACAAAAGTTGTTTGACCTTCTATACTCCGCAAAACGACAGGGCCATACAAAGTTGACCTTCAAATGTCTTTTAAGGTGACAAAAAAAGTGAGGGACCGATGACAGTGATTACATCACTTTGTAGACTTTATGAGGCCGAGCAACTTCTATTTGAAACATTTTCTCGTAAATGTACTGGGTGAATAATTACGGCTTATAAACTAAGTTCTGGATCACTGTGTATAAATTATTGAAATGTGTAGGTACAAATAATGTAAATACGACAGTTTGGTATTTTATTACTCCTATTACTTTTTGATATAAATGATAATACTTCATTCGAAAAAAAAAACACTTGATTATTTAGAAAAGTCCCTGGTGGATACTTAAAAATAGTTCTTTACATAAATGTATTCTGAAATAAACTTAAACTTAGGCAATAATTAAACATGGAAATAACAATTTTACACTTCATAACTATACTGCAGTGTTTGATTTATTACACTACAGCTAATATTTCCTTACATTAGGGCTGCTAGATCTCCCGATTTCGAATTGACCCTATCGCTTTTCAAACAAGTTTGGCAAACCCCCAAAATACGTAGAAAAACTTCCCGCAACTTCTCGCATTGGATTATCCAGCTCGTTTGTACCCATTCGTTCCACCAGTCAAAAATCATGGTGGTGAATTAAATTTCATGATCAGAATAAAAAGTTCATAAAACACAATATCTTGTTTTTTTTTTTTATAAATGTAATTTTTTTCGTTATGTATCCGTTGACTTTGTGTTTTGTGTTTAACGCATTTATTATAGTTTTACACTATCTATACTTATACTAAATAAAATTCTGTTTATTCAGCATGCTCACCTCCCGCTTTTTTATTTGAAAATTCCAGCAACCCTGTCTTAACTAAGACACGCGCAAAGAAAAGTATAAGAACAAAAGTTGAATCGTTCCTTACTTGATCAAAAAGTTATTTGAATCAAGTTCCTTACTTGATCTTCGCTACAATTTGTTGTGTTAAGAAAAACAATTGAACGTCGGGATATATTCAATAAATCTGATATGTGAATTTGTTTTTTTTTGTAAACCTCATATTTTGACCCCCGATTCAAGATTCTCGCAAAAATTTCAAATAATGAGATATTAAGTTAATTAAAATATAAGTTAAATAAATCAGTTCCAAATAATCCTTTACATATGTTTAGGCTTAACTTTTCCGAGAATCCTGAATCCGAAGTCAAAATATAACAATTACGACAAAAACAAATTTGCAGATTTTTCGATTACATCCCGACATTCAACTGTTTTTCTGAGAACAGCAAATTGTAGTACAGATTAAGTAATGAAATTGTCGTTCTTATACTTTTCTTCACGTTCTGTATCTAAAGAAATTTTAGCCACAGAACGATAATTCAAACACATTGTATATTTCATCAACCACAAATTTAAAGTAAGCTTTTTAAGGCAACCTAAGTGCCCTTTAAATAATTGGGTAAAAAGACCAAAAAATAACATATTTAAACTATCCCCTTAGAGTTTTTATCCCCAAATTATGATAAAATCACATGATATGGTTATACTTTTTAATAAATTGGAATACTTAATAACTGAAAAAAAAAAGTAGAATAAAATTTTAGATTACGTGAAAAATATCTAAAAACAAACAGGAAAGATTGTGCAACCTCTTAAGTGTTTGTCTGCCTTATTAGCGCCCTCAACATGATACGTAAGTCATTACCATTACCAAATAAATATCACAATGACTTGATAGCTAGGTACATGAAAATAAAAATAAGTTTTACTTTAAATTAAAAAATATCACACTAATTAACGTAAACATTGCCAAATAATTATATTACTTGAAGCAAAGTTAATAGTCCGAGATATAAATAAAAACTTACATTTAAAATTTTAGATTAGCAATAAAATTTAATATACACTCATCAAATGAGAAAATAATTCAATTTTGATTTGAAAAAAAAAATAGCAATAATTTCTGCTTTTCTGAACTCATTTAACTCTCATCAGATGAACCGAGTATAAAAACCCTTATTAAATATCCCAAAAGTAATCGATATTTCGTTGATGTTTTCTTATCGTGTGTTAGTTTAAGGTTATTGAACCTCCTCAATGCTAGAAAACAAATTAGTTTTCTTTAACTTCGGCATGTTATTTTTTCCATTTTAATTATTTTTGGATTTCATTATATTTGCTTAAAATGGGAACTACTTCCGTTTTCAAATATCGTGCTTCAAAAATGTAAAAATTATGCAACAATTAATTGTACTTTTCCTTAAAAATAAAAAACGTAAATGAATAGTTAACAGTTTATATGGTTTTTCCAATTACCAGTTTTCGATGTGTTTACACTAAAAAATTTGTACCCTTCAATTATATCTTGTAAAAAAATCTAAACAAATATAAATAAATGTAAATCTTGTGTAAAAACAATAATAAAAACTAATTAATAATAAAAACTGAAAAAAAATACTTTTTGCAGACATTTTAAGGAAGATTTCAAATCAGCAAAAACTATTCCCAAAACACTTGGTTAAATTCTTAACGGAAATCTATAATACGGCTAGGGGATTTCTGTTTTCCTCTCTCTATTACAAATTTTCACTTATTATTCATATTTAACACGTTCCCTGCATTATCTCTCTGGCAAAACTTTCAAGGATAGGCGGTATTGATATTTCTTCGTTTGCAAATTAGACGTTGATTTTAAGACATCCTTAACATGTTGACTGTCCCCATAAGAACTTTTTTTGAGGCCCCCACATCCAACTATTCTTTTATAATATTACGGTTTTACTTTTTTTGGAATAGCCTTTGTTACTAGGTATGTAAAAAGAATAAGAACGCCTTATTTTTTTGTTTAGTTTTACACAATCATATATGACTTATGACAAATTTGTTCCTTGTACGTCCACATACGTTTTAATGAAAACCATTTTTCCCACTAACGTTTTATGAGCGTCGATATTTAAAAACCATTGCCTCATTAATGCCTATATTTTGTAATGAAAACATATTTCTTTATGTTGAATGTGCGTATTACGTACATATGAAAAGTACCCCCCCTTAAATATCCGTATATTTTGGTGGATCCTACGAATCATATGTGATTCGATGTAAAAATTAGAACATTCTAGACGCCCCGCTCACTCAATATAATGTACCAGGACCACAACGCTCAGAACCAAGATGTCTTTCAATGCGTGCGCACAAATGAATCACGTACATCTAATGGATGCGCAGACGAAACATACAATGAGTCACATGTGATGCATGGGACGATCGACATGTCCAAAAATATCGTTTGTTACATTTCCGTTATCGATGGCAGTAGGTATAGCGTGTTCCTGTCCTTGGAACGTCCGAACTCAAAGATTAGCATAATCCAAAGGAGCTCTATCGACGATATTTACAATAAAATATTATCTTAACAATATTTATACTGGAGTACTCTATAAGAGACCATACATAAACAGGGTGCCCCGTAATTAATGATACAGGGCAAAACTGCGAATTATGTGGGTACAAATATTACGATTTAACCAAATTTACCTCAGTCAATGTTTTTAATGGTAGCCAATATAAAAGGTGTCAATAATTCTATAACATCCAAAAAAAAAACGTCATCAAAGTTGGCCGAGAAAAAAAAAGACGTACTTCTATCCTTCATCGAATTTATCACCATATTTACTTGTCAAGACTGTCATTATATGACAGCCATTGTTTATTTTACAAATTGTGACAGTTTCCATCTTTCTCGTTCATAGACAGAGTTGATGACTTTTTTTTTTTTTTGGATGTCTATATTTCCGCTCTGTGTATTTTTTTTAAACCAACATTTTTAAACAAAATTTGGTGATGGGCGTTTCTTTGGGACGAGGAATTTTAATATGGCAAAACTTTCAAATGGGGCGAACTCTGCTGCATCCTGAGTATACCGGGTTGGCTCATGTCGGCTTATGGTTACCGCACATATTACCAGCTAAAAAGAAGGCAGTGTGGAAGGGGTCGTGCGGATGGTCCGCTGCCGACCCTTGAACACGGATTGGACGTGCCGCGGCACCTGGACGCACGGTTTGGCACTTCACGGGAGGAGCATATGCTCAGAAACGCTTTGTCGTATAAAGATGTACACTGTCCTGTCTTGGATATGAATTGGTGCAACTTTTTTTGCGCCTTAAGAGTATCTATGTACATTTCTGAATGGCTTCGAGTAACCATTTTTAAATAATCTGCTTTTAAAGCATTCAGTGGAACTCATTTGAAATATTGATCGTACAATTTTTACTTTATTTTTCATAGTAGGCTTTGACTAAAATGATGCAAATTCAGCGCTTTATGATGTCAGGAATTTTCTGATTTTCAGTCGATTTTCCGACCTCAAATGTTTTTTTTTTTTTAAAAAAAAGCGGTCATTTTGTAATTTGTCAGTGAAAAAAGTTACTTTTGGTCCGGGCTATAGCGACTTTAAGCACTTCAAATAATTTGTCTTTTTTTGTTTTTTTTTTCCAGATGTTTCAGACGGCTGAAATCATACCAACCATAGTTTTTTTATGCCTTTAAAAAAAAATTGTGTAAACAAAAAACCAAGGTAGAAATCTATAAAATACATTTTTATACTCTTGAAGTGTGAATACCTGCAAAATTTCAAAACGATATCTTGATTTCTTCTCTAAAAGAAAACGTTTTTTTTTTTCATTGTCAAGGTAGAAAGACCCCTTTAAACAAAGTTGAAAATGCCGCTGAAAGTACTTAGGAATTTTAAAATGAAGTTGTCTTCAGTTTCGGTATTTTTGTCCTCCGCATCCGTTAAAATCGTTTTGTGAGTGCAAGCATACCTCGTCTCACTTTTCTTCATTAGAAAGTAAGTTAACACACGGCATTTTTAACTTAACTTTAATATGATTCTCAAAAAAAAAAATCTGCAAAAACAGGCACTTCACCAACAAACCACCAGAAAATCTAACAGAAATGGAGTTTGGAAATAATTTCTCTTCATTGTTTTGCTTAAAGAGTATTATAAAAAAATTGTACATCTGTTAAGCGTAATTTATATGGGTCGCACTAAGCTCTTTAAATGGACATATCTCAAAAACAGTTATTCGAAGCGACATTTACAAGCTACAAGGTATAGCTTGTAAATAGCCTCACGGAGCGCCCCTCTACCACATGCATCAAAATTATTGACAAATTAAAATTCCTCATCCCAAAATGCAAAATAGATAACATTTTGTTCAAACCTGTTGGTTTTTCAGAAAAAGATCAAAATAAAATCATAACTTTGCCCCAAAATTCTGCATTTTTGCCATGTACCGTTGATTTTGGGCCACCCTGTGCAAAGAATGCTAAAAACAAATAAAACTACCGCAAAACCATCTGCAGCACATTTACAAATATAAAAATAAAATTTAATATTCTCTATGAACGTAACGCTAAATAAAATTCATGAATTTGTAAAAATTGATTGCACAATAAATAACCTAACTTCGTTTCAACAGCCATAGCCTGTTTAGGTGGTTCGAAAATTCCGTGGCGGGATGAGAGTATTCCTGGTTGTTGTTGTCCAGGTCCGGACTGGGAGGTCTCTGAATTAAATTATAGTCTACTGTTTCCGTTAACTGCTCGCATTTGCGCTTCTGCCGATAGTCGCTCGACGATTCCCCATTGGCCAGTGTCTGACGAGCTTTATATATTGGTTCATATTCCACTAATTGAGCTCTAAAACCTTCGTTTGGATTCACGGAGGCTCTCTTTTCTTTGACAAATTCCAGTGCTTCGCTGAAAACACAATTAATATTAACCGACAGCCCAGATACGACTCAATACTATTTTTAGTTTGTACAGTTTCTCTAACACTATTTCAGAAATATACACATTCCATAACTAAAAACTATATTACAATGATTATCATTCCAACACACTCGTATGGAATACATTTCGTACTAGTTTCTGACCAATCGGTCAAAGTCAAGTACCAACTCAAAAGATTATTTATATTACCTGCAGCTTAGGCCAAATTTCTCCATGATATAAGCTGAGACTAACGTGGCGCTTCTAGAATTGCCACTGTTACCGTGCACTAACACCTTACAATTATTTGAGAGTGCTTCATCGATGAATTGGCGCACTTTGGGGAAAAATCTTATAATGTTCTCCGTTTCCTTGTCCGCTATGTCCAATGTAAGGTATATGAAAGCCGGATCGCTGATTTGCGGCTTTATAAAATGCGCCTCGATGCCCTGTCTCACGCAAACAATGTATCTGATGCCGCTCTCCAAAAGACAGTGTTTCTGAGCAGCCATGAATGGTCCTAAGAAGACACCGGGGATGATTTCTTGCATATTTACATGAAGGAAATATTGACGACCGCTGTGGGATGAAAAGACAGAGACTGTTCCATAGTCTGGATTTATGTCAGAGCATACGGCTGCCTAAAAAAAAGGGGATAATTAACAGGGTAACTAGTACTTACTCCATTGTATTGAATAGCAGATAATCCTAAAATAATTTTTACACGTACACCTATTTCCCTTCTAGTTACGTTCATTAGCACTGAAGATTTGCCGCTGTGGTATCAATTTGTTAATTTGGTGATCGGAATTTGGTGTTTTGGGTCATCGGAATTTGATGATCATTTTTCCACAAAAAAGGTATATTACAAATAGGTAATCGTTTTCAAGATATTTGCGTTTAAAGTGCTGATTGCAAGATATCAGATGTATAATTTTTTATTGCAGACCTTGGGTTAAACAAGTGCGAAAAAAACACTTTCTAACTCCATTCATAGGTTCCAATTGAACCTATGAATGGAGTTAGAATTCTATCGCATTGATACACGGTCTATATATAAACGGTTGGCCCTGTGCTTTAAAAATTTATGACTTTCAAACAATCAGCCACAATGTTACAACATAATAATGTTAACTTTTAAATGAAAAATGAAGAAGATACATTACAGTTGAAATTATTTGGGAATTAAAAGTCTGGTAATGGATGCAATGTATTGCATGTTAAATAAAATGTACACCATATTAATAAAACAGAGAAATCAATTTTAAAGTATATCTACTTGTACGAAATTAAAAGGCCCAAAAAAGGTAATATAACCATATAATTCTAGCTAGTCTAGCTAAATATTTGCCGTTTTACTTGAAAAATGGGGTTAGGAAGACACTTTTCATTAAACCGCCAATTCAAAATTTTCTGCTTATAATTCAATCGTAAAATTTTTACTGTAAAAACTGTTCATTGTATCTCACAAATCGGACCTCACCTTTTGTATCCATATTTTAATAAAACTTAAGAATCCAGATATAAAAAAATTACTAACCTCATCTTGTGGGTAATTCGGAGCAGTGACATCAATCATCTTAATATAACTTAAAAACAAATAAAACCACAAAAACAACTTTTATACCTGATTAAATAATGATTTTAAAACATTGTTACTCATTTTTCAGAAATTTTACTGTATAACTACTAGTTTTTATTTCTAAATAGATTTGGGACGTCGAAACCAATTTTACAAGGAACAAGGAATTAATCCAATCCGAACATGACAAGAATGTCATTGGATTGGACAAGTGCTACCAACAGTCTACTAACGTTTTCGTTTAGGTTACATTTACATACATACACTCAAACCCCTCTTAAGTCACATCCTCTCTTATTTCACCACGTTTCCCCCTGCCCCCTATTATGAATGTCGCGAAACCGTCCCGGTTAAGTCGCCGCCTAAGTTTTAGAACTACGTTTGGAAATTGGATTCTCGCATAAATATGTATAATTTTTATTGAAAAAAAATTATTGTGTAATACATTAAATATAGACACCTAACCTTTAAAATAGGTAAGGTGTCTTTTAAAATATTTAACCTTCAAAATATTCACTGAAGCGGAATGAAAACAATTTTTTAGTTTCTTATTTTACTATTTGCATATATTATAGGGGTATCTCTCAAAAGCAATAAAACTATTATTATTAATTTACAAAGTATTTATTTTCAATTGCACCATCTTCTCCATCAAACTGTCAAGACTACGATTTTCTTCGACTGTGACTATTTTGTTTCCACGACTCCAACGGCGAAGCTGCATAATCGATGGCAATACTTCATCTAGCGATGGAGGAGGAAAGTTCGGTGACTCTTCATCTGAAGCCTTATTGTTATTGGAATTCAGTAATTCTTCTTCGGAGTCACTTTCTTCTATCCCCCTTTGGCAATTTCAATCAATTGCGAATCATTAAAAACTTTATACGGCGGTTCATATTGGTCTTTATCTATCCAATTCTCGACTTCCTTGAGAGACATTTCACCGCAGTCGGGAATACGTCGTATCACTTCAAGTAATCCTGCGACAGTTTGCGTTTGTACAGGACCAGCAAGATGAAGCTGTAGTAGATTTTTCCAAGAATTCTTGAGAGTATCTATTATAACCCTGTCCCAAGCATTTTGTAACAAATGGAAACAGTCTCGGAGATTCCATTTTTTGATGAACTCGTCTACACTTCCTTTCTCTTCAAATTCCTTGGCTAAGAGTTCATTTAAAAACATGGTCTTGTAGCACGTTTTAAAGCCGAAATTACGCCCTGATCCATCGGCTGAATAAGTGACGTCACATTAGGTGCCAAGTATACGACGAAAAATTGGGGATCGATTTCGTTCAACACTGTAGACGAAGGATGTGCTGGTGCATTGCCTAAGATTAAGATGAATCTAAAAAAAGAGCAAACATGTCAACATTTTTCAACTTTCTTTGTTTCTGACATATTTAATAGTACATTACATTGATATATTATATATAATAAAATAAAAAATAAAATAAAATATACACTGACATATTTCACTCGTGTGGCATCATCCCTCGCCTTCGGCTCGGGCTGATAACGCCACACTAATAGAAAATTGTTTTTTCTCCCTTGTAACGTACAATATTTTTTATTATATGTAGGTACATGGGAAGGCGTTTTCTGAGTGCGCATGCGATATGATGAAAATAAAGTTGTGTACTTAGTTTGCTTCGGGGTCAGGATTTCATTTCTTTACGCTGGGTATGAACACATTCTTGTACCAATCAATGAAAACGTTGCGATCCAACGTTTTTTTTGTGCCCTGTAGACAATTGACGTGGACACATTTTTCAAACATCGAGGGTGTTCTGACTTCCCAATGACGGTCAATGGAATTTTATGTGTGCCCGATGCATTCGAACAAACTTGTATGGTAACACGATCTTTGGAAGCTTTTCGACCTGGTGCTTCAGTTTCGTTTCGACACACAAAAGTTTCTTAAATCTGGCAAGCCAGCCATTACTCGCCGAAAAATTGGAGTCCACATTAAGACTTGCATGAAATTGCTTGGCTATTGCTTGTAGAACAGGCCCAATCACAGGTTCGCCGAGTGCTCTCTTCTGACAGAACCACAAAAATGTACATTTCTCAAAAAGACTATCGCGAACTGATGAATATCTGAGTACATTTTTATTTGCGCCGTATTTTTCCATAGTTTCCTTGTGTTGTAGTATTTTGTCTTTGTTGTGAATGATTTTTGAGATGGCCGAGTGGTGCACCTGGTGGACCTGTAATTTCTCTGCAAATGACAATCTTTTAATAAATCTTCTTTCCTGAAAATTGAATTATCTCACTACGCAACGGACTCAAGGAAAAAAGATTGAATCAACAAAAAAAACAATCAAATTGAACTTTGTCACGCACGACTGGGTATAATTACGTTGATTTTTTGGTTCAGTTGGCTAATTTTTCGTTATAACAAGTGCTGTGGTATATCTCTAAATATTTCTTTTTGCAGCTAAAACACGAAAAATTTGAGGTTATGATCGCGACTTAAGCGAAACTAAATTTCGCGACTTAAGCGAGGTGATGATGCACGGATTTGGTCATTTGGTGACTTAAGAGGGGTCCGAGTGTACTACAATTTACATTCAATTATTTCAAATCGGTTTCATGTGGAAATTGTATGTTTAAAACTGACGGAAATCCGTGATAGCATTTACAATTGGCAATTTTATGAAATTTACATTTAGTAATGTAACTAATGTATCCTTCGTTTAATTCCAATTCGACTCCCAGTGCGAAAAGACTTCATAGATATTCTTGTAACAAGAAATGTTAAACAGAATGGAACAACGGATTAGTTCACTATTATCTTTCTTTAAAACTATAAAAGAGACAATGATAACGAAATGAGCGAGTATCACAGAAATATTTTTGATAACTATCGCCATCTCGTTACAAAGAGAACCATCAGCTATGTGACTAACTTCTGTCCCTTCGAAGCGCTACCTAGCGTTGACGACGAGTATCATGTTTCACACTAACATTTTGCGATTCTCCTATGTAACAATAGATGACAGCAGGTAGTAAGTGGGACCATAGATAAAAGAAGTGAGACCGCTTTCTACATTTATAGACATATACTGGGTGTATTATGAAATAAATAGCCAACCAAGAAAAAAGGAAGGAATATCTAACTGAAGGATAAAATAAGACAGATGTAATTGCTACACTTATCAGGCACGTCTCACTCAGCGGATGGTCAGTGATTATGTGGTAGGGCGATTCATGTTTGTTATAGATTTTGTATCCTCCTTATTTCAATTGGAACCGAACCCTCGTACCTCTAAAGCCAAGGACTGGAGACCGGGCAGTTCGCTCTGATTTATATAACGTCACAGTAACGTCTGCGTCTATCTCACTTAATGAACGACTCTTCACATTTCTTGAGTAAAATTAATTTCACACATGGTATACATACATATTATGGAATATAATTGTTTATTATTTATGTAATATGAAGCTGTAATAAAAATTTACATCCAAAAAAAAAACGTCATCAAAGTTGGCCGAGAAAAAAAAGACGTATTTCCATTCTTAATCGAATTTATAACCTTGTGACAGTTATTTGTCAAAAATTTGACATAAGCGAAAAGCTTAGACATGACTGCTATTTCGATATCTCTCGTTCATAATCAGAATTGATGACGTTTTTTTTTTGGATGTATATATATATACGTTTCCATAAAAAAAGTTATCCTTTGAATTACTTTCAAGGTAAGTGAAAAACAATGTCATTTTGTAGAGTTTACGAGACCGAGCAAATTCATTTAAAACATTTTCTCGTGAATATGTTGGGTAAGCAAAGGCGTAAGTAGGCTGACTTTCTAGGAGGCCCCATTATTCGGTTGACGGCCCTGGTGGACCCAATGGGGGCCAGAGTGACCCGAGCCTCCCATGATCGGTATTCGTGTTTAGGATTTCTTTTTTTTTTGAGAAATCAGTCCTAATGATGAGTTTCTCTCTGATCATATTTTCTACTGTGGACACATTTTTCAATTTACCGAGACCCCCCTGGCCCCCTCCAATTACGCCAATGCGGGTGAGTACAGGTTACGGCCTGTATACGATACAGTGTATCGTGTATCGTGGGCCTGTAAACTGAAATCGGAGACACAGTCTGTAGGCGGTAAACAGTTTTTACGTTTAAGAGATTAAAATCTCTTGTTTATAGAATGTATTATAAATTCTTTGATGACGATTTCGACCGATAGGAGTGGTTGCAGATTCAATTTCTCCACTTTTGATACGTCCTTTCCAGAATCATTTGCCGATATTGCTTCAGTGGCATCTACATAATTAAGATTATATACATACATAATTACTACCGGTTGATATCAATGATTATATTTATTTATTGATCTGTACACGATAGTAAAATATTATATTCTGATTTTAACAAAGCATTTACATAAAGTTTCACTTTTTATACTTTTATACAAGTCGGCTTCTATGCAGATTAGTTAAAATTTACATGAATGTAATTTCAATAATTTGTGTGTTTGTGAGCAAAATATAGTTATATTAACGGTTGTTAAATAATTCCATACGCCCAAATATTTTATAGGTGTATCTGAAAATTTAAACACGTGCATCCTAAAAGAAAGCGGAAGTAATACTTCGTCTTTATATAAAAACCGTAAAGAAAGTAAAAGAATCAGTTGCTATTCAACCAGTGTATCCTGCATTTATAATACAAAGGGCAATATGAAGACTACTGTAAGTGTTCTAAAAGTGTGCCGCAACAATTGTTTATATTTATTTTCGTGCGAGCATTGATCGATGAGTTGGAAGATAAAACATCGTGATTTTTTTTAGCATAGAGATTTCTGAAACTGCAATAATAGTATTTGTTTAAACGCTATTTTTACTAAATTTATCTAATAATTTTCCATGCAAACTTTATTATAACGTTCTTTTCATTATGTATTTGCGATTTCATGATTTATTTTCGATGTGGTGTCGATTTCCAAAATGGTAATAAAAGCAGTAATTAACTTTAATTGCTAAACAACAAGATATTGCTGTTCAACTACAGCAAGTCACCAATATCTAGGTAATTTTTTTATGTGCGAACGTCAGTGTAAATTATTTATTTGTTCGTTTTTTTATGAACTGTGAGAATATTAAAAATAAAACAATTATAATTTAATTACCATTTTGAAATCCGCATTAGATGCTCCAAGTTTTCAGGACAGTTATAAATTTCATGTAGGCCATTTTTTTATGAAGGGTGAATAATCAAAGTTGGGCGATGATGATAATAATAATAAACAAAATGACTTGTTTTATGGAAGTAGGTACTGCGACTGTTGTAAAATATTACAGTTTACTCAAATAGCGTGCTGTGTAGCTCAATATAACAACAAAAATTCAAAATCCGCCTTGATTTTAAGCTGTCTAAAATATTGATGTAGGGAAATTGTTCACCAATTTTACAAAAGTGACTATATCTCGGGAACCAAGACACTTTAATCTAAATTTTTATCAGTTGTCTGTTTCGACCAATACGTAGCTCAAATTTTCTGCCTTTTTATTATGTAGATAGGCCTAAAATTTATTTATCTGTTAAGTTCAGTGTTGACTGTTCAGTTTTTAGATGTTCTTCTTGGCACAAATTGAAAATTAATGCAAAAAATGCAGTTTTTCATTTCCGTTCCATCTATGTGTATTCCATTCTTTTTAGGTGTTCATCCTCTTTCTGGGAGTGTCAGCGACCTATGCCGGCGTGTTAAGCGGCATCGGTTCTGAAAGCCTGGACCTACACGGACACGGTGGTGTCATAGACGCCCACATCGGGGGGTACCTTGAAGGAGGAATCGACAGTTCCGCAATACCGCTGGAGGCCGATCTCGGCATAGACGCCGGCCACGGGCTGGGCGGTGCGGGAGCCTTCGGTGTCGGCATCTCCGCCGTCGACCTCGGGAGCGTCGTCCAGCAGCACGTCCACGTCACGAGGCGGGTAGGCATCCCCATCCCCCAACCCGTTCCAGTCCACGTGGAGCGGCAGATCCCCGTGAGCGTCCCTCACGCCGTCGACGTGCCGGTGGAGCGACCGTACCCGGTGCACGTGCCGGTGCCGGTGGCCGTGAAGGTCTACCGCGACGTCCCCGTGCCCCACGAACGGCCCGTACCGGTACCCGTCAAAGTACACGTCAAGGTGCCCGTGAAAGTGCCCTACAAGGTTTATCACGCCCACCCTGTGCCGGTGAAGGTGATCAAAAAGTTCCCCGTGCCGGTTCCTCGCCCCGTCATCGTCAAAAAGCACGTGCCAATAGCGGTTCATCATACTCATCTGGAACCGCTACACGGGGACATCCACCATGGTTGGGACTGATCGATTTTTCGCTGTAATTAAGTTGTTAATAAGGATTAAGTGTATTAGCAGATTTGTTGACTAGTCATAAACAGATGTATATAAATATATTATAAGGAACGTACATATAACTTTATTATAGCGCGTGTTAAATGAATTTTACTCCCGAAACGTAAAGAGAGAGATGTTCATTGGGTGAGATAGATAGATGCAGTCGTTACTGTGATATTAAGGTCGCTTTACAGTTCGCAATTTTTCTTGCGCAAGAGATTTCGGCGTTATTTTAGAGTTTGCAATTTTCATTGCATTTTCATTTTAGTTGTCAGCAACTCTTACCAAAATATACTGATTAACTCACTTGTTACAAGAAGGTTTAACCATCTTAAACAAACAAAATAGACATGATTAAATCAATCTCAGTGAGAGAAAAATCAGAAAACCACAAAATTCAGAAATTTTAGATATCACAAAACATAATACACTCGAACCCCTTTTATTTCACCTTCGCTTAATTCACATCATCTCTTATTTCACCACGTTTCCCCCTAGTATTTCACGAAACCATCCCGCTTAAGTCGCCGCTTGTAAAAGTTTTAGAACTACGTTTGGAAATTGAATTCTCGCATGAATATGTACAATTTTTATTGAAAAAAATTATTGTGTAATACATTTATTGATTTAAAATAGGTTAGGTGTCTTTTAAAAATATTTAATCTAAAATATTCATTCAAGTGGAAAATTGAACTTTGTCACGCACGACTGGGTATACTTACATTTATTTTTCGTTCAGTTGGCTCATTTTCCGTTATAACAAGTGCTGTGGTATATCTCTAAATATTTCTTTTTGCAGCTAAAACACGAAAAAGTTGAGGTTATGATCGCGACTTAAGAGAGGCTAAATTTCGCGACTTAAGCGAGGTGTTGATGCACGGATTTGGCGACTTAAGAGGGGTTCGAGTGTACAAACGATGGCACAGCACGTTGAACGTTGAGGTTATGTCAAACAGTTGCCATGTTGCCAACATGTAAAATTGCAAATAACCGCAATAATTATAGCTCCGGGCTTGAAATGTTTATCTGCAAGAAATTGCACGAACAAACATAAATACGCACGAGTGCAATAAAAATTGCAAACTGTAAAGCGGCCTTAAGACAAATCAGAGCGGTTCCAATTGAAATAGGGAGGGTACAAAATCGTCAGAAAATGCGAATCGCCCCACCATGTAATCATTGATCCTTCCGCTGAGTGGGACATGCCTGATAGGTGTGGCAATTACAACTAGCTTATTCTTTCAGTTAGGTCTTACTTCCTTCCCTTTTTCTTGGCTGGCAATTAATTTCATATCCCTCACTGTATTAATTGAATTAGAGGGGTGGTGTATGCAGTGATGCCAGATGAGTAAAACGCCAATTTTCAGATTGTAACACAAAATGACGCTAGAAGTATTTATAATTCCCTAGATTTTAATTTCCCTCTGATACCCTGTTAATTATTAAAGTAGAAAATGTTCGTAAATGCCAAGTAAATCAGTTTTGTGAACAAATATTGTAATATAGGGTATGCCATAATTGTGTTAAAACTTTTAAAGGGTGTGTTATACAGGTGATTTTAAAGTGGGCCTTTCATATAAACTTTTTCGATTAGAGTCCTCCCTGCAAAGTTCTTCACACATACACGGCGAGCCAAAAATACATTTTTAATTGTAATGTCAATAACGGAATAATATAAGAAATTGAGATTTGGTGCGTGTGACCTTTACTAATAGAAGGACATCTTGGGGTCATATTTTTATTTTCCGTCCGCACTCCCAGGGGTTGAGAAAAACAATCCCTATTCATTTTTGTCATACCTTTTTTGTGGGTTGATTTTTAACACAACAAACATATGCGCAATAATATAGCACAGTTCTTGTGCAAACTTTTGTACCTCTTATTTAATTCTGAACTATTTTTCTTATTTACATAAAAATGAAAGTACATGATAAAAATCTCCTATATTGTATAACAGAGATACTGCATTTAACCAGAAACAGTGCAGTGACAAATTTGAAGGAAAAACCAAGCTTTAGTTTAAATAGAGATGCTATATGTTATGGTTCCCAGTTTACCCCACAGTGCTGATTTTTTGTAAAAATAGGTAAAACAGAAACGGAATTGTAACTTTCAGCAAGAAACGAGTTTGCATTTTAACACTTTTCACCTCTTAACACCTTGAGTGCGGAGCACAACCTTCATTTCAACTGCGGGGTACGGATATTTTTTCCCCTCTTCTAAAGTCGTTTTGATGACCTCAATAATGAAGGATAAATATAAAAAATCTATATATTATGTATTATTTGGGTTTTATTAGGGTTGTAGCCCGTGCTAACAACCGTACCCCGAGTTTGTCCCCCACCAGTCCCTAGCAGGTAGAAATTGTGATGCTAGAGTTGCCAAGGACTGTGTTAGCCTGGGCTAACACACGTACCCCAGAGAGCGTTACGTTTGTTAGCCCCGGCTAACATCCGCACTCAACGTGTTAACACCGAAACACTTTTTTTGTACTCGACGCACGTTTATCGCCAATATAGTTCCAAGAGAAGTCCAAGATAATTCATGTCTTTTGTCGTGCTTATGAATTTTTATACAATAAATAAACAGTGTTCAGAAAAACTTATGTTTATTTGTGAAAATAGTCAATCTACAATATAAAATTCTATGGATTGTTAAAGTTTAAATGTACAAGAATGGATATTAAAAAATACACCATTTTTAAAACTCTGTTTTTCTACTTAGGTGACGGTTCTTAAAAAAATTCGTGTTCCTTTTTGACCATAGATTTTTTAGCGGTCATTTTAAAAAATGAGGTAATTGCAGTAGTACTAGGGGGTGACTTTTCTTCTTCCTCCTCCCACTCGACGTGGTAAGCCACATTTTCAAGTGCGTTGACGGCAGTCGACCAACTGAACCTCACCAGTTGTGGATATCCAAAAAACGGGATCGCAATAGTCTACCAAAAACTTTTTTGTTACCGGATCTAGAATTAAAAATTACTGTCAAAAAATATTTTTTTTTAACAGCCTCTCACAAATTACCCATTACAGATTTTCTTGAAACTTTGTATTTAGGTGTTATTATTAGGATCTGGAAAGTGTGCCAGAATGCACGGTTAAAATGCGTTTAATTTCCCAAGCATCCCCACGGGACCGGCATACTACGAGTCCCAGTGTGCGTTACTAGGCACGGTCAGTGGCGTACATATGTACGGGCAAGGAATACACGTGTATATAATTTACAAGGCGATTGAAAAATATGGTTTATACTTTAATTATCATAGAGTTGTATAGTGTCGACCTTGCGTTGTGGCACACATTTCCGGATCCTAGTTATTATCATGCCGATCAAAGGTTTAAATGACACCTCCCCAACAACGTTTTTGAGGTTTTTTTACACGTTTAAAACAAAGGGCTTTAGACAGTTGCCACCCTTACAAGACTTGGTCAAAATAAAACTTATTATCTCGTGCAATAGTTAAAAAAAATTGTCAAAAATAAAAAATAAACATATTTTATACGAAAACACTCGTTTGAAGGGCTGTAACTTTAAAATAAAAGATTATAGTCACATATTTTGGTCAGATTTAGTATCAAACTAATTATTTGACCCAAAAATCAAGGTATTTCATAGGAACGTTCTCATTTACGCCTTTATACACTTGTAGCTAAAACAAATAATTTTAATGGGTTGCCGCTATTTCAACTTTTAATAAGCATGATAATAACCACAGTAGAGTCTCGTTTATCTGAGGAAATGGGGGGAGACATCACCTCGGATAATGAAACACTCATATTACAGAGATTCAATATAAAATCGCTGACACACGCATAGACCCAGGTTGTTTAACTGAAGTTTGAATTAAAATAAATTCAAACAAAACACTCAATTTATGATGTTACATTTTGCCAATTCAAATAAAGAGGACTTGTTAAATCTAATATTGTATTTTTTCGGACGGTTATTGAATTTTCAGTTATATTTTTTCTCCTATTCACAACATGGGGAATAGTTACGAATACAAGAATAATTTAAGAACAATTTCGGTGCTAGAAAGGGTCCTGGTGTTAGTGAAAAATGTGTTAAAGTTTATGACATAATGTACTAATGGATACTAACTAAATGGAAAAAGTACTAAATAAATGGATATGTAATTGATAATTACCACCAGGATATCCACTTCCAAAATCAGTTTGGGTAACGTTAATGCCTTCCGGAAACTGCCACACTTTCAGAGCATGATCCCTTGTAACTTTAGCACATATACTGGCTGCGGATACGATAGGATAAGTTGAATCGGCTTTCTTTGCTACAGTTATTTTATATTTAGGAAAGATACTGTGTAGATATTCCTGATATTTTTCTGGCTTTCCCACAGTGTCGACGAATATATGTTCAATGTTAACACCGCCATCTATAGCCGCTCTTATTAATCCAATTGCTGCATCCATCGAAACCTGATTCAGTGAATATTTTGATCTACTCAACATACTGTTGCAGATCGAGTTTGGGGATATTACTTCGACTGCCCAACCTATTTTTCCTGAAGTTGAACAGATATTTGCAAATATGTTATCCCGCTTCTCTTCATTTAAAGCTTTCGAATCTGCACATTCTAGAGTCTCTAAGATCATTTGTTCATTTATTGGACAGAAGGCGGTTCCATATACCATAGGCCCTATAAATAAACGATACATTTCAATATTGATTTAGACTCTTTTTATTTACATAATGCTCAAATATAAAACTATCTAATGAACAATCAGACCTAACCTAATACGGGACCTCTACCAGCTTCATCTATTCCTAAAATACAAGGGTATTCTTTACATACAGCTGGAATGTCAGATATATAAAATGCGTTCTGTGAATTATCACGTTCACTTAAATAACTATCTAAATTATTCAAAGTTCTTATTTCTATAGGTTTTGAAGAATTACAGTCACTGGTATTTTCGTTCATTTTTTAAATTGTCTGGAAATTGTACTTTTTCTTTTATACAGTTTTACGTTTTCTTTTATAAAATCGCATTCACAAATATTTTAAATACGAACACATTATTATAAACGTTTCCAATATACCGACAAAATTTAGTTTATAAAAAATGTTATACAAAACAGAGTTAACCAACAATCTAGTTTATGTCCGAATTTTTAGCGCAAAAGAAACATTGCTACCAATACAAAACATCTATATAAACTAAACAGAGCTACCAAACTATTTACATGTTTTGTGGCTACCAACTGAACCATAGATGTAATATGTACAGACTGCTTGTGATTATAAAGATCATGGCAGAGGATATACAAGAATTAGAAAGAGACAAGCTAATTAGAAAAGTAGTATATTCTTCATCTGACTGTGCCGTAGTGGGATCATAAAACCAATAGAGGAGAGAAGTGGCAGCATAGATTTATCTAATTCTTGAATGTATATACACTGTCCGCTAGTATTAAAAAAACGATTTAATTTTGAACCGGTGTAAAACCGTTTTTCAGAAAAACCGGATTAAAATCAGGTTTCAGTTGGTTTTATCACTGGAAGTAAATTATTTTTTTTATCAAAATGTCCTTTTTTTCTACTTCTCAACTAAAAAACAGGAATCTTAAGCGGCTTAAAAGTAGAAAAAAAATGTATTACAATAAATTTCCTATGTCGATAACTGACAGATATATTAATAAGTTGGGTCCGGAAAGTTTGCCAAAACGCAGGGTATACTTCGTTCAACTATCTAGAGTTCCTCCATGAGACCGCTTACTATGGCGCATACGCGAGTCCCAGTTAATCCCAGTCCCATTATTTTATAAATGCCCTTGTGTCAATGCCACATTAGGGAAGTATCAAGAAGACTAGAACTAAGGAGACCAAACTGTGGCTTTTCGCTGTATAACGCGACGGGCTCGAATATGTCCGCCCCCAGAGGCGCTGTAAACAGTTGTGTACCCTGGTTGCTACGGTATATAAACAGATATCTATACGTATACCGTGGTTCTGTACTAATCTGTGTGCGTTAGAGGTTAGAGTCCGTGTGAATGTCCGTCGTGCGAATACATTTGACAGACGCTCGATATTTTTCGTTAATTTGTTGTTATTGAATCTACACAAGTAATGTCTTGCAATTACAAATTTTCGCAATGATCAATATGAAAATGTACTCAAAACATTTCATGTTACGTGCTTCAACGTTAACAATACAACAAAGGAACATATTTCGTTTCATACATACATCAGTAATTTGAAATAATGTCCGGTTATTCAGACCGCTTCTTATATCACACAATGCAACACAGCACTTTTGAACCATATTTATTTTTGTATGTATTTTTGTTAAAGCCAAACGGCATGTAAGCACCCGCTTTGACAGCTTAATGATAAACGTCATATAAAACCATAGCATGGTTTTCTATGATAAACATTCACATGTGGACCGCTGCTCATCTCGTGACATCGAGTACATTACTGTTTACAGCGCCTCTTGGAGGCGGACAGATTTGATCCCTAGATACCGAACGAGTTCGGTCTCCTTAGTTCTAGACTTCTTGGGAAGTCTATACATTGGAGTTTGTAAAGATAGCGGGACTGGATAAGGCATACGGACGCCCTGGCGGGCAGTAATCTATAAATCAGGCCTTATTTAATATAACCTAAATACTTTGTATAAAAAAACTTTTATAAAATAACAATAATATTTAAACAAATATGTGAAGAAGTTAAGTTAAGGAGGGATTTTAATTATAGGTAAAACAAGATAAGCGTTACGCTCCCCTGGTGGTCGCTCAACAAACTGGGCCATTGTTTACATATTTAATCGTCCACTTGAGTGCCCTTGAGTTTTGAAAATTTTCCGTTTAAATTTATGTTGTATTCATTAAAAATTATAATATTAGCGTTATTTTGTGAGTATTATAATTAGAACGAATCACTATTGTTGTGTACCTCGTTGTTCGTCTTGGATTAAGAGGGATCCCCAATTAACTTTTCATATATGTATATCCTGAACAAGGAAAGCATAAAGTTTCCCTTATAAATAAATTTGGTCAGAAGGAACGTCTAGACAGGCGCAAGGCTTGGATATTAAAACTGAGGATAGGAAAGCCCGTTAATAAATTTATACAGGTCTGTTCTCTTAATTTTGCTGAGGAGGATTACTTTTATCGATGTAAGTTTTAGTATTTTAAGGTTAATGCAAAGATATTTATCATTATTTTTGTCTGTTTCAGTTAAGGATTCAAAAAAGAGAAAATACTGAAAAAACTGCAGTACCTCCAAATTTATGAAGTCATGAATGGCCTGCATTCAGAACATGTTCACCCTCTTGTACACACTTTGAAATTACAGTGCCGTCTAAATAACCATATATTTGAAGATATTCAATCTAATGTTTGTCATTCTACTTAAAAATGTTTTCAATTAAAATATTAAACAATTTTGTAAAAAAAAAACACATGTATACCTTGAAGTATTTATTAAAACTATTCAAAATAAACCGATCCAACCTAAAAATGTATCTTCCACAGGTAGCACTTCTTTTGTTTTGTGCCAATCAGTTTTTTCTGGTTTTCGGTAAAACTGGTTTTTGTAAACACTAGAATACAGACTAAAAAACTAGAGTTCAATCAGTTGTCTACACTAGAGCAGTCAAACGAAGAGGAGATTACTAGTTTAAGCAGTCTGCCTTTTTCTAATCCTGGTACCTTGGACTAGCGGTCTATTCTTACTATATCTATGCCATAGACATACTGTCACAGAATAATATTCTAAGAACAAATTATTCTGTGGCTCTGTGGAGTCTGTGGTACATAATTTATAATTTCCAAATTTTAGAGGTTATGTTTTGTTGGTCGAGGTTATCTTGTTTTAAATTATTTACTATCTATAACTAGAAAGTGAATACAGATTTTTCTCAAAAAACATGACAACATTGAGACCTTTTACTTGTGATGATATGTATAAATTTAATAACGTGTAAGTACAATAATATATTTAGTATTTAGTATATTATTTCGACTTTGTTTTCTATAGGAATCTTGATCCTCTTACGGAAACCTATGGTCTATCTTTTTACATGCAATATTTAGCACATTGGCCTGAATATTTTCAAGTAGCAGAATCTCCAAGTGGTGAAATTATGGGTTACAGTAAGTCAGCAGGTAAACCCAAATATTTATTCTTATGAGACAAAACATGTATTTTAGTTATGGGCAAGGCAGAAGGTATTGGAGAAAACTGGCACGGCCACGTTACAGCTTTAACTGTATCACCGGATTTTCGACGACTGGGATTAGCTGCAAACCTTATGAGTTTTCTGGAGGACGTATCAGAAAAGTAATTTTTGTATTACTCTATTTTCGTATCATTCTGTACTGGTTTAATATTAGTATCTTTTTATTTTTTTCAAGTTGTGCGTGAATACGTTACGTATTTGCGGGAATGTTCTATGAGCGGTTTTTTGGTTTGAGCGGTTTTTTTGGTTATCCTCTTATATAATTAATCCTAACTGTAACATTCGCATTATTTATGTATATGTGCATATGAATATGCATAGTGGTCAGTACTGGGAAGGAAGAAATGGTCTTAATGATGAATATATCAACAAGGACCAGGGTGAGACCAGTTCATGTAAAACTATTTTCCTTTTAGGTACCTATATTGTGTTTTCTAGCTCATTACTGTAAACAACATACGAGTAATAAATGATGTTAAATGGTTAGATCATAACAAAAAGAAAATTGAAATGAAATCTATCAAAATGAAATAAGAATTTATTATTAATCATTATTGTATAGTAAAAAACAATTTGGTGGTATATGATACTAAATTTTGGATACATACAGGGTGAGTTTTTAGTGCATATTTGGTCTATAGAAACATTGTTTCATAAGAAACACTAAACTGTAATATTTGAAGTTGTTTACACCCTTTTTTGACACTATTTCTTTTAAATATTGCTGAATATACAAGGTGTTCATATATATCTGTATTTTGAGTTGACTGACTTCCTTATTTTAAATAAAAAATCCTGTATATTTTTACGAGAGCATTAAAAGGAAAGAGCTCACAATTTTGAGTTAAAAACCTTACCATAACCTACACATATGTACCTAAACCACCGAGATGTATATATAAAGAGTGTTTTATTATAAATCGGTGACCTAAACCCAGCTGTAGTGTGAGGTGATTTATGTAACGTAATTGGCTTTTTTTCCACGTATTTTAAAAGTTAAAATAAACCACAAATCATGTTTTTGTTAGCAGTCTAGTGCATTGATTTAACGCATTCTGCTATGCAACACACGCTAACATTATGTCTGGCTAATTTCTAGTTGCTGAACACATACACATCTCTCAGATTTGCAATGTTATGATTATTTTCATCCATGATAAAGGTGACTAACTGAGGGAAAATTTCACAATCGCATAAAAGAAAAATCTGCACTGAAATACACATTACAGGTGTGAAAAATATCAACAATTCAAGCTGAAGTTAATTGATTGCACAGGCGCTCTGTGTTAGTCGTTCATATTCGTTGCATTGCAAGACGCAGAATTAATAATTACTCAATATTAGCTTAGAGACCATCAAAAGCTTTTTTCAAAAGATACTTTTACCAAGGTAATTTGTGTTTATACAGTGTGACTTATCGCAATCTATCTCTACGTATTTATTTTTCACGAACATCCCTAGTTTGTTATATCCAAGCCTGACTGTAAGTCATAGTTTATTCAATTATTCATTTTTCTCATGTGTCGTGTTTCCTTCTGTTTTAGGAAAAGGGCATATTTTGTGGATTTATTTGTGAGAGTTAGCAATAAGGTGGCGATTAACATGTACAAAAATTTGGGTTATATAGTGTATCGTACAGTTCTGGAATATTATTCGGGTGATCCAGACGAAGACGCTTACGGTAAATATTTGTTTATTTCGAGCCATCCAAAAAAACGTAATCAAAGTTGGCCTAGTAAGAAAAGACACATTCCTATTCTATCTTAAATTTATAACCTTATTTAATTGTCAAATCTGTCACCTTATATGTGACAGTGACCTTATATGTGACCACTTGTCAAAAGTTTGACATAACCGAAAAGCTTCGACATGACCGCTATTTCTATCTCTCTCGTTCATAGCCAACTATGATGACGTTTTTTTTGGCATGTATTAAAAGGGAATGGCAGGAGTATAAAGTACAGATCTGAATAAAATAATGAAACGTGAACTTAACAACGAATTGTCCAATAAATCTTCAACCGTCAACCGTAAGTTGCTTTTGAACCATTTGTTTATTTTCCAAAGCCTTCTGATACTAAATAAATCACGTCTTTTAAGTGCTTATAACAAATATATGTTTTCATAGTTTACGGGTAAGTAGTACAGCCTGCAAACCAAAATCCGAGACACCCGGTATATGTAAAATGTAATAACATTAGCCAATCGGTTCACTCGTGAACAGAGTAGTAGAGCTACCAATTCGAGAGTCTTTTGTGTACAAGGTGAGCTCACATATAAACAATTGTGATATTGTGACCATATAAACTCGAACAAATTGACTAAAATTGAATAGAAACCCGGTACTTTAGACATTTATTGTAGCTTTTAACAAAAGCAACTAACCCTGAAATATAAAGTTGTGTTATTAATTTTAGTGGTCCAATTCATATGCGATCGGGCTCGTATAGAGGCTCAACAGTTGGTACCTCTAGAATAGCGATATAATCTTGGGGCACTTTAACATTTAATTTTAATGGGGATAAAATCTATTTAAATTGCTGTTACACATAATTTTATCTGATAACCTACCCTGAAGAACACTTATTAAATAATGAAGGAACTAAAATAAGAAGAGTATATTTTTTAATAATAATAATAATACTCACCCTATAATTACTCCGAAGAGTAACCCCTTAGGTCCTCTCAGGGACCTGTGCGGGAAGGAGTGGCTATTCTTATTATTTGCCATGGCGCACTGGGAGCGACTTAAGATTATTTGGTAACGCATTTGCTTTACAGTTCTGAGGAAACCCAGAAAACTCAGAACATTACCAAATCTAGGGCATGTGCAGTTGGATTGGCATCTATGCATCCACACCTATACACTAGTGTATTAGTGGTTGCATATCAAGCACTGGCGGAGAAAGCGAGACAATTAAAAATCGCTACCCCGGCTGGGACTTGAACAACGCGCACAGAGGTATCGCGACTGGAAAGACGGTGCTTTAACCCACTCGGCTACCCTTTAATAATCATATAGGATCATCCAAAAAAAAAAAACGTCATCAAATCCGGCTATGAACGAGATAGAAGGAAATAACGATTACGGCGAAGCGCAAACGACAACTTTGTTAATGTCAAACTTTTGACACATGGCTGTCACAATAATTGTAAAATAAATCATGGCTCTCACATAATGTGAAAGCTTTGACAATTCAATTAGGGTGTTATAAATTTAAGATTAAGGGGTAACACCACTGTAACAGCCTAAAAAAAAAACGCTTTTTGACGATTTTTTTTCGGATTAAAGGAAAGGAAGTAAGAAAAAACGCTTTAAGGGTGCTATTGGTCATATATTGAAGTACAAAAATTTTTTTTTCATCCTTAAATATTGCAAAATGGCAGCGCTAAAGTTATTCTCGCAGACACGTTGTCGAAGCAGCAGAACTGGTGCAAATGTTGATTTGGAACAAAAAAATCCTCTTAATCTACATGAGTATACCTAGTAAAACACGTATGGAATTTTAAAAACATTGATTTTTGTGGAATTGGCATGTTTTTGAAGAAAAATATCAATTTTTTGACGAAAAAAAGGGCAATCATATGTTTATAAGAAATGTTTAAATTAATTTATCGAAAAATCCGTAAGTGTTTTACTTAAAAATGTTGTTTTAAAGATGTGGTTAAAATTTTAAACGAAAATATTGAGAAATCGACTGTTTAAATTTTTTTACCGTTAATCTGCGATCTACCGGGAACATAAAGCTGCCCTTCCACGTTCAAATAGTTCTCCTCTGCACACCGATGTCCATCTCCAGAATTTTCGTAATTATTAAAATGCTCTTTATATCAATCTTCATACTCTTCATTCTCTTCGGGCCTACGCCAACGTACTTTCACTTGAATTATTTTCAAATTGAGTAAACATAGTTGCTAACGACATTTAGTAGTGTATTACAGAAGTTAGAAATCAGTAGATAAGATATTGCATAGTACCTCTCGAGCAGATAAGTCGTCGCAGGTATGAATCGCGTTAGAGGCGTTTGACACGCTTTGGGAAAAGTGCGAAATTTCAAACAAAAAAATTGTTTTCAAGTATAATATTTTTCGCCTCATATTTTTGAAGACTCAAAGTATGTTTTAAGCCAAAAAAACAAAAAATCGATTTTTTTGAAAATTCGTAAACTAGAATTACTTTTTTTGCTCGGCCAGCTTTGATGACGTTTTTTTAGATGGCTCGTTATTTTGAATATTTTACTACTACTATAGCATAAATTATAGATGAAGAATTAATTATTTTATTGTAGATATGAGGAAGGCCTGTTCCAGAGATGTTCATCAAAAGTCTGTAGTTCCTTTAACACACCCTGTTAGACCGGAAGATGTGGATTAAAAAATAAGCTTCTGTATGCTGTGTTTATAAGTAATAAAGTGAGAAGTAGGTGTAATGTGATCTGCGTTATTTACTCCATGAGCACCATAACTTTTTATGGCACTTTTCATCCATTATAAATAAAGATAATGAAACATGAATGTAATTTTTTATTTGAAATTGAATTTTATTTAGGTAATGAATAAAGGAAGTTCAACATATCAATAATCGAATTGGTCGTTTTATTAAAATTTGTTAATGGTTGTAAAGTACAGAACGATTAAAGATTTTTATAGTACTCTATACGAGTTTGCTTCAATACATCACTATATTTTATTTGTTGGGCCCTTCCTTGTACAAAATTTGATCATACAGGGGGAAAGGGCCATAACACAAAGCGGATAATATAACAGATGTGCTTACAAAATATGCGCTTATACGTGAACAAAATGCTTATACTTTAAAATAGATCACCTTTAGAGGTGCCATTGTAATTCTTTAATGGAACAAAATATAGTGTCACATGTAATGTCCGCATTATTTGGAAAAAAATTACCTAATAAACAATTGACTTAATTTTTTACTTTGCCATTAGTTTTTGTTAAAAAAAAATATGGCAATAAATGCACATAACTTTTGAAAATTGTTCCAAATGAAACAATGAACTGAAATTTTCCCAAAAAATTTCGAAAAACCCCGAAGGAAAAAGTTGCTAACAATTTATAGTAAGTATACCAAGTTTCAACTGTCAAGGGGGGAAAACCCTTTGGAAAATTAGTCTTTTTTATGAATTTTTTTAAAGGTGATATAATCACACCATTGCAAAGTTTTAACATCATTTTATTACAACTTTGAAGAGTAGAAAAATATTTTGTTCCTTTTTTTTTTTTTAATCAAAATGGCGGCTTTACAGGGTATTCCTTCAGGCATCTTTGGCGTGAGAGCGAAAAGTGCTGCATTTGTCATAATTTTTCTATTGATCGGAAACCAAAAAAAGATTATTTCAGCTATTGACATGTGCAGGGGAAGGATAAACCCATAAAATCATAAAAAAAGTATAAAATCGAAAATCAAGTAGGCTGTTTAATTAAATGTTCAAAATTTCGACTATTTTTTCGACAATTTTTATCCCAAAAAAAGTAATGTAATTACGCGATATCTTTCAAACTTTAGGTACATCCTTCCGATAATAGTATAGACAAAAATATCTAAAAATTTCAGCCAAATCGATCAATAACTTTTTGAGTTACAGCACGAGGGCATGAGCAGTTTTTGAAAATACAGTTCCGAGATAATCGCGGTATACTCTCAATATATTGTACTTTTGAAATAATAAAAAAACAAAAAATCGTTTTTTTTTTTAAATTGTAAAGGGTTTTCTCTCCTTAACTTCGGGTTTTTATTTTTTTTTAACCGATTCACATCTCTATTAAAAGCAAATCTTTATGTGGATGTAACTTTTCAAATGTATTTTTGTTAGTAAATAGTGATGCAAATACCTTTTTTAAAGAAAGTAAAAAATACGCCACTGAAACATCAAATTTGATGCTTTGACTTAAATTATAAGTAGGGTTCGGAAAGTTTGCTCTCACGCACGGTACACTGCATTTAACTACCCAGCGCTCTATCCACACGCGAGTCCCGGCGCCTTGGCAGGATCGGTCAGTGGCGTACGTATGCAGGGGCAAGAAATACATGCGTATATAATTTACGAGGCGCTTAAAAAATACGCCGTAAAAAAATAAAATATATTATAGTGCCGACCCTAAGTTATGGCACACATTTCCGGACCCTAATTACCCTTTATTTCCTTTATTAAAAACCTAGTTAGGTATGAGACGAATAACATACATTCTTCAAAAAAATATTCTTACCTTTTACTGCTGTTTTTTTAAATGATAAACCCTTGTTTCACAAATGATAAAATTATTAAGAGAAACAAAGAGTGGTATGAATACAATTGAATTATTAAACACCAACCAGAAATTATATCGAGTAAGATTAGAATTTTAGTCCATGAGCGTCGACCCTCACCTTGTTAGTGGTTGCTGAGGTCTTTATTTGAACGCTTGTTATAATAATATTCGGTATGAACAGTACGAGGGCCTATTTGCAGTAAGTAGATATATGTACTCTATTTCCATTCTAAATTGAAAATAGGTAGAAAAAAGCAAGGTTGTCAGATATATTTTCTAAAATTGCTAAGCTCACTATACAAGTATACTTCATACTTCAGTAAACTGTTAGTTCGTGACGTTCTTAGAAAGCTAGTTTAGAAATATTAAAAAAAAATACATAGATATAAATTTATTAGTTAGCATTAAAATAAAGCTTTTAAAATTGCTGGAAAAAAATAATTATAAATTAAAACAACTTTATGTATGTTACTATACTTAAGAAAATTTTGAAGAGCCGCCAACGCGATGCCGCGAATGCGCCAGCAAATGGCGACCATTATACCTACCATAGGATTGCTTTATACACGGTGGAGACTTTAACTGGAATATATTCGCTAGCGGGGTGGTGAATGATTTTTCAAAAAATTACCGAGACACGTCAACTTTTAAATGTATTTACCTACATTTTGCAAGTAATATGAAAAATATAGCCCTTCAGGGGTGGCTGAAACCACCCTCGACATGATTTTTTCAAATGCAACCCTATGGCTTGTGACACCTCATTGTAAAGCTAATGGAAAGAGGAATCCAACGCACTGATCAAATTTTAATTTTTAGTATGTTTGTAGGGTTGCATACAATTAAAACAATTTAAAAATTAATTTATTTTCAACGTAACAATTGTTCAAAATGTGCACCATTCACTTGTTGGCAGCATCCCAGTCTGTGGTAGGTTTCGTCCCTTACATTATGCAACATTTGCGGTGTTATTTTTCCGATTTCCTCTCTTATCCTTTCCTGCAGATCTGCTATGTTGTTGGGTTTCTGAATGTAAACCCTACTTTTAAGATGTCCCCACAAAAAGAAATCCAGTGGTGTAAGATCTGGAGATCTTGCTGGCCACTCAATATTACCTCGCCCTACCCACCCTCCCGGGAAAAATTCTGTCCAGATACTGACGAACAATGGCAGCATAGTGTGGTGGGGCCCCATCTTGCTGAAACCATAACCTCTCGTCGGTCAAGTTAGGGTTTAAGGGGTTTGGAAATAAATGACATAGCACTGGCATTAGTTCGTGCTGGAGTAAACGCAAGTATCTTGCTCCATTAAGAGTGTCATCAAAGAAAAATGGTCCTACAATTCTATCTTGTATTATTCCGGCCCACACATTAGTTTTCTGGGGAGCTGAGTATGAAGTTCCCTCATCCAATGGGGGTTCTCTTCAGCCCAGTAACGACAATTTTGGCGATTTACGTGCCCATTTAATGTAAAAGTAGTCAGAGAAAACTATCCACTCTAAAGATAACTGGTTTTGATCAATACAAGTCATCAATAAATCGCAAAATTCCACTCGTCGATCTGGATCATCTTCAAGTAGCTCTTGAACAGCTTGCATTTTATATGGGCGTTTTTTCTCATATTTAAGTATTTTTAAAACTGTTTTGTGATTAAGATTACTATCACGGGCCAGTTGACGGGCTGGAGTGATTGGATTTTCTTCTAGAGCAAGCAACAAAATCAAATTCGTGTCATCATCAACAACAGCCTGCCTCTTACTCGGTACTTTCCTGACATGACCCATCTCTCGATATTGTGCCTCAATTTTACTAATGGTACCTTGATTTAGTGGTGGCAAGTCAGGATGCGTTTCTCGAAACAAGCGAACAACTTCGCATTGAGTTCGCGCCCTATCACCATATCCCATCATCATCAAAATTTCGATTTTTGTGATTCAGTTAAATAAGACATTTTCACCAATTAGAAATAACACTTCGTTTCAAACTCTGAATACAGCATACTAACTAAATTACTCTTTGCGGCCGTGTAAAAACACTAGCAAAAAATAACAAATATCAGTTGTGGCAAAAAATTGCTCGGAATTTTTTGTGGGGACATATGAAAAGTAAGGTTCACATTCCAAAACTAAACAACACACATTTTGAGTACGAAACTGTTGCGTTAAAAATAAATTAAACAATAAAATTTCGTTTTAATTGTATGCAACCCTACAAACATACTAAAAATTAAAATTTGATCAGTGCGTTGGATTCCTCTTTCCTCCAGCTTTACAATGAGGGGTCACAAGCCATAGGGTTGCATTTGAAAAAATCATGTCGAGGGTGGTTTCAGCCACCCCTGAAGGGCTATATTTTTCACATTACTTGCAAAATGTAGGTAAATACATTTAAAAGTTGACGTGTCTCGGGAATTTTTTGAAAAATCATTCACCACCCCGCTAGCGAATATATTCCAGTTAAAGTCTCCACCGTGTATGTAATACATCCAAATACTTATTCGGTCCACTGTGCCATAAAATTTTTACGACGTCGTTAAATTGATTTACGACTTTAGAAATTCTATGTGTTTAAGGCGCATTGTGACGTGTATTTCAGCTAGGTTTATTAACACAGACAATTTTTTGAGATTGTCTGGCTAAATGAGCATTATTTACAGCAAATTATGTTACAAATATTAAGAGTTTTGAATGCAGGCTAATTTTAATCTCCTATATTGATTTGAATGAAAAAAAATATTTCAGAAATTTCGATTTTATAAAAGATATGTGCACGCCCATGGAATCATAAAGTTGCACCGCTTTTTTTTGTTCCCCAGGCGTATTTATCATTTTCAATTAAAATTAGAAGGACTATATGTACAAATTGCATTTTATTTACGGTAAAGATTAATTATTAACTACATATTTTTTTACATAGTATCGAGTCCCTCAGTTTATCGACTTTGATGCCCGGAATCTTATGATAGATAAGTGCTATTGTAGAAAAGACTTCTTCCATCCTAAATACCGATAAATTGAAGCAAATCTCGGCAAAACAATTTAGAGCAGAAAGTTTGCTCTCGTAGAAATCAGGCGGCTAATCGTTTCCGTAGCTAGAGCGCTCTAGCTGAGGAAACGCTCTTTTTATAATGGACGACCTCATCGGTTAAGTGCAAAAAACCTTCCCATTAACTCATCAATCAAAACGTTGCCATATTTAAATCAATCCCCTCGCTACAAACGAATGTAGTAACGGTTTGGTGGTACACTGCACCCTTATAACAGTTTGTAGATGAATTCATAACTGTAGATTAATTCGTATAGGAGCCCATTAGGCAGATTGGATTCAACCCCGGCAGTCTAAATTCCAAATTATATTTCGTTTTAAACGCTATTACATTAGTATTACAGTAATCGCCTTTTAATCGTGAGGGTGATTATTTACTAATCGTGAGACGCGCAGCTTACTTGTTTATGTATACCACAGGTATTTGATTTCCTAAGCATATTTGGCACTTTTGTAAAGTAGTGGATGGATTCGAAAGAATCGTCACGCATTGTCTTTCGGAAAAAATGCTCAAACAATTATGAGAAAGGAGACCAATCGAGTGGCCAACTCGATCATCAGATCTGACCACCCTGTTTATTATTTTTTCTGGGGATACTTATAAAGTAAAGTATAAAACTAGGATGAATTGTACATTTAACTATTTGATTTTGATATTGCTAGACATACATAAAAAATAAATCGTATAAAACCTTTTAAAGAAGCTGTCTGAAAGTTCAAACTCTTGTTAATATTGATAAATGATAATAGTTGCTAATATACCTAACAAGCATGCCGACACTACTAATGTTCCGTAAAATATTATTTATGGATTGTTGTTTGTTTAATACAAATGTGTTCGAAAATATTAATTTTGGAAACATTGCAGTTGCAGAGAGACTTTCAGTTAAAGTTCTAAGCGAAAGTCAAACTTAATGACGATAACGTGTTCGACGACAAAGATTCTAGGTATTACTGAGCACTCTGAGTTGTGTGTGAGAAGTAACATTTATTATAATCTTACACTTGTTGGAAGTTCTACCCGCCTATCTCTATCCGTCAGTTTATTAGGGTTCATATGGGCAGTCAAGTGGATAACGATATTCCCCAAGTTTTCCTTGAATAATAAGTAAACCATCCTATACATATAAAGCCGTTCGCTGTATTTGGCTCTGAAATTTGCCTAGACGAATTCTAACTCTGTGGTTCTATTGGCTCTATAGTTACAAATCAGTGACGTGCGGTTTTCAACCGTTAGACTATGAATAGGTACTTATTTCCTTCCCCCACAGTGAACCGTCAAAATTGCAGATATTGGAGTCGGACGAATCCTCATTGGATCATCGAAGCACATACTCAACATCCGCGGAAATTAAATGTGTGGGCCGGAATAGTCTCAAACAGAATAATAGGGCCTTTCTTCTTTGAAGAAACTCTCACAGGAGAAAAATATCTGGAGTTCTTTCAAAATGATCTAGTTCCAGCGCTTGCAGAAATTTTCCCAAATGAGAATGATCCTGACATTCCAGATAACACACTCTGGTTTCAGCGGAGCACCCCCGCATTATGCGCGCTCAGTTCGTGAATATTTAGACGTCATCTTTCCTCAGAGGTGGATTGGCAGACGAGGACCGATAGAATGGCCTGCGAGATCCCCAGATCTTACACCACTTGATTATTTTTTATCGGATTATTTAAAATCAAAAGTTTACTGCAGAAGACCACACAATTTAGCCGAACTACGAGATCGCATTAGAGATGAAATGGGATCCATTACCCCGGAAGTCAGTCAGCATGTACAAGATGAATTTGTACACAGACTTGCATATTGCCAAGAAGTTGATGGACGGCATTTCGAACACTTAATTTAAAAGACATTTTCGTTTATTTATTGTGAAAAATATATTTTTCATTTTGTAACATTCAATTGTCATTTATTCAAAAATGTTGTTATGTAAGGTGGCAACATTTTTATACCGTTAAATCGACAATGAAAGGGTCTCTCAAAGTAAATTTAAAAAATGGGGGGTTGCCATTTAAAAAATAAGTTGATGACGCCATTACTCAAAAACAAATGACATCTGAAAATAGACGTTTCCTCAAAAATGTGTGTTTTTATTAAACAAAATCGATCTGTTCGAGGATTTTTTTCCAAAAAATTTTTTTTTCACATTTACTGAATTTATTCCATACTTTAGGCGCGCCCTGTATATAAAATGTAAGGTTGTTTGCATCTTTTTTTAAATAGTAAGTGACAGAGGAATGTATCATGTATTATTCATACGTATGTAAATGCTACTGCGTGGCTGATTACCTTATTAACAAATATGATTACTCTGTTACGCCTCTATGTTTGTAATGCACCCAATTAGTCTGGCCATGATGATAGTTGGTCTCAATGTTATGGAAATAAGTACTAAATCCTCTATAATCCGGGCGTATATCTTTCACTTAGCCATTCATGAGTAGGCCCTCTTTTTGCGGGGAGGCCAAAGAGGCGCGTGCGGTTTTACGCCGCAGATCTGGCGAGGATTACGTTTTCCCGGTTCCACCCCATTCCATTAGCATGAGAACCGCAAGGTGCATCACACTGTGCAACTTTTTACTTTCGCGTCCCCCCTCGCGATGGCTCTTTAAACAAAACGAAATGTTCCTCGTCATGTGGCCGGGCATTGTTAATATTCGACGGTATTAACTCGTATAATGCACAACAGATGTTATGGCGGTGTCGGAGAGTAAAAGCCTCGAGTTCTTTTAGTTACGCACGCAGATAAAACAACGCTTCAATCAACAGAATGTTTAACTCGAGCAAATAGTGTCACGAATTACGTTTTTTAAATCCGTATCAATCATATCGAATAGTCAAATATTAATTTATTGTATTTAGTACGTCATATAGTTAAAGTTGGCATACAGTAACGCAATACATAGGCAACTCGTGTGGCATGTGATGGCGGTTGCTTCAATTTTGTTTTATTACAGGAGTCCTGTGACAGCTGGAGCTGTTGTACAACTATATCCGTTGTTGTCCGCTATACGCAATACGTTGAGCAGTGTGATATAATTTTTTTAGTAAAATATGGGAAACGTGCTAGTTATTATGATGCGTACGCCTCTGTGACGCTTCCGTTTCTTCGCCGTAATTAGGGTCCGGCAACACGCAGAGTCAGAATCCGTCATGTCATTGCAGGAAGGACATATGAGAGACCAAAAAGACAGAAGTAAAGTGTTAATAATGTGCATACCTAACGTTTGGGTTATTCAGAAACACTGTACAACCAGTAGTCTTTCTGCATTTCTTCTTGTTAAACGTGAGCAATTTGGTCTGCACATATGGTTGTAGAAGGAAAATGATCGTTCCACATCTACTGAAGTTAAAGGTGCAAATTCAAAATAGTTCACATGGACAGAGGACGACACACCACGCACATTATTTTCGCGAATTACGCACAGTTTTCTGTATCACTAATAGTTTGTTTGATGTTGTCGCTAACATCAGTACATTATTATTCTTTACATCTACGGAGGACAATGCACGTGTTACTACTATTTCTACACTTTTAGCTGTTATTTGCAAAACCCGTTTCCTAGCTGTCAATATCGGGAGCGAAATAAATATATGACACACCTAAAATTGGTATCAGATCATTAACTACCTCATTACCGCAAAAATCTGTTGTTTCGTCCACTGTCAGCCACAGAAATTTATCGCGTATGTCTTCTTTGATATTTCCCATAACACGTTGATATGTCTTCTGTAAATATGTTTTACGCAACGCATCACTAGTAGACAATGGAAAATCGGATACATATTTGGGGGGCTTGGTTGTACATAAAGCTAAGAGGGGGTGTTAGCGGAAATCTAAAGAGCAACGTTGCCAGAACTAACTGTAACACTTAACTCTGCATAATAAGTCTATATAAAAACCCTATATTTACAAAATGCATTGATATACGATCAATTGCGTATCGTATAATGAAGTTTACTGTTATCTTTTTTCAACTCAATTACTGTGAAATAATTTTAAAGAGTTAATATTACTTTAAACAGCTGTGAAACAATTTTAAAATATCTAATAGGGATATTATGTTGATATGACAATAGCGAAACAAGAACGAACGGTGCGTAGCGAATCGTAGCTGAGGTCACTATTATTGCAAAGCGATACACAGAAAATACATCAGAATACATTAGTCAATATTCGAATAAACGTACTAGGAAATGAAACTTAAAAGGACTTACCCATTAAAACTCATAAATTGTTTAATACAGAGTAACAATACTGTTTACGCCTCTCTGTTCTTTCATACTACAAGTTCATTGTTTTGTCTACTGCCTGATAGATGTCGCTAATAGTGTTCTACATACCTATAATTTTTTGTTAGGAAAAATATATATTAATAAGAAAATAAATTAATAGACAGGTAAAATTCTTGTAGAAATTTTCTGGTAGAAGGTTTTCAATATATTATAGTGACAGTGAAGGGTGGTCTAAGCATTTTGGGATAGTTATACTTATAGTAATTTTGGTAGTGGAAGCAGGAATAATCAGTTAGATTCCTTCCTTTCCTGTCCTTCCTATCTAGCTGGTTTTCTCAACGGGTAGGCGACAGCTTTGTGGTGGTAAGTTTGTTTGATTTTATATTTCAGTTTTTCAATTAGTAATTTTTATTTAGTTGACCTCATTGCAAACACAACATCTTTTTTTGGTCCTGATTCGAGCGCGGATATCATTGTTTAGTAGTTTTTCTCATATTAGTAGTTTTTTTCGCGATATAAAAATCGCATTCAGTTACTGCTTTTTTAGATTTACTGTATAGTTTACTATCAATTTTCGATTTAAATTAGATAGATTTACGTACTTAGTTTTACAATTCAATTAGAGTTGGTTTGTATTTCAATTTTAGACATTCGATTTCTAATAAATTCACTTAACGTTTTCTAAAATAAAATGGATGCAAAAAGGAAACGGGTAAAAGTGTGGACAGCTAAAAAAAGAGCAATATTTTACACGTATCCAACAATTACTTGATATTAGCAAAGATGTAACAACTCCAGAAAAAATTGCTAAATTTAAACTTAAACTAGAAACTGTTGAGAAAACAAAAAATTCACTGTTAGAGGCATTAGACGAGATTAATTTACTAGAATGTGATCTTAATGAGGATTTTGTTCCAAATTATGCTGTTCTAGACGTAGTAGACGAAATGATGTGTCAAATTATATCTGTTGAAAAAAGTTTAAAAACTCCCAACCCAGGTGATTCACACCGAACTCGTCCATCTTTGGAGGGTAGACCTTCCCCAAAATTGCCTAAGTTACCACTTCCTAAATTCTCTGGGGATATCAAAGAGTGGCCTTTATTCATAGAATGTTACAATAGTATGATTCACAATAATTTAGAATTAAATGATGTAGACAAAGTACATTATTTAATAGGATGTTTAAGTGGTAGTGCCTTAAACGTGTGTTCTGGTATCCCTCCTACAGGAGATAATTATAATATAATTTTAAAGGCCCTTATTGATAAATTTGAAGACAAGCGAATTTTGGCAAATTCATATATAGAACAAATACTTCATTTTAAGCAGGCTTCCACCGAATCTTATTCTAGTTTAAACATTTTTTTGGAAAGATTTGATTCTACAGTTACGGCGTTATTGAAATTAAATATTGACAACTTAGCGGATTATTTTATCGCATATTTGGCATTAGCAAAACTTAATCCTGAAACACAAAAGTTGTTTGAAAATAGTCGCAGTTCAGAAATGCCATCTTACGAGGAAATTAAAATTTTTGTAAAAGAACAAGCGAAAATATGTTCGAGAACTCAGAATAACGATAAAATTAGTACGGGTAGTTATTCAAAAAAATAATAGTACGGGTGGTAAACCAAAAGTTACTCACTCTTTTGTTGTTCATGGCTCAAGTTCTACTTCTAATTTGAAATGTCATCTGTGTAAAAGTGATTCTCATTATCTCAATACCTGTTCTAAATTTTTGAAGATGTCTCCTGAAGAACGGTATAGACAAGTGAGAAATAATAATTTATGTTTGAATTGTCTTGCAACTCATAAAGTGATTAATTGTAGAAGTAACAATACTTGTAGGACTTGTCATGCAAGGCATCATACGCTTTTACATTTTAAATCTAATAGACTTTCTGCATGTAGTAGTGGTGATAAAACAAATTCCAAATTAGTTGACATTTCTGACTCATCCAAGGCGATAGAAAATGATCAGTTCAATCCGCTGCCTAGTACATCTACAACCGACGTAATCGTTAACAATAATGGGTCATCTAATCCGTCAGAACAAGCACTAGTAAACTTTTGTTCGCTTACAAATACAAGATTGTCGCGCCGCCACTGTAACACTGTACTTTTGTCCACTGTAAAGGTGCATATTGTTGATAATGATGGTTGTTTACTTACTTTTAGATTTTTAATCGATAGTTGTAGTCAAGCTAATTTTTTAAACTTAGAAGCTTTTCGCCGTTTAAAACTAACTATGCAAAAAAATACTTCAGAAGTTAGAGGAATTGGTTCCTCTTGTAGTAATGTTCGTGGTATCTCAAATATAGTTGTTATTTCACAGTATGATTCCTCAAAACGCTATCCTATAGAAGTTTTAGTAGTAGATAAAATTACAGAGCAATTGCCACGTGTTGAAATTAATTTAAAAGCTTTGTCACATCTAGATAATTTACCGTTAGCTGATAATGACTTTTGTAGGCCGAATAAAATTGACGGAATTATTGGAGCAGATATTTTTCCCTATTTATTAGGCCAAAAACGTGTAGTAGGCCCCCCAGGTACTCCGGTTGCTATTGAAACCACTTTAGGCTTTGTTGTTATGGGCGAAGCACCTACTTTATCGTCGTCGCATAGTATCAATCATAATTATTGTGTAGTAGTAGAACCCCCACTAGAATCTTTAGTTAGAAAATTCTGGGAAGTGGAAGATATTCCCTCCTTTTCTATAGTTAACCCTGATGATGAGGATTGTGAAAACATTTTCAAATCTACTTATAGTAGAGATATCACTGGTCGCTATACAGTAGCTCTACCTTTTAAATTGGATGCTTCTCTTCTTGGAGATTCGTACCAAATTGCTCTTAGAAGGTTTTTATCATTAGAGAAAAAAATAAATAGTAATTCCATTCTGAAAAAACAATATTCGGACATTATTCGAGATTATATTAGTCAGGGTCATATGAGCAAGGTATTAGTGGATCAATCTCCTAAAGAAGTTTATTATATTCCACATCATGCTGTATTCAAAGCTGACTCTACTTCTACTCCTATTCGCATTGTTTTCGATGCAAGTTGTAGAACTGATAGTAATTATTCTTTGAATGATTTATTGTTTACTGGTCCTAAACTGCAATCGGATGTTTGTACTATGTTTTTGAAGTTTAGGTTATTCGAGGTAGCTATTACAGCTGATCTTCGTCAAATGTATCGCCAAATCAATTTGATTAATGATCATTGTAGATTTCAGCGAATTCTTTGGAGATCCTCCCCCAATGACCCCATTGATATTTACGAATTAACGACAGTGTCTTTTGGTATTAAACCTTCTCCTTTTCTTGCTATGCGAACTGTGCGTCAGTTATCTCAAGATGAGAAATTATCATTTCCTTTAGCTTCCGAATTTGTAGCACAAGATATGTACGTAGATGATTTCGTTTCTAGCGTTCCTTCTACTAGTCAAGCAGTTGAGTTATATCATCAATTGGTCGAAATGTTTCAAACAGGTGGTTTTCAAATAATGAAATGGGCTACTAATTCCAAGGAGCTTTTAGCAAATATTCCTTTAGAAAATCATACATCTAAAATAGTTAGTTTTGAATCCGATAGACTTAAAGTTTTAGGATTACAATGGCAACCTAGTTTAGATGTTTTTTCCTTTTCTTTTGATGTCCCTAAAGAAATTTGTTCTAAGAGACATATTCTCTCCACAGTTGCACGTTGCTATGATCCATTAGGTTTTTTGGCACCTGTGACTTTGTTAGCGAAATTGTTGATAAAACAATTATGGATTCTTAAATTAGATTGGGATGAAGTTCCTCCTCCTGATATCATTCGTAAATGGGATCAATTCAAAAATGATTTACCTTTGCTTTCTACTTTTGAAATTCCTCGACATATAGGTACAGGAAATAATCATCCAGTTATTATTATAGGATTTTGCGATGCATGTTCTTCATCCTATGGAGGTGCAGTGTATGTACGTAGTGTTGTAAACAGTGAAATAAAAATTAGTCTTATTTGCGCTAAAGCCAAGGTTTCTCCTATGAAAGTAGTTACTATACCTCGTTTAGAGCTATGTGCTTCACATTTATTAGCTAAACTCATTAATTTTGTTGTAGACTGTTACCAATCAAAGTTAAAAATTACCGATATTTATGCTTTGTCAGATTCCACGGTAACTCTCAACTGGATAGCAACACATCCATCAAAATTACCTACATTCGTAGCCAATCGTGTTGCTCAAATTCAGACTTTTATCAGTCCTAATTCATGGTTTCACGTGGATGGTCAAAATAATATTAGTGATTGTTTATCACGAGGTTTAACTCCTAGGCAACTTGTAAATAATCCTACTTGGACACTTGGTCCAGACTGGTTGAAATTATCCCCATCTTTGTGGCCAATTTGTCGAGTGGCCCCAAATGTTCCTGAGAACAAAGTTGTATCTGTAGTCGTTACAAAAACTTATGACTTGGACAATTCTTTTCTTAATCTTATAGAACGAAAATCGAAATGGCTTCGTTTATTAAATAGTGTTGTGTATGTCCTTAGGTTTCTAAAATTATTACTAAAATCTTCAGTTATTTCTAACATTGATTTGGAAAAGGCTGAAATGGTGTTACTTAAAATTGTTCAGTATAAACATTTCAAGTCAGAAATTACACTATTGGGAAAAAATATTTGTCCTTCGTCGTTGAAAACTTTGCGACCGTTCATTCAAGATGGAATAATTCGAGTAGGAGGGCGACTGTCCAATTCTGACCTTGATTTCGATAATCGTCATCCCATTTTATTGCCTAAACGAGATAGATTCGTTGATCTTCTAATCGATTATTATCATTCTTCGAATTTACACACTGGACCTTCATTAGTTTTAGCATTGCTTAGATTACGTTACTGGATATTGTCTGCTCGAAGTGTAGTTAGATATAGAATTCAAAAATGCAATACTTGTTTTCGTTTGAGTCCAAGGTCGTCTACCCCATTAATGGGAAATCTTCCAACTTGTAGGGTGCAAGAAGCCAAACCATTTTTGCGTAGTGGGTGCGACTACGCAGGTCCGGTGCAAATTATTCCATATCGTAAAAGGGGAATTCGTTCTGTAAAGGCCTATATTTGCTTATTTATATGTTTAGCAACTAAAGCTGTCCATTTAGAATTAGTCACGGATTTGTCTACGTCTAATTTCCTTCAGGCCTTTAAGAGATTCATTAGTAGACGAGGAATTGTTTCGGAACTATATACCGATAATGGGACTAATTTTATAGGTGCTAAGGCTGCTCTAGATGATCTTTACACTTTAATTGGTTCGCAAGAATATAATGAAACTATGGAAGGTGAATTTGCTACTCGTGGTATATCTTGGAAATTGACCCCTCCTTCAGCTCCTCATTTTTGGAGGACTGTGGGAATCCAATGTGAAATCTGTTAAAACTCATCTATATAAAGTAGTTGGCAACCAATTGTTAACGTATGAGGAATTTAACACATTTTTAGTACAAGTTGAGGCCTTGTTAAACTCGCGTCCCTTATGTGTATTAAGTTCTGATCCCTCGGATCCAATTGCACTCACTCCTGCACATTTTTTTGACACTTACCCCTATATCGAAACTTCCTGCTCAAGAACTTCTTGATGTTAACATTAGTCGATTGGATCGTTATCAGTTAATTGATCAAATGGTTCAACATTTTTGGAAGCGGTGGCGTTTAGAATATATAACTTCACTACAGACACGTCAACGCTGGAATACTAATAATTCTTTGGTAGAAACAGGTATGGTAGTATTATTGAAACAACCAAATGCACCCCCTTTGCAGTGGCCATTAGGAATTATAGAAAAAACTTATGGTGGACGTGACAATATTGTACGCGTTGTAGATGTTCGAACAAAAAACGGTATTTACAAACGCCCTGTTGTCAAACTATGTCCTTTGCCAACGCAATAGTAAAAAAAAATCTAAAATTCTAGTTAGTAATTCTTTGTATACATAGTTTAAGGTATAAATTTGTTTAGTTAAGTTATTTAGTAATTAATTAGATAAATTTAAATTTATTTACAATTAGACATTTTCTCCATGTGATTAGTATAGCCTCTTTGATATTCATTAGGGAATTCTGAAACATTTTTCAGGGCGGGGGGAATGTTTACGCCTCTCTGTTCTTTCATACTACAAGTTCATTGTTTTGTCTACTGCCTGATAGATGTCGCTAATAGTGTTCTACATACCTATAATTTTTTGTTAGGAAAAATATATATTAATAAGAAAATAAATTAATAGACAGGTAAAATTCTTGTAGAAATTTTCTGGTAGAAGGTTTTCAATATATTATAGTGACAGTGAAGGGTGGTCTAAGCATTTTGGGATAGTTATACTTATAGTAATTTTGGTAGTGGAAGCAGGAATAATCAGTTAGATTCCTTCCTTTCCTGTCCTTCCTATCTAGCTGGTTTTCTCAACGGGTAGGCGACAGCTTTGTGGTGGTAAGTTTGTTTGATTTTATATTTCAGTTTTTCAATTAGTAATTTTTATTTAGTTGACCTCATTGCAAACACAACAAATACTTTTTAACTAGCGTATGATATTTTGCAGGGCATATTTTTGCAACTTTTTTTTCGTCTTTTGTTAATCAGTTTTGTAACAGCTGGTTTTGTGTTGCTTGATGAATTTTACCTTTAATCTGTTGAAATATTAGAGTCTTCCTTGTCTCAAAACAGGTATTATGGGAGCAGGAATTTGGAACAGGTATATCCTGGAAAAACGAGTATTCCTTCAAGTGCAGACCTGTTCCAAATATCCGTTTGGCAGGTATAAAAATTTGGCAAGTAAGACTGGAATATTTTGTCGGTTTAAAGGTAAAATTGATGAAGTAAATTCTAATCAATTGTAAGGAAACCACAATTGTCTAACAAGAGACGAAGAAAGCAATAGTGCTATCACCGACTTGTGATCTATGGCAACAACACGGATCCTATATGCCCCACTTGTCCTATGGATCCTGTATGGATCCTGTATGCCTCCTGTTTCGAACGTGTGCCTGTCTGTGGCGTACGTGTGCACGGGCAAGAAATACAAGGGTACATAATTTACAAGGCGCTTAAAAAATACGGTTAGGTATACTTTAATTACACAGCCACACAAAAAAAAGTTCTGTGCAGCGAGCACGAGGGTATGGAATCCACAGATTTTTTAAGGCTGATTACGTTACGTAGATGAAAAATTGATCTATCGCGTCAATTTTTCAGGGCCGGCTCGTTGAGGGGCCCGCGGGGGATTTTCCTAAGTCCGGCCCTTTTGACGCTGGTGACCAGAGAAACATTGTGTGAGTCCTGTAGCACTGAGGAGTTGGTAGAGATCACGGACAAGGTCATTCACCCATCTCCATGCACTCAGCAATCATTCTCGAAACCCTAGAGCGATTGAACATCTCAATTTTAAACCATTGAACATATTTTTTTTGGGAAGTGTGCATACATCGTGGTATGTTACCCAGAAGGGGTGCGAACGTGTGAACCGAATGTGGGAACCATAAATGGGATGTATACACCCAAAAATTGAGATGTTCAATCGCTTTGTGGTTTCGAGAATGATTGCTGCGTGCATGCGGAGATGGGTGAATGACCTTGTCCGTGATCTCTACCAACTTCTCAGTGCTACAGGACTCTACCAACTCTGTTTCTCTGGTCACCAGCATCAAAAGGGCTGGACTTCTGGAAAATCTGAACCTGAACCTGAACAGGAAAACCTGAAAAATTTACACGATAGATCAATTTTTCGTCTTCGGATATCGTAATTAGCGTTAAAAAATCTGTCGATTCCATACCCCCATGCTCGCTGCACAAAACTTTTTTTTTTGTGTGTGGTTGTTATCATACAGTTGTATACTGCCGACCCTGCTTTGTAACACACTTACCAGATCCTAGACTCATAATGATTGATTGAGGGCTAGCTCGTAGCTACGTGAAAATTCGAGTTATACCTAAACCTACCATATTTTTTTCATAAAAAAACGGGACGGTAGAAAGAAAATGCACCACAGTAAAATGCTTTTGGTGTTGACTAGAAATACAATATTTATTTTTTGGTATAGATAGGTATAGGTGCAATGTACATACTTACATAAGAGAAATTAACAAAACAACTAAATAGTCTCATAAGAGAGCAACAAAAATAATATTTAAAAATCGCTTTTGCTGCACATTTTAATTGAAAAAAGGCAGTACATTGAAATAAGGGACATCTACCCGTCCCCGCAAATATTTTGGGGACGCGGGACGTAAATCTCTGAAAAAGGGACGGTCCCGTAAAAAACGGCACGTCTGGTAGGTTTAGTTATACCAAAAAGTATCATAAAAACTAAAATAGGTTACCTCGCGAATTAACTAATTGTTTTGCTTTTCGGTTCACTGGTCGGGTGAATTCAATCAGTTCAGGAGCGGATTTTCGCAAATGTAGCATAATGTTTGGACACACGATTAATAGAGGGACCCGAACGGCGCGTGCAGAACTTGGGGTGGGTCATAAATTGACAATGGGGTCGGCCTCTGCGCCCATTATGTAATAGACGCAGAAAGGACGTCGACCGATGTCTGCGGAAAGGACAACAATAGTCTTAAAATGTGTCATGGCCCTTTTGTGTCGCAATATATTGTAATTCGTACAGGTACGGACTTGCCTATGAAGATATCTGAATAGCTGCTAATGTTCACTTTCAACTATCAAGTCACAGCGAGATGATGCTAATCTCACCGCGGAATGACGGTCAATGGTAATGTGCATTAGTTTAAATCTATCGACATAAACGCTTTTTACTAATAGTTTAAAAAGTTTAAAAAGCATAGATCTCCCAGTAAATTTAAATAGGATGGCATTTCATATAGGGTATGGTTTTAAAATTGATATGCAATGTGGGCTATTAAGAACCAGAACACGTCCGGGACTTATTTATTTATTATCCAATTTTAACAGTATTGGTGTCAAAATGTTTTGAAAGTTAAAACTATGTTAAAACGGGTCTGTAACATTAACGTATCTAACTACAGCTCTTAATGTTAAATACTTATCAGCTACAATTTGCCCAATGACCAATGTCTGATTTTAAAACTCTTTCCATCTACGCGCAATACGCTACACAAGTTCACATAACCTGTAACTTCGGAACATGTTTTCATTGTGCAGTAGCTGAGAAGAAAACAAGAACTTTTGTATTTTCGTGTGATGGAACCTTGCTTCTATATATATTCAACTCTTAAGTTTTTTATAATACAATGCATTAGGAAAAATGATATTACTGCTAATAATTGTTATTTACATCACTATTATGTAATATGATATTTGTGCAAACTAATGCAATGTAAACTGTAAATAATATATTTTTGGTTCTTGTTGGATGTTAACGCGCATATTAATAGGATCGTATTATAACTAGAGTTCGGTATTCTCGGCTTACCGCATGTAAAACTACATTTACCATGCTATCCAGCGTTCCCGCATGAGATGGGCGTACTACCGCGCAGACGTGAGTCCCGGGACTCACGCGTATATAATTTATAGGAGCTTAAAAAAAGCGTGGTTTATACTCTCATTATCATAGAGTTTTATAGTGTCGAGCCCTGCGTTGTAGCACACATTTCCGAACTTTAATTATAACCGAGAAGCAATTTATTACAGTTTTACCATTCAAGTTGATGGCTTTTTATTTTATTGCAACCCATTTGTTCAAACTCCATCGTTACTTTTGATTTTAGTAATAAAATAGGCAATATTCCCTCTTTTAACGACCACCTACTTAGGGATAGACCGTAGTAGGTATGTAAATGTTTTTTAAGGCCTGACCTGTGTTGTAATAGGGGCCTTTTGATCGGCAATATACACAGTTGTCATACAGACATTTAGTGTGTAATCAGATTTAGATTTCTTTCAATTGGTAGGTGGAACTGACATCTCTAAAGGTATATCCCGGAATTGTATGTTACAATTCTTTCATTAGGTAAAGACGAAAAGAGCTTTTTTTTTTATTAAAAAAATATTGAGATATTCAATAAACAATCATTTATGAAAAATGTCAAAATTCTTCAAAATATTTATAGTTTATGAAAAGTATCTTCGTTTACATCGTACATAAATATATTATGTACAGGGTTTGTCCGGAAAGTAATGTCAGTGAATTTTTTTCCCGAGACTGTACGCGCCAGCCCGCGCTTTACGTGCTGGGATTGTGGTGGGGGGATCAGGCAACAAGATCCAACAAGCGTCAGTTGGCTACCGGTCGTTGTAGCGGTCGCATCACTCGTTCTTTGAGAGTCGTTACAGTGACCCGGTGCAAGAAAAAATGCAACGTTCGCTTGAGCAGCGGATGGCGATCAAGTTTTGTGTGAAACTGGAGAAGAGTGCTGCGGAAACCATTCCAATGTTGAAGCAGGCTTTCGGCGTCGATTGTCTTTCGGACAGGCAAATTTTCCGGTGGCACAAGGCCTTCGCAGAAGGTCGGGAATATGTCAACGACGAGAACCGCGCTGGACGGCCATCAACCTCCAGTTCCGACGACAATGTGAAACATGTGCGTGACTTGTTGAACACTGACCATCGTCTAAGTGTCCGTTTAATTTCCGAAACATTAGACATTACGAAAACCATTGGTCACGAAATTGTGTCGGAGTCTTTAGGAATGAGGAAGGTGTGCGCGAAGCTCGTGCCAAAAGTGCTAACGGACGATCAAAAAGCGAGGCGCGTCGAAACCTGCCAAGAACTTTTGGACACCTGCGAAGACAACGCCGCTTTCCTTGATGACGTCATTACCGGGTGACGAAAGTTGGGTCTTTGAATACGATCCGGAGACGAAGAGGCAAAGTGCGGAATGGCACAAGGAACTCCCCTCGCCCCAAGAAGGCCAGGATGTCCAGGTCAAAGATCAAGACAATGCTGATTGTCTTTTTTGATTGCCGGGGATTGGTCCATCATGAGTTCCTTCCACAGGGGACAACCGTAACCGGAAAGTTTTACGTCGAGGTGCTGAAGCGGCTGAAACGCAGGGTGAATCGCGTCCGCCCAGACATCTCAAAATCCTGGAAGCTTCACCACGACAATGCGCCTTCGCACACCTGCTTCCTCGTGGCCGATTACCTCGTCAAGGCAGGCATCACCGTTGTTCCCCAGCCTCCCTACAGCCCCGATGTGGCGCCCCCAGACTTTTTTCTGTTTCCGCGCCTCAAAACCCCAATGAAAGGACAGCATTTTGGGTCGGTGAAAAACATTCACAAGGCTTGCACCGACGCTTTAAAGGCGATTCCGGAAAACGACTACCGTACGGCTTTTGATGCGTGGAAGACCCGCTGGAACTATGTGTGGACGCAGGAGGAATGTATTTTGAAAATTTCTAAAGATTTGTACACATAGAACCAATAAAAACCATTTTTCAAAGCTCACTGACATTACTTTCCGGACAAACCCTGTATGTTTGAATCGTATATTTATCAAAGGTATTCAGTTGTTTACGAAGAACGTTTGGGAAACACGTTGCAGATTTGCGAATAATGTTCGAAATTTACTAAACCAGTTAACCCGAACACTAAAAGACATGGCCAGATAATGTGTCATACTGTCATAGCAAAATGCGCCAAATACAGTGTTTAACATGAATCTTAGCATGTAAACTGTACATATATAACTTTTCCTACAGTTTCTAATGTTCGCTCTTTAATTAAACCCTCCCTCCTGGCAGGTGCGTGGGATAACTAAAATAAGAAATAAGAAAACAAAACTTATTAAGTTTCAATTAAATATTGTACCTGACGAAAAGGAATTCAAATGTCACACATTTAAGTATGTAATAATGTTTTTTTTTTTTTGAGACTGAAGTGGAGAAATTGTATGTGAAAATGGTAATTCCTTAAGTAGTGTTTTTTTTTGAGTTAGGTAATAAGGACGCAATGTCAACTTTGAAGTCACTAATTCGATAACCAGCCCTTTCTCCACATATTCATGTATAGTGTGTAGCCATACCGTATTTTGAAAAAATCGTTAATTCTGTTTTAAGAGTGCTACGTTACTCTCTATTCAAAAAATGCATAAATGGAGACAATTTTATTTCTTCTTCTCTCAACCTTGCATTATAATATATTTATGATTGTATATCGGTAATTATAAAATAGATTTTTTATAATTGTATAATCAAAGTTCAGAAGAAAAAGTCAAAAATCAATCAATTTTTCACCCAAGTTGTAAAACTTGAACGCTTCGACAATTTCTTGTGCTTATATTACAATAAAATTATAAGCAGTGTAGTCAAATTTCAATGAATTAAGCACAAAGAGGTTTCAAAGTAAATCTATAATTAAACAATTCCAATAATGAACTGAGTCACCGCGTTGTACGAACACTGCCGACTGTCGAAGCCTGTAAGGTACTGATGAAATCGTCCAGTTTACTATGACAATCAGAAGTATCTAAACTAAATCTAGATTCACCCGTAAAGTGTACAAAGATTCAATCTGCGTCGAGCTCTAGTGTTATTGTTATGTTATTCAAAGCCACGTTCCATATCACTTTGCGCAAATTGGTAGCCTCTCACTGGCAGCGGCAAGCGCGGTCCCATTTCCAGTAGGTACTCATACTTCTGCCTTTCCAACGCTCAAACGTTATGGTGGCGGCACTTCACTTGGCGTAGCGTATTCGTATATTTGTTGTATTTGCCCAAAAACGGCGATGTGTAGAGAAGCTATTCGCTATATTCGCTTTATTTGTACAAATAACGCGAACAGCGCATATATAAATAACAGTAAATACGCGTTTCCATCCACTTGTCGGTTTTCAATCACACATCAAAGAAGTCAAATAAGGCGAATATTTGCGGTATCCGTCCACGCTTGGTTCCACCAGCGCCGTGCTCGTCATGGTCTTTTAGTAACTTATGTAGATTTAACATGTATTGATAATAAGAAGCATTCAGGTAATAAGCTTCTGTCGCTGTCAACACGTCCGTCACTGTATTCATTGGTTCTGAATATTCAAACATATTTGGCATATTTGAGTATTTTGATATATGTGTGGATGGCATGATTGGAATATTTGCGAATACATAAAATATCTGGACAAATACAGCGATATACAAACACAAATACGCTACGCCAAGTGAAGTGCCACCATAGGAAACATTCGTCACAACAAATAGTCTAATATTAATAATAATAATAATAATAATAAACGACTTTATTTGCTCCTTGTTACAAAAATGAACGTACAATTAGAATAGAGCAAAAAAGGCGAAGTATCGCTCAAAGAGCGCTTTTCAACTTAACCGACAAAAAAAAAATACAGAAATGACATAAAATACAATTTAAATATAAATATAAAATATAAGTATGTACTTAAACTGTAAAATTACAAATTTAAATTACAAATAACATCATGGAATTTATAATAAATACCATGGAAATTACAAATATGTAACATATACACTTTTTCAACAGAAACCGAAACAGAGTAATTCACATAAATAGCCTAATGTTCATATTCCGATAGTAGCAGTTAGTGTCCCAAAAAATAAGCCTTTAATTTTTTCTTGAAATTAATTAAGGTATATGAGAAAAATACCATAGGTAGGCTATTGTATAATTTACACGCTATATATGTGAAGCAGCGAGTAAACATTGCCGTGCGGTGTCTTGGAATAACTAATAAATTTTTATTTCGAGTAGTGATGTTATTTATGTCTTTGAATTGTACTAATTTATTATATAAATAAGATGTTTTTTTTTTTGTTAAAAGAACTTTGTGTATAAGGGAAAGTAGATGTACATCTCTTAATTTTTCCAATTTTAATCTTTTAGTTTCTGCAATTTTAAAACTAATATGATCAAATTTACGTATACCAAATGAGAATCTGAAACACGAATTTTGAATTTTTTGTAGTTTGTTGGATTCAAATCTACGTAGAGCCGGACCATATATTAAGTCGCAATATGAAAGTTTGGAAATAATTAATGCCTCACATAGATTTAATTTTAATTCCGAACTTAATATATATCTGTGAGGGTAAAGTTGTCTAAGAACGTTATATGATGACTTACATAAATAATTAACGTGTTTTGTGAAACGCATATCCGAGTCAATCCACAATCCTAAGTTTTTTGCCTCATCTACAACTGGGAGTTCTTCACCTTGTATTTGTACTTTTAATGTTGTTTTTACAAGATCTCTTTTATGTTTTGGGCCAAATAATATGATTTTAGATTTGTTTGCATTAAGTTTAAGATTGTGACTTGTTGATATATTGACTAGTCTATTTAAGTCACTATTAATTACTTCTCTTGCAAATAAGGATTGATCAGATGTAAAAGAGTATGTGTAATCAGATGTAAAATGTATTCTTAAGAGTATGAACATGCCTGTATACAGAGTGCCCCAAAAAGCAACGTCCAGCCGAAAGGGGGTTACAGACTAGGTCCTGAATGGATATGTGACAAAAAATAATAGATACAAGTATCTTGGTCCCTAAATGATACCTAAATCATCCCCAAATCATTTCCCTAAATTAATATTTTTGTGCCATGGCTCCAAACGAAGGTTGTTTTTTATTTTAACTGTGCTGATTAATACGCCATTTGGATAAATTATAACAGTCATGGAACATACTTCAAAAAAAAAAGAATTTATATTCATGAAGGTTCTGGTTATTGTCATTGCCCAACTTTGACTATTCACTTCTTATAAAAAAAAAATGTACTGCATGGAATTTACAACTGTCCTCAAATGTTGGTGCATCTAATGAAGATTTCAAAATGGTAATAAAATAACTAGCTTTGATTGTTAAAAAAGTAACCCCCGTAAACTGGACGAAAAAATTTAAAAAAAGAAGAAATTCGAAATATAAACCATAACTTTAAAGTATTTTTTTACTTGAAATAGTTAATTGTTTTATTTTTAACACCTTACATAGTTTTCATACAAAACCAGAAAAATTGAAAAAATAAAAGTAATTTCCGTCGAGTTTCACAGACAGGGAAATTGCCTTGAAATTGTTGACACGCTCAGACCCGCTGTGGTTGAATAGCAGTGTTGAATAGCAAGCGGCGACTTTTGAGGCGGCCAATTCTTTAGGACGCCCTGTATATCAAACTTTTTATCATTTCAGATGAAATAATATGACGAGTGAAGACTTTTATTTAGAGCAAACGGGTCCGCCTGCCCGGTCCCTTTTTCTCTTACATTACTGTAGCCAATCCCTTATTTGCCGTAATTCACAAATGCTGTCTTGTACAAATTCTATAATAGCTTTTTCGCCCCGTTGCAGTAAGCCTATAGCCGTACCATCCTAATTTCTGCAGCCCCTCATAATTCCACCCTTCTGTTTCCCATCTATTTTGATTCTGATTTGATAATACGTCGAATTATATCGGAGGAATAAAATGCGACACGCTTCGGTGCACGTCATTTTGTTAATGGCGCTGATAAGACATCGCAGATATACAGTGTGTCCCAAAAAGTTGGAAACAGTCGCGCAGAATCGAAACTATTAGTATTTCCAAAAAAAGTTTCCTACAAAAAACATTCGCATCACAAACCGCCATCGACCAGTCAAAACGACGTCGACATTCTTCTACAGGGTGTTTCACAAATCAGAAAAAACCGTTTCGGTTAAATGGCAACACCGCTTAATTCGCATCTAATCAAAAAATGTTATTAAGAAAAGTTGTTCAGAATGCCGAAATATGGGGGTGTGTGAAAAATCAGCGCGATAGTCAAATGTTTGCGATTTAACGCTGCTGGCCCAAAAAGTTGGAAACAGTCCCGCAGAATCGAAACTATTAGTATTTACAAAAAAAGTTTCCTACAAAAAACATTCGCATCATAAACCGCCATCGACCAGTCAAAACGACGTCGACATTCTTCTACAGAGTGTTTCACAAATCAGAAAAAACTGTTTCGGTTAAATGGCAACACCGCTTAATTCGCATCTAATCAAAAAATGTTATTACGAAAAGTTGTTCAGAATGCCGAAATATGGGGGTGTGTGAAAAATCAGCGCGATAGTCAAATGTTTGCGATTTAACGCTGCTGGACCAAAAAAGTTGGACAGGCCCGCAGAGTCAAAACTATTGATATTTTCAAAAACAGTTTCCTACAAAAAACATTCGCACCATAAACCGCCATCGGCCAATCAAAACGACGTCGACATTCTCCTCGGCCTGTTTCCCACTTTTTGGGCAGTTTTAATTCGTAAACATTTGACTATCGCGTCGATTTTTCGTATATCGCCATATTTCGGCATTCTGAACAACTTTTCTTAATAACATTTTTTGATTAGATGCGAATTAAGCGGTGTTGCCATTTAATCGAAACAGTTTTTTCTGATTTGTGAAACACCCTGTAGAAGAATGTTGACGTCGTTTTGACTAGTCGATGGCGGTTTGTGATGCCAATGTTTTTTGTAGGAAACTTTTTTGGAAATACTAATAGTTTCGATTCTGCGGGACTGTTTCCAACTTTTTGGGACACACTGTACAATGTCTGAATGTATGTATGTATATGTATACGAATATTTCACAAAGGCGCAATTTGCTTTCGATTTTTATCTGTTCAAAGTGTTTGGATTTTTACGACCAAATAAATCGAAGAGGAAAATGTACAGGGTTATTGATTATACACGGTGAGTTTTTAGTGGGTATCTGGTTTATAGAATTGTTTCAAAAACACGCTACAATATAGTAGGTATGTGAGGATGTTTAAACATTTTAAAATAATGCCGAACATATAGGGTGTTCATATATTTCCGGTCGTCGATTAATTTCGTTATTTTAAGTGAGACTCCCTGCATATTTTTACAAATTTGGAAAGAGTACAAAAGAACACACAAACCTACACATCACATATCCCAGGCGTTTTCAAGGGCGTAGCCAGTAGTTATCTTTGGGGGGAGGGGGGGCGATCGCTGCAGATTAAACAAAAAAAGCCAAAAAAAAAAGGTCACTACAGGCAACGGCAACCGCATTCCCCCCGAGTATTTTGATTTTTTTACTTGACCCTTTGGGGGGGCGATCGCCCCCATCGCCCCCCTCCCCTGGCTACGCCCTTGGGCGTTTTGGAGATGTTTGATGTGTTTTTTTTTTTAATTGACAGATATTAGGGTCTGGAAAAACTGTCGTAACTTTTTTCGGATTTGGGTAAAAACTTCTTTGCGTAATTAAAATAAATGATTTGTAGAAGATATTGTTTCTTGTTAAAAGCTGTTAATGCAGGTAATGTTTTATAAGAAAACGGTCTTTTGTAATCCTGTGTTAAAAAAATTGAATTCGTTCCAAAGAAGCTGGCGCAGCATTTAACGTTAAGGAAAAACCAACGACCACGGCACAATCCGGGAGACAGTTTCTTATACAATAACTTTTCTACTTCAGCTTTGCGCAATTAATTTCTGTCAAATAAAACAATTATTTAGTGACATCATCGTTACATACGGACTGTTATTGATTAAATCACGAGTGTGCTAATTTCATGAATTATAAATTGTTTTACTTTGATAAATGCACAATTTGTAGTTGCATTTTCGATTAATTAACCTGATCCTTTTCGGTGCGGCGAATGAAATAAATGAGTCGTAATAATGTGCAATTGAACACGGAACACATTGGGCTGTGTAATGTAATGAATAATGTGTATTGAGACGTACATACATACATATACATATGTATGTACATAATATATACGAGTATGTATAAGTTTGCCATATGTGCCCGGTTTAATTTGTTTAATCGGATGTGTAAGTTTTACGATCCAGCTGATCCATTCACTATTCAAGTGAAAATAATAACATGTAATTTAATTCCATATAATTTTTACACGCATATTGAGGAGTGGATTAGGAAATATAGAGTTTGAAACATATGTCATGTAGATCAGTGGTGGTTTAAGAATTTTGCCGCTTAGAAAACTGTTGTTTTTTCACAAACCGTTTCTAACTAAAATATCCTTTTTGATTTTTAATTGAAAATAAGTCTGGTCGCCTGTATATGTTTTACCTTGACCACCTCATTTTTTTCGTAGACGGCCAAAGAAAATTGTAATCTGCAAAAAGTATTACCGTCTGAAATTAGAATTTGACACGTGCATGTATAAAAAGAAAGAAAACCTCACTACGCCAGGCGTCGCGACGCTTTGAACAATTTTTTTTCAGAAGCATACCAGTTTTATGGCATCGCCGAAAAGCGAAAAGGTAGAAAATGTGGCTTATTCTGTACAGTGTCTGATAATGGAGAATTTATCTAATAATAAGTAGGTATAAATTGTATTGTAAATTAAATATTAATGAGACAAGATTATCTACTTTTAGGTATGTGGTTCTGTTTCTAGTACCCACCTACATATGTACGTATTAGGGCTAGAACCAAATGGTACATGCCAGGGTCGAACTTGAGCATGCATGCTCCAGTGAATAAATAGTGACTTACTAAGTAATATTGTTTTCTCTTACTTTTCCCGCATATGTTGTCACACTCTTACACCTCGTCGTCCTCATATAGGAATTCACTTCTTGGGATTCCATTTCTTTTATTTTCTCGGTGTTTTAGCGACCTTTTCACATTGTCCTTTTCTGTAAACCTGTAAGTAACACTTGCATATTTCACAGTACACAGTGGTAGCTTTAACACTGGAAAACCCTGCACAATTTTTTTAAATTGATAAGTAAATGATGCTGGCGTTTTAACCATCGTTATAATATCAATTAAGTATAACAATCAGTAATGCACAATTACAGGCGCTCGACCCTCAAAGGACTAAATAAATACGGAACCTGTTTCGCGTCGCAGTCGTCCCGGCCCCCGCCCCGCTGGCCGAGCCACGGCCACCTGGAATACGAAATACCGATACGCGGCCGCCTGGAAGACGATCGGTATCCGAGAATTTTGTTCTAGCTCTAGTACGTATGTATTTTGAAAATGGCTGTTCTTATGCCTTCTTCAAGGGGCTGTATCTAGCTCCTTTAGGAACAATTCCAGGTTTCTGTCCCAAATTGATTATGCATGCATTGGTATTTCGGCTACTCTTGGAGATAGAAAGATGGTTAAATGGGGATAGTTTTAGAGGATTTTATTACCTCTTAAACTTTTTTTTTCAAATTCGATTTATCTGTAATCGTTTTCGAGATAATTCCACAAAACTTAGAAGGTGCATTTTAGAAAATGTCTCATATTTTTTTATATGGTGCTCAAAATTTTCTTTTCACCGATGTATCACAGTGCTTGAAAAAAATGTCGCCTCCTGTGAAATATACATTTTTTCGAAGTAGACAGCAATTTGAAAATTACAAACGAAAAATAATCAACCACTGGAAATAATGTGAACTACAAAATAATGACATTCCTCCCATCTAGACACTCTCGAATTCTCATATTAATTCACTACCCTATATTAGAGGTTGATTTTGTATTTTCCAGGGGGTTGTATGAAAAACGAACTTCAAAAATGGAAAAAGGAGACAAAAGTGCCTTACATTGGCCATTTTGAGTCCAAAATATTGATTTTTTATTTAAAAATACGAATTTTTCCATAATGCGTCGATTGACCGTAAGTGGTTTAGGAAACAGCAGTTTAAATCTAAATTCCATAATTTTACCGACGTTTTTAACAAATTTTAATAGGAAAACCTCACCATCTTCTAGATTTTAACCCTTGATTATTTTCAGTTAAGGTAATTTAAACATTAACGAAAATACCATGACTTTTAACATGCAAACCCTCTTTTTATTATGAAGAGAATGTCGGATATTTACCATTTTAACCCACTAATATAGGCACAGAATATACAGGTATGCTGTTATAAATCATTATTAAATACTATACAATTAAAATCCACCGCACAGAGTCACTCTTGTGGGCATAAGAACTTTGTGGACAAAAAATTGTCCAATTTTGTCAAAAGTCAAGATGTAACTGAAAATTAAAAAGTTGGTACAATGAAAATAAATGCAAAAAATATTAAATGTCTCTAAAATTGGCCAAATACACATTTTACACAAATACACCACGTTTTACACAAACCAATTTATTGCGCAATAAATTGTAGAATTTATTTTCCAATAAATTGTCCAATTTTAGTTACCGTTTACACTTTGCCATATTTGTAACAATTTATTAGTAAATTTCGACACAGCCAGCTCTCAATGACTAAAACCTTAGAGAAATCGCTTATCTTATTATTAGGTTGGTACAATGAAATAAATGTAAAAAGTTACTAAATATCCTTAAAATTGGCCAAGAAATTAGAGCAAGTTCTAAATTCTACAATTTATTGTGGTCAATAAATTGGGCACTCTTTCTGTTTTACACGTACCTATTCGAATAAATTGAAGGGCAACTTGGATAATTTATTGTGCAATAAATTGGTAGGTAGGTACACTCGAACCCCTCTTAAGTCGCCAAATCCGTGCATCATTACCTCGCTTAACTCGCGAAATTTATCCTCTTAAGTCGCGATCATAACCTCAACTTTTTCGTGTTTTAGCTGCAAAAAGAAATATTTAGAGATATACCACAGCACTTGTTATAACGAAAAATGAGCCAACTGAACGAAAAATCAATGTACGTATACCCAGTCGTGCGTAACAAAGTTCAATTTTCCACTTGAATGAATATTTTAAAGATTAAATATTTTTAAAAGACACCGAACCTATTTTAAATCAATAAATGTATTACACAATCATTTTTTTTCAATAAAAATTGTACATATTCATGCGAGAATCCAATTTCCAAACGTAGTTCTAAAACTTTTACAGGTGGCGACTTAACCGGGACGGTTTCGCGACCTAATAGGGGGAAACGTGGTGAAATAACAGAGGATGCGAATTAAGCGAAGGTGAAATAAGAGGGGTTCGAGTGTATGTGTAAAACAGTCTTACTTTTCCCCATCTAACCATATTTCCATCTCCAACAATAACCGAGCAATAAGCAATAAGCGTGCTTAACTAATTTGGGACAGACTGTATAAACAGGACAACATTATCTTATTTTTGAATGTAGAATACTCAAAAAAATATATAGCGGGGTAATTTCGAATTATGTATTCTGTATAGAGATGCTATTGAGATACGTCCACGCAAGCGTCGAGCCTACCGGAAAGACCCGAACAGGTTGCCTCGGAGATTCAAATCAACTGTGAACGGCGAACGAACGGCGACTCGTTTCCAATTTCCAATCTAGTCTGGTCGCCGCCCGTCAGCGCGTAAGTGAGTTGTAGTCGTTGTTTTCGCGTTGAGCGCTCGACTCGCGTAAAGTTTTAAAACTCTCTTCGCCAATGTAAATTACGGGTATTCTTGAGAGTGAATTTCATTGTTGGTGACTTTGTGACTTTCCGCCATGGCCACGGGCCGCCTAAACTTGTGTTTTGTTTTAATTGCAACAATAACAGGTGAGTCAACGTTTTAATCAGGTTATACCTGCTTGGGAGTACTCTATTGACTTAACCTCACTTTAAGCGTGTTTTATTTGTCGTCTTTTGTGCATTTTGTGCGGAACAACAGCATGTCCTAGGCTGTGGTAGTATGGTATGTTACCTATGTACCTACATAAATCGTGTAAATCCATAAGTAGGTACCTACTTAATAGTGATGCATGTTCATATGTATGTTTTTGTACAGCAATAATACCTATGTAGGTAAATTGGTAAATAGTTGAAGATCATTGACCTTTCAGAGTTTTTTAAATTTTCTGTGAGAATTTAAGCCTAGTCGTTATAACGGCGAATAGCGAGTGCGAAAATTCAGATTTTTTTTCGCGGAATGAATGTGATTGGTCTAAAATGTCCAAATCATTTTAAAACTAAGATGGCGCGCAATTCCGGCGATTGTTTTATCTTTTTGCGGTGCCGCCAAAAAGTTCAACTTATTTTAAATTTTTAGAGGATTTTATGTTTTCATTTATAGTTTATTGTCGTGTTTATTGCATTTTCCTTCATTTATAAAATGTTATCAACTCTAATTACTTAACCTCTAAGTAGTTAATTAAAAAAGCAATAGGTCCAAAATTAATTTAGTTAGACTCGATTAAAGATGATCTTAAAAAAGATTTTAGATAGACAGATTACAAATAAAAAAAGCGAAATGAGCTTTAGTGAGGGACCCCCATTTTGTTTTACGACATAGGGTCAGGTGTAAAATTTCGTCTTTCGCAGTTCGCCCTTATAAGGATTAGGCTTTAGGTCGGTACCTCCAAAGGCATACAGGATGTCCCATTATTTTATTATTAATTTAAAATTGAATTGATGGTAGTAGCGCCCAAATTCCCCTAACCGGACATCTCCCTGACCGGACAATGTGATCCTAAGGGTGTCCGTTTATGGGCGGCTTTCAATGCACCTATTTGTGTTTAAGGCCTACCGCAGACGACAGACAGTAGGTGCGAAATCGGATATCTAGAATCACTGTTCGCACACGTACAGACAGTTGGTGGTGCGTTTAGTTAAAACATAGACGGTGTCTTGTACGAGGTGTGGCTATTAAATAACCGAACTGCTGTCATAACACTTTTTATTCGTTACTAATTACAGTAGCAACTCTTTCGCCTTCAACGTACTACCCTTGGCGATCTCTACACCGCTCCATACGACTTTTCCATTGTCAAAAGCAGTGCTGGAAGTCAGCTTCTGTCAGTTGGTTCAGAACCTCCGTCGCTTTTGCTTTAACCGCTTCCACAGTTTCCAATCTTGTCCCTTCAGTGTCACCGTGTCTAAAAAGCCTGGATCAATGTCAATGTTGTTTAGAATGTCAGCGCAAATGTTTATTCTCGATTCCTTTTGCTCGGGAGTGAGGAGTTTTGGAGGATTCATGCAAAATCTGGCGAACACATTCTTTGTCGATTCCTGTTATTTCAGCAAGCCCTCGGATGCTTAGACGACGATCTTCGCGGATTAATTTACCGATTTTTTCAATGTTCTCGTCCGTTTTTGACGTTGAGGGCCGTCCGGGGCGCGATTCGTCCTCGGTCATTTCAAGTCGCTCTTTAAACCGTTTAAACCATTCAAAAACTCGTGTGCGGAATAAACATTCATTCTCGTACGCTTCTTTTAACGTTGCATAAGTTTCTATAAAAGTTTTCCCCAGTTTAACAAGAATCTTAGAGATTATCCCGTTGCCCCATCTGAACACAACATTTTTTTCGACGCGTCACTGGTGCGTAGACTAATTCAAACGAATTAGCGACACACTGGCTTGTCCAGCGAGCTCAGGGTGGGGAAAGTATCACCAGACACAGTTCTGTTCCAACTTGTCGCGACACGCTCGCACCGCACTGGTAGTAGCATCAGTTCGGTTATTTAATAGCCTCATTTCGTATATTCAAAGAATGATGTGCGTGGCAATATTACTAAAACGTAGAAAAAGAAGGAATAGTTTTTTTACGATTTTTTATTTACCCACTTACTAGTCAAAGTTTATTGAAATGAAAGTTTCATATACTATTTGGTGATCTTCTATACAACACCAGACTGTGATTATGTAGTACGCTACTGACCATGACCGTTATATTTCGCCCAGCTCCGACTAAACTGTATTTCGTGTGCGTTACCTCGTATTAGTGCATTCGTTCCGTTTGTTACGGACTTGTCACCGGCAATCGAGTCGGTTGCAAAAATGGAACAGGTTCGAATTTTTTTGTCAGGCCGTCTTTTTAGTCGGTCACCTACAGTTGTGTCGGTATGAAAGTATCCTACACGTTTTAATGAGACACCGCAGACGAAACTTTTCATATTCAGGAAAAATGTTTCCAAAATGGCTCAGTAGCAAGAAGCAAGAAAAAAACAATACTGTTTTATACAAAAATTGTCAGAATTTACGCGACCTTCAAAAAGTGGGCGTGTGAATACTTTTGTTGCTGACTGTATATGGAATCGTGTAGGTACTTTGTGAATATTGTTAACCCTTTCAGGGGTACATTTTTCCTTAACACTTATTATAAAAATAAGAGTGACTATTAGGGTTTTTGGGGTCGCTGATCCGAAGTCAGATTTTCACAATTCAAAATGGCGGATCCAATATGGCGGACAAAATTAAAAAAAAAATAATGGATCAGGACCAAACTTGGTTTACATAGGTTTTTGGGGTCGCTGATTACGAATCCGAAGTCAGATTTTCAAAATTCAAAATGGTTGTTTCAATATACACATGATTTAGGCTAGTTTTACATTTTTTTAAGTATATAATAAAAAGTATGTTTGAAAGTTTATAAAGTCGCTAAGTACGATTTGAACACTACAATACCAAAAACAAAAAAAAATCATTCCTTATGTTCCTCCCTCTCGGCGTGACCCAGAACTAACGACGTGGACGTGGGGAAGAAATAGTTCCTTTTTTGTTTGCTTTTTTATCTAATTTTTATTTGTATTTTTTGTTTTTAATTTTCTTTGGGTATTCTTTTTGTTTTATATATATTTTTTTTGTATTTTTTTGGATTTTCGAATCTTGATAATTTTTTTAAATCAATTGATTTCTTTTAGAATCAAAACAAATTTTTATAATTTTACATTCTTATTATTTATGTAAGAGGCGTGGTGATATTGTTCAAAGCGATTTTGTTCTTTACTAATGCATAAAGGAACTTCGCATGTCTTGCAATAATAAGATGTTCGTTTTTCTTGCGCTTTCGTGCTGCAGTAGACACATCTCCTTCGAGTATCTTGAACAGCTGGAAAATGAAAAGTTTGAGTGGTTCGAATCTTATCAGATACTTTTGATTTATACTTCCACAAATTATTCAATTAAACAAACATTTTAATGTGAACGGTCATACTTTATAATAATTATAAATAAATAATAAAAAAAATTAAAAAAAAAAATACAAAAACTTGAAAATTTTGAGATTTTGCAGTTTTAAGATTTTTTTTGAAAAAAACAGAAACGAAAAATTTTGAAAAGAAAAGTGTTATAAACCTATATATGGAGAATACGTAAAAAAAAATTCAGAGCTGTAGCCATATGCGTTACCGAGAAACTGATTTTGCAGTGAAAAAACAGCATTTTTTCATGTTAAATGTTTATAACAAGTATTTAAATAAATTAATTATTGCAATTTTACGCCAAAATTTCATAAATTAGGTACCCAAGAGTAAAGTACCCAAAAAATACTTTTGTACCTATAGATAGGGTAAAAGGTAATATGAAAAAAACAAGTAAAAAATAGGTGGGACATACATATATGTATATGTCCCACTGCCCCTGAAAGGGTTTAGTTACTAATTTATTCCACATTCTATTTGCACCCACCTTTGTTTCTTCACCTTTACGGGAAAGAATATACACACATTTTGTTTGTCGTATTTTTATTTGTAACGATTTTTTGTAACGATATTGTGGAAACATCTTGTTTCCACAAATTTTGCAACGACCGACATTGCGGCGCTTTTCATTCTCCCGCATCCGCCTTTATAAATGGAAGAACGTCCTTCGCTGTCCAACCAATATCAAAATAATCCAACCTCTTATTCGTAGATTACGGCGACGTGCCTTTTCCGTGGGCAAAGCGGGGAAAAGATTAATAAAAGCTGTTCAAATAAGAATGGGCATTCGCCGAAAACAAACATTAGCTTATTGGGGCTCGGCGCAAGACGCGTCTATTAAATTCGGTGAATTACAGAAATTCAGAAAGTAAATCCACGCCATGCTGAAGTACGGCATGCACAAATGTGCACTAAGTAATCCGAGTTAATGAAATCCTGTCATGACCAAGAGTTTTATAAATACTGTGTCGTAACAGTTTCTATTTCACAAAAGAAGGTAAATCTCAAAGGCTCTTCTCTATTATTAAAAACTAGCGACCCGCCCCGGCTTCGCCCGGTTTACGACATCACATTAGAAACCTCTAAAATTATCAGTGTTTCTCTACTATATTATGCATGTATTATATATATAAACCTTCCTCTTGAATCACTCTATCTATTAAAAAAAACCGCATCAAAATCCGTTGCGTAGTTTTAAAGATCTAAGCATACATATGTAGGTAGGGACAGACAGCGGGAAGCGACTTTGTTTTATACTATGTTATGATTATGATAATTTGGAATTGTATAGGATTTTTCTTTGTCTTTAGAATTTGCAAGATCATAAATGCAACGAAGGTCGTATAATGTCACAAGGGTAATATTAATACTAATTATACTTAATTATAATTAAGTATATTTTGAGATTTAGTCTAATTAAATGTGGCAAATGTGGATGTTTCTTAGGCGGCAGATTAGGATTGGATTATTACTTATAAAATAAAGTTTACTTATAAATAGGGCCTATAGTATAATTATTGTCACACCTCGTATACCTACAAATATAGACCAAGTTTGTGGACACAGTTGGCACTAATGGAATCACCCTCATATATGTTTTTCAAGCTATTACTCAGTATTGGTGGAACCGCCCTCGTATATTTTTACAGTTTCTAAAGGAAGAGATCAATGAAAATACTCTAATGACTGTTTTATACACACCAATTATGCCCAATTTATTGTCTACAATAAATTGTCCAATAAATTGTAGAATTAGAACTTGCTCCAATTTCTTGGCCAATTTTAGTGACTTTTTACATTTATTTTCATGTACCAATCTCGTAATTTTTAGTTACATTCATGGATTCCTTCATCCTGGGCTTTTTGATGTTTTTTGTCCACATAATTCTAGTGCACGATTAAGTGGTTTAGTTTGTGTGGTGTCTTCAATAATAACGTTAATAACAATAACCCTTTATTGTGCCTGCCCCTGTGCCTACATTATTGCGTTAAAATGGTAAATATGCAACGTTTTCTTCATAAAAAAAGGTTTGCATGTTAAAAGCCGTGGTATTTTCGTTAATATTAATCACCTTAGTTGGGAATACCAAGAGTTAAAATTTAGAAGATGGTGGGTTCGACCATGGATTGAAAAAAGAAGTAAAAATGGTAAATTTGCATCTGGTTCACCAAGAATTCCCTAACGAAGACTGATCTGAGTTGGCAATGTTGAAATTGGTCAATAAATTGTTACAAATATTGCAAAGCTAAAATTAGACAATTTATTGAAATTCTACAATTTACTGTGCAATAAATCGGTATGATTAAAACGGTCTTAAACTATCGCGCTTTGACAGTTGATTGGTGTAGAGATTGGGCAGAGATGGCGATACTGGTAATAATATCAGAAAGAAATGTAGCACCTATAACACCTAGTATTATAGAGCGTTCCCCAAGAAGTGTGGCCTATATGGGATTTTTTCATGTTGCATTTTTTTTTCAAAATCTCTGTGTCTCTACTGTAGTTTTAACCAAAAATGAACCGAATACATTCGTCCTATCAATCTGTACCATTAGCGCAGCGGCCTGCTTTTAGGATATATTACTGTGTGAGATGAACAAGTCAAGTAAAAATGTGCATATTTTTTTTGTTAGATTGCGTTACTAGTAGATTTTGCCTTTATTTGTGAACAGCAGTTTTTATTATTTTTTTTGTAACAGCAACATTTCTTCTAGGCCATTATTGAATTCTAAACAGTTATGGATAAATATTTGTTGATAAAGGTACTTAATACATTTTTAGCCGCAACTATATTAATTTATTTACGATCTCTTTTACAGTCATTAAATTGTTTGTAGTTTGTTGCGTAATAACAACAAACAAAATTTGGATTGTGTAGATAAAGCACTCACTGACGGGATCTCTTAAAACAACTTCTAAATTTAAGAACCACATAACAAATAAGCAATGTTTGATGATTTACCCCGAAGTTTACGTCTTACAGATAATCATTTATAATAAAATATCCCGTTAAATACATTAAGTGCGCATATATTTATGGTTCGCTAGTTGTTACGATGATAGCGCTAAACAATTGATATTTACAACTGTAATAGATGTACAGTGTGATTGTAAAGTTCGGAATAAATTCGAGATATCTATTTGAGAGAATATTTACAAAAAATGCTCAGGTAGGTTAATTTTGTTTTTCAAAACGGTAAATTTTTCAATAAGTGTCATTTCCACATCGTTTTTTATTTTCGATTGTTAATATCAAGCTATGTAATCAACAACCCTAGCGTTTTTCAACGGATATGGAAATGGAAAGAGGACCATTTTTGAGTACAGTCATGTAACAATAGGTTTAAGATATTTGAGTTTAGAGTCATCATCAAGAAATGTTCAACGACGGCATAAAACAAAAGAAATCTAGAAATGACATTCATTGAAAAAAATATTATTCTGAAAAACTGAATTGCCTTGTAATTGTAACTGACCTTGTAAAAACTTCCCCAAAAAGATATATTGAACATATCCCAAGCTTTACGACCTCACTATGTATCTAGTATTATATCTATTTTGCTTATCTACTTGTTAGACGTTCAGCTTTGTATTAATTAATGAGACAGGTATGCAGTTTACTTTGCTTGAAAATTTGAAGCGATTATTGATAAGTGGAAATTCATCTTTATGTATTAGGAGTGCTGCAAGTGCTGGGAATTCATCTTTGTGTATTAACTGTAGTTCTTTTCTAAGGACACTGTTCGGATTTTGTATTTTTTTTTACAGTCTGAAGAGTTTGTCTATGCCGAGGTCTATGCTATTCTAATATCTGTTTTTTATGGACTGATTGTGAGTAATATACTGGTGTAAATATAAATTTGTGGCAAACTGGTTATACAGACAGTCGTTAAAATTTTCACCTAACTGGTAATGAATTCAAATTAACAAGCGAAACTACCCGTTGCGCTAGTTTTGTTTTGCTGTATGAATTGTTTGAGTCTCCATAGTGATCTTTTATGTGCATTAAATAAAATGGTTTTCTCTATTGAACTGTGAGTACTCTGCCTGGGAGGTAAAAACCACATGTGATGTGTGTAAAATTTAGTCAAAAGAAAATTATCATTTTCATAACATTCACAATACACGATTCCGCATGAAAGTTTTTATTTTTCGTTTTACGCTTTGTAATAAATACGTTAACAGACAAAGGCGACGAAATAGCAATCCTACCTTTACACGGAACATTTTTAATAAATAATTAAAAACGAGATTTTTGGAATTTAAATTATTGAATCCGTTAAAATTGCACATACATAGTAACATGGAGGTAGGATGTAGTGTACAAACAGTTCATAAAACAAAATAATAAATAAACATATAAACTGATACTGTATTAGGTCTTTGAAATATTGTTTGATACATCGTTCGATAGAATAAATTGTTTAGTCACAAACACATGCTGGCGAATTTACCAATTCAATCAATTTAACATTGTTACTGAAATATGTTTTTTTCTTTCTTGAAAAATGAGGATTATATGGAAAAGTAGACACCCTGTACGAAAATTCAGTCTTAGTCTTTGTTGAAAACTACTACTGAATATAATTTACTTACAATACCAGTTTGCATACGTTAGGGTAGTGTTACGTGTATACAGGGTGAGTCAAACTTAACGCGACAAACGAAAGGTACGGATAGGGCATGTTATTCTAAGCAAAAAAAGTTCTAATAAACATGTGTCCGGAAATGCTTCCTAAGAACGCTACGGACGTTTAAAGATGGCCGGCCCAAATTGGTTTTCTTGCCTTTTATTTCAAAAACTGCTTAAAATAATTGGTTTAACGTAACAAAACAAACTAAAATTTTACAAAAACTGCTCGAAATGTCCACCATCATTTTCAATCCAAAGTTGACATCTGCGAATGACTGATTAATTCACTCCGCTGCCTTATTAATTAAAAAGAGAAGCAGGCCTTGATAACAATTGAAAGTGTTTGTTTGACAGCCTTGTTTGACGTGTCGATTGAATTCAATTTGTCACTAATTTTAAGCTAGTTTATGAGTAAATTGCGGAAACATGCCAAATACCTACACTACAAGTGAATATGCGGATATTGTGTTTGTTTACGGGTACTGTGATGGTAATGCGCGCGCTGCTGTGAATGAGTACGCCCGAAGATTTCGAATGAGAAGAGTGCCCGACAAAGCGGTATTTACTAGAACATTTCAACGATTAAGAGAAACTGGGACAACTTCTTCGAAATCGCGAGCAGACGGTATTTTTGCACCCCTTCATAATAATCGAAGAACAGAAAATATCCTAGAACACTTCGATCAAATACCTTCAAGTAGCACGAGGAGATGTTCTTTGCAATTAGGCTATTCCCAGAGCATTGTGAACCGAACTCTGAAAGCAGATGGTCGCCACCCCTATCATTTGCAGAAAGTTCAGAATTTGCTTCCTGAAGACCTACCTCGAAGAAGAGAATTTTCAGAGTGGTTCTTGGAACAAATAACAAACGATGCTTCTTACTATCGGAAGGTGATTTGGACGGACGAGGCAACTTTTACCCGTAGTGGTATCTTTAACCAACATAATGCGCATATTTGGGCTCATGAAAACCCGCATGCTGTAAAAGAACAACATTTTCAACATTTGGATGGGGTTATGCGACGATACACTCATTGGTCCATATTTCTTGCCTCCAAGACTAAATGGTCCGGCCTTTCTTCATTTCCTGGAAAATGAATTTGAAGCAATATTAGATGACATGCCTCTAATTGATAGAGCAAACAGGTGGTTCCAACCATTTTTCAGGAAGATGGAGTGGTCGCGGTCGAGACTGTCCCCGTCCTTGGCCTCCGCGTTCCCCGGACTTAACCACTATGGATTTTTATGTTTGGGGCAGAATGAAGAGCAAAGTTTATGCTGAGCCCGTCAACGACGAAGCTAGTCTCCGAGCGAGGATCTTGCAAGCTGCCCAAGAAATACCACTAGCGGAGTGTCGTGCAGCCGCGCAATCAGTCATTCGCAGATGTCAACTTTGCATTGAAAATGACGGTGGACATTTCGAGCAGTTTTTGAAATAAAAGGCAAGAAAATCAATTTGGGCCTGCCATCTTTGAACGTCCGTAGCGCTCTTAGGAAGCATTTCCGGACACATGTTTATTAGAACTTTTTTGCTTAGAATAACATGCCCTATCCGTACCTTTCGTTTGTCGCGTTAAGTTTGACTCACCCTGTATAATGAGATGAGGGGGGGGGGGGTTAATTTTCAAGGAATTATTTTCTATACTATGTAGAAATTGTAGAAGTACCTACATATCTAGTTTTTCGTTTAGAGAAATTACCAGACCGTTATTTGTAAATGTCTTAGTATTGGATTAAGAATGTACTTACTTATTTCTCTCAATTTATTTGACCATCTAATAAAAAGAATACCAAGATGAAAAAACTTAAGAAACTTAATATTTTAGTCTTGAATTAAAAATAGGTACTTGGGCGTGTCGCGAAGGGTTGAGAGCCGCTTTGAAATGTGACACCTATTTTTTTTATTGCTCGTCGTCAGCATCGTGTTGAAGAAGGCGAAAGATTTTAGTACAGCTGCCGACGTATCGTTAAAGAGAAGGTAATGGGAAATAGGACGTTTTGTTCTAAAAATGTCTAACAAATTTAAATGCGACCCAGATGTTAATTATACTTTTACGAATATAATTTGTTCAGTACGTCGTTCGTGTTTGAGCATATTAAAACATTTGTGTAACTTCCGGTTTTTCGTGTATATTCGTTTTAATTTATATGTCAATTAGTAGGCTAACGGATAAATTCATTATCTACGTAATTTACAATTTATGAGCAAAATCCTGAAACACGTCAATTTTTAATTCTAGAATGACATTTTTTGAGCATAATTTTATCCCTCCCCCTCCAACCCCCTTGGAGTGATGACAGCTGGATGAGTGACAGCTACCCCTTTAAAATTTTTAAATGGAACGAGGGTGCGTGTGATAGCTCATTTGAACAGATTCTTAATTATCTATTCAGCAATATAAGGTTTTTTGAATTTTGTATATTTTTCATCAAGAAAATTAAATTTGATAATTTCAAAATTATTATTATTATGAAATGTATACAATCAAGTGCCTATGTACTAAATATCTGTCAAATCTGACGTTTTTAGTTAATTTTGTGTCAACATTCAACTTAAATGTATCGGTTTCCCTGATACGCTGCGCAAAATACCCAACAAAAAGAAAGAAGTAAAAAGGGTGTCTTTTTACATATCAGAAAAAATTATACATTTAAATTTCTTTATTTGTTACATCTGTGAAAACTTATTATTCTATTATGTTATTTATCGCTGATCGTCAAGTTGATCATTATTTTAACAATGAGTCTTTCGGATACCCAAAGAATTGAAATTTTGATATTATTAGGATGTGGTGATAAAACAAGAACGCAGAAGCAGGTATGCGAAATATTCAATACTAAGTATCCTGACCGCCGCATTTCCCAGTCTACGGTTAGTAGAATAGAAAATACATTTCGTGAATTTGGAAATGTCACAGATATTCCTAAAACTGGTAGGAAACGTATTTTAGACGATGAACAGAAATTGGATATATTTCAGATTTTAGAGATTCAAGATATTCAAGATAATCCACATAAACCTACAAGACAAGTTGCCGCCGATAAAGATGTTAGTAAAACGTCCATATTGCGTCTTCTAAAAAACGAAAAATACCGTCCATATAAAATTAATTTGGTTCAAGAACTTAACGACGATGACCCTGATCGCCGATTGGAGTTTTGCGAAATCATGGCACATAGATGCCAAGATAATCCTTTATTTATAAAAAACATTCTTTTTTCTGATGAAGCAATATTCGTCTTAAATGGAACAGTCAACAAACAGAACTGTAGATACTGGAGTACAGAAAATCCACATTGGATGATGGAAGCCAATACTCAATATACTGAGAAGGTGAATGTTTGGACTGGAATTATAAATTCTCAAATTATCGGACCATATTTCTTTGATGGCACATTAACTGGCGCGCGTTACTTGGATTTCTTGCAAAATTTCTTAGTTCCAGAGTTAAGAATGCTTTTCCCAGATGATGACAACCCCAATGAAATCGATAGAAATATTTGGTTTCAGCAGGACGGAGCTACACCACATTTTTCATTGGAAATAAGAGCCTATCTGAATCAAGTTTTTCCCAATAGATGGATCGGTAGACGCGGTGAAATTGAGTGGCCTGCTCGTTATCCGGATTTGACCCCGCTTGACTATTTTATTTAAATCGAAAGTCTACTTCAACAGACTAAATAACGCAGAAGATTTAAAAGACAGAATAAGGCAAGAAATTAATCAAATCACCCCGGAAACAATACAAAATGTTTTAGAAGAATTTCAGCAACGCCTCCATTATTGTCAAGAAGCAACGGACGTCGAGTTTTATTTGATTTAAACTGTTCTTCTGTTCTGTTCCATGTTCTTTACTTTACTTAGTAACATTAAAAATGTAATATTTTTCAATACAAAAATTACAGAAATTAAAAAAATTTTATGTTGCCGGATGAAGAATTAAAAACCCTTTCAAATGAGCTATCACACGCACCCCCATTCCATTTAAAAATTTTAAAGCGGTAGCTGTCACTCCAAGGGGGTTGGAGGGATGGAGGGGGAGGTATAAAATTATGTTCAAAAAATGTCGTTCTAGAATTAAAAATTGACGGATTTTACTCATAAATTGTAAATTACGTAGATAATGGACCGTTACTTATGGACCTCACTGTATATAGGGTGTCTGCAAATTATTATTATTTTGTTGTACTTTTATTCTACGGGTTTACACCCAACTAACGGAAGGGAATGAAAAAAGTTTAAATCGGATACTAAATTAGTAAAAAAAGAACATGCAGATACATTCATCTTGTTATGGATTCTTCCTTGAATACCTCTTTAACACTTAATAATTCGAAAAACTTATTAACACTTAACAACCCCTCGGATACAACTCAATAACATTCCAATCACAACCAACTAACTACTGACTAGCAACAACACGGCTATTTATAATTTTTACCTGTTCTAGAAAGTTCATATGTCGTTCTATACAGTTCTTTATTGACTAACAATAAGTAGTGCATAAACTAAATAGACCTAATACATAAACTACAAAACTTAACAAACGACGTTAACTATCAATAATGCCACTTTGTAGTAATTGTCACAGCATTCTAACGGCTACAAATAATTTGATAAAAAAAATAATTACCATTTAGTTACAATTCTTGCTCATCAGTGTGATCCTTCTTAATGGTAGGACCAGGTGAAGAACAGTAAAAAATATCGATATTGGTAGTCTCATTACAATTTCTGCAAAACAAAGTTAAATAAGGCTGCAAACAACGTATCTAATAATATAGAGACATCCAAAAAAAAAACGTCATCAAAGTTGGCCGAGAAAAAAAAGACGTATTTCTATCCTTAATCGAATTTCTAACCTTATTTACTTGTCAAAACTGTCACATCATATGACAGCCATTGTTTATTTTACAAGTTGTGACGGCTACTTGTCAAAAGTTTGACATAACCAAAAAGCTTAGACATGACCGCTATTTATATCTCTCTCGTTCATAGCCAGAGTTGATGACGTTTTTTTTGGATGTCTCTATATTACATTTTAGTGTTTCTTATGAACTCTAGTCCTAAGACGCTACTCTAGACTAAGGTACGCACTAAAAACTCACCCTGCATAATATCATACTATATAGTATATGTATTTTTCTGTTTTTGAGGAAGCACGCGTCTCGTTGTGAGTTAGTAAGTAAGTTCGCCATTACAAGGTGATTGTTTGGACGTGCAAACTTACTCATTCTGTCCCGGGGAGTTTATGAATGGAGCGAGAACGTGACCACCAAGTCAATCGTTAACTTTTCCATTAGCGTCGACAGAGGAACGCGAACTGCATCGCCGTGTAGCGGCCTTCTTTAGGAAATTAAATTCTTGATGGATTTGCAGGTTTCACGCTCTCGATTGTTTAGCGTCATTGTGTTTACTTTAATTTCATGCTCACGGAGAATTTCTCTTTTGATCGAGAATTAATAAATAAATTAAGTACCTAACAAAATGATAGGATATGGTGATCGAACCAGGAGTCAAAACGAGGTTTGCGAAATATTTAATAGATCAAATATCCTGACACTCAAATATCTCGATCTACCGTAAGCAGAGTTGAAAGGAAATTTAGGAAATCAGCACACGTAAGACACCTTCCTAGGTCGACCGGATCGGTCGACCCTCAATTTCCGAGAATAAGTAATCAAACATTGTCCATTGAAGAAAATCCTCATAAACCGACTCAAGAGATAAATCATCCGTATGAAATAAAAATAACGAGCTTAGCGAAGATGATCCAGATCATCGATTCTTTGCAGAACTTCAATGAGTATTTTTGCAATAATTTACCTCTATAGAATAACTTTTTTCCTACATTCTGTTTAACTGATGTGAACAGACAAAACTCTCGGTACTGATCTTTCACCAATTAAAATTAGGCGATTGAAGCTAACATTCGGTATCCTCAGTCTAGCGCAATGTTTGGGCCGGTATTGTGAACGACAGAGTCATATGATCGAATTTCTCCAGTTGGTAACCATGTTGGTTGGTATGAATATTGTTCATTCTATAAGAGAGACTTTTCTTCCAGAGTTCTTCCTGGCATGCCTCTAAACCAATTTTTCTGCCATCTTCAGAATATTTGCGGTTCATTTTATTTGTTTTAATCTATAAGCTGTATTTATACAATGTTTCCTTTTCTAAGATTCGAAAAAGATGCAGTGTCATTGAAACCAATCATCATCTCATGGTGTCTTCGTTTAAAAGCGTATCAGAAATATTTTAGCAGTTTTAGTGCCTAATGAGATTTTCGTATAAAACCTTCCGTGGGATTTCCAATTAGATATGAGGCATTTCACGCCAACTAATTGAGGTCAAAAAGAATTCTGTTTGAAACATATCACAATCGATAGTACTTGCTAAAAAACTAACTTCTCTAAAATTTTAGATTTTTTGAGCCACAAGGAGAGGGCTGGTGAGGGTGAGAAAATACAAAATTCCGTTTCGACTCTAAAATTTCAATCTTTCTCGGTAAGAAAATGAAAAAAATTAAAAAGGAGGTTGTAATAGTTTTTGATGTTTTTTTTTGCGTAGAATACGATAAAAATATTTTCAAAATTATTGGGGGTAGTTTTTACCCTTATTTTGAGGATTGAATGTTTAAAATCGAAATTTCGAAAAGTATGACACGATTTTTGTTAATTTTTTTAAATCCTTTCTTTTTTTTTGTACTTTCGATTAATTTTTAATTCATAATGGGCGTTGACCAGGAACTGGCACAAAAAACGGCCCAAACGTGAAAAAACGTGGTTTTAGCGTATTTTCTCATCTTGTGAGATAGTAAATGGCAAGTAAATAATATATTCCAAGGTTTTTGGGGTGTCTGATTACGAATCTAATTCAATTTCATTATTTTATTAATCTCAGATTTTCAAAAAACAAAATGGCGGATCCAGTATGGTAGTCAACTTTTAAAAAATGGTTAAATTTTGAAATTTAAAAAATACCGTCGTATTTGGTATTTGGTAGTAAAAACTTTGGAATATATTATTCACTTGCCATTTACTATCTCACAAGATGAGAAAATACGCTAAAACCACGTTTTTTCACCTTTTGGGCCGTGTACGCCACACATTCAAAAAAAGCCCTGTACGCCACACATTACTCCAACAAAAATTTAGGATTAATATCCCTTTAGATATCTCTTGTGTTTTATTAAAATTTCAGGAACAGTGATTTTTACGAAAACGATACTAAGGATGGTAGAATTTTGAATTTTCGTGATATTTTTGGTTCAACTTTAGATTTTATTCATGTCTAGGAATTTTTTTTTTCAAAATGACTCAGTTAGTCAAATAGACACACTGGAGATTTCCCTTTAATACGAGTCCAACAACTTCGAAAGGGATTTAATATTTTCGAAGTTATTTACGTTTCTTTGAAAACATTGAAATTTTACTTTTTTAGCCATATCTTTTCACACAATCGACATACCGCCTTCAACTTCGGCTTATTAGACGCAGAATATCACAAGCTATAATCCTGTCAGAAGCAAAAAAAAATCAATGCTGTAATACAAAAATTATCAGGATTTAAGCAAACTTCAAAAAGTAGGTGTATGATAACTTTCGTTGCTTACTGTATACATGCATGTCGCTTCGTCGCCTTTTTCTTAATTACACCCATACATTAATTATTCGACCGTATTTAAGTGTAACATTCCGCCCGCGTGTGTGCGAGTATATGTGTGTATTTACCGCAGCAGGGCTTGCGTTACGGAGCTTTTACCTGTCCGGATCCTGCGGTTATGCGTTTTTTTATGGCCCAATTACTTTCGTACGGCCCAGAGGAGGCCGTTAAATCCGAATGGAGTCGCAGTTGGCGAAGTTAAGCGCGATCTTCTCCGTTTGGTCTCGGACACAGCAATTAGGTGGATGATACTTTGATCTGTGTATGTGCCTATATTGAGGGGTTGAAGAGAACGTGTATTATCTTTCTACACAGCGTTTTCCTTATGTAATGGGTCGAACTTCATCTGCACATTTTTGCTGCAAAAATATTACGAGCTAGCTACCACATTTTGCCATATGCCCACATATACAGTTGACAGTAGTCGACAGGATGTCAAAATTAACCTTCTTTTTTTTTCAATAACTTGTTTTTTTTTTCCATAACTTGTTTTTTTTTGTGTTGAAGAATTGGAATTGGAAAGTAGTTCATAGAGGGCACTAATAGTCTGAAGTCATTAAATATAAATGCATAATAATGTTATTTAGAAAATAAACTTTAAATTAGGAGAGCTTTTCAAACATATAAAACTGGCATTTTTAAAAATGATTGAACCGTCGCGACGCCAGGCATCCACAATTTTATTTTGTGTATCTATATGTCAAATTCTAGTCTCAATTACAATTTGATTTAGCTGTTTACGAATAAAATGGGGGGGGGGGGTTCTTTTTAGTAATAATTACTACGAACATATTAGATTATCACGAAAATGTGATAATCCATTCCCGCGTCATCGGTAAAGTTCTATGATTACCAAGTATACTGATCAACAACCGACTGTTTGTCCAGATCTAGGACGTCGTATAACATCAAAAACGAACGATAAAGCTATCTCCCAGAAATTTTGCCTGATTTTTTGGAGTGACCCCCGGCATACCCGTCATTGACGACTTGGTTCTGAGCAAGATCACGTCAAGTGGACCCCCATTTTCCACTTGATCATAAAAATTAAGTCCATATATTTTGTTCATAAGTAGTTGCTATGAAAAATTGATCCCCCAAACGATTTTGAAAAATTTTAATTTTAACAACAATTTTTTTTACAATGAAAATTTTAGGTACTTTTAATTAAAAATTAGATTTTAAATCAACCGTTAAAGATACGTCAATGAAATTTTCAGGATTTACTTTAAAATATATATATTTTAAGAAAACATTAATAACCAAAAATTATTTGTTTATTATCATATTGTTAATTAACTTTTAACTTAACAAATGAAAATTTCATTGATTTCTCGGTCAAAATTTGAAGTTTTTTTTTATCAGTCACATGCGTTATTTATCTAAGTTTAAGATTCCGGAAGAAAATTTCACTGCTCGCGATTAGTTTAAACAATATGAATTTATTCATCATAGCGCGCCGGGCGCCAAGCGCTGTCAGAACAGCGCGCGGCCGAGCGTCAGACTACATTGCAGCTTCGGTTAATTATAATTACAAATAACAATTAAAAATATAATTATCAAAAGAATTTTATTATTATTATTATTATTATTATGATTAATACAATAAATAAACTCTATTATCAAACAAAAACAGAAAAAACTAACTAGTAATTAAATATTAAAATTTATGAACTCGTAATCTTTATTTCATTTTTTTTTAAAACTCTGTTAGTAAAAACTTTCTCATCGTCCGATAAAAGTTTACATTCCAATAATACATCATCCAACGGTTTAAAATAGTGGAATTAACGAGTATTTTTTATTGTAATTGCTCGTTCAAAATCTTTGTTAATAATAATAATAATAAAATTCGTTTGATAATTATATTTTTAATTGTTTTTTTGTAATTATAATTAACCGAAGCTGCAATGTAGTCTGACGCTCGGCCGCTCGCTGTTCTGACAGCGCTTGGCCCGGCGCGCTGTGATAAATAAATTCATATTGTTTAAACTAATCGCGAGCAGTGAAATTTTCTTCCGGAATCTTAAACTTAGAAAAATAACGCATGTGACTGATAAAAAAAAACTTCAAATTTTGACCGAGAAATCAATGAAATTTTCATTTGTTAAGTTAAAAGTTAATTAACAATATGATAATAAAAAAATAATTTTTAGTTATTAATGTTTTCTTAAAATATATATATTTGACAGTAAATCCTGAAAATTTCATTGATGTATCTTTAACGGTTGATTTAAAATCTAATTTTTAATTAAAAGTACCTAAAATTTTCATTGTAAAAAAAATTGTTGTTAAAATTAAAATTTTCAAAATCGTTTGGGGGATCAATTTTTCATAGCAACTACTTATGAAAAAGATATATGGACTTAAATTTTATGATCAAGTGGAAAATGGGGGTCCACTTGACGTGATCTTGCTCATCTCCATCTTCTGGGAGATGATTTCAGGGTTACCCATCATCGGCCAGCTGGATGTCCAAGTCCTGAATATCATCCTGTACCGCAAAGGCGAATAATAAAGCCATCTCCAAGAAATTCGCCCCAATTCATCGGAGTATACCCGTCATCGGCGTAGATCTGTACATCCAGGTCTAAAGTTAACCATAGATTGTTATACGAGGTGGAGCTATTAAATAACCGAACTGCTGTCATGACACTTTTTATTCGTTACCAATTACAGTAGCAACTTTTTCGCCTTCAATGTACCCCCTTGGCGATCTCTACACCGTTCCATACGACTTTTCCATTGTTGAAAGCAGTGCTGGATGTCCGCTTCTGTCAGCTGGTTCAGAACCCCCGTCGCTTTTGCTTTTTAACCGCTTCCACACTTTCATCACCAGTAATCACCATGTGTAACAAGCTTGGATCAGTGTCGATGTTGTTTAGAATGTCAGCGCAAATGTTCATTCTTGATTCCTTTTGCTCGGGAGTGAGGAATTTTGGCATCATTTTTGCGCAAACTTTGCCCATGTTGAACAATTCATGCAAAATCTGGCGAACACATTCTTTGTCGATTCTTGTTATTTCAGCAAGCTCAAACTGGTCGCGACACGCTCGCAGCGCGCTGGTAGCAGCATCAGTTCGGTTATTTAATAGCTACGCCTCGTATTGTCACCAGCCAGTCATAAGACCCTGTGTAAAATTTCAGCTATGAGAATTGGATGTGAATTAAATTAATTCGCCTTATCTGAAAACGTACTGCTTTGTCTTTCCAGGCCGGAAAGTCATTATACTGGACCATGATCGACACTTTGCCCATGATCAGTCCATGATATAAGATATATTTTTATGCATCTTCTGAGAGGAACTGCGAATCTTAAATCCCGGTAGTCGAAAGGTTAAAGTGTCTTATGGCAATGTTCGGATTGTAAGATGTCACGGAAAATATCGGAGATTTCATTTAAAGTTGGAATTTGTCTCTGAAATGTATACTCGTAACATTCATCTCTCTATATGGACATTCTCTAGATATTCCGAATTTAATATTCAAAATCACGTCGTAGAAGATCGAGACAAATATGAATAAAAATATTTCATAATATTTATTGGCCATGTGTCGTATACGTAATGTATGTACATATTACATACATATATGTATAGATATTCAAGTACATATATACACAGTGTATATACCAAATTCGATCTCTAAGGGGACCTCGATTATTATTAGGGTTAGAGATGATTTAATTAGTAATAAAATATTTCAGAACAATTTAGGCAAATTTTGATTACAAATATTTTTTTGAAGACTGCCTTTGTGTTTCTTTTTTGTGATGTTTTAGAAAAACAGAAAATTGCCGTCTTTAATTTTTTGCAAATACCATGAAGCTAATGATAAGAATTTCTTTTCGTGCAGAATAAAAATGAAAGGATTTTTATTCACATGTAAATGTTAATAATTGAATTAAAGTTATTTTTATTTTAATATATTTTATCATTTCAAACTTTGCGAGACTCTTATCTCATAATTTATTAATTAGAAAATAAGAACATCCCAAATTATTATTAAGTCGGCTAAAGTTAAGAAATTAAATTTATTAGAAATGAAAGACGAGAGTCCATACTGTGCCCTTTGACATTCTGACAGGGCGCAATACTCTCAGGAAAATCTTGTTCACCACTTACTTGAAAATATTATATGCATCGGCGTTTAGAAATTAGCAGTTTTACACTTCATACAGTATGAAATCCGTTTTTCCGATGTAGGAACTTCTCAACACTGGCGCATTCGCCACATTTGAGAATGACAACGATTTGTTAGTTTTGCAAGTAATTTATATATATTTTTTTAAAAACCTTATTTGTATGCCAACAGTTCCAAAAGTACTGCGATTGAACTTTGACCTTATTGTTATTTGACTTTATATTAGGTGCTCTACCAGCAGCGTCCTTCGTTATATTCTTCCTCCTTTTATGCTTACGTTCTCCTGAAATATGTATACCTTTGTATTAACATTTAAAGCGCCAGCGAGCTATCGACAAATAAATATGACAGTAAATAGTGTCATCATATTGGAGCGACTGAGGCAATCCGTTAGGCCATTATTCTCCCTTATTTAGATTTATTTCAAGGTGTAATAGGACAGCATTAAGAATAATCAATCACTGACTCTGTTTTACTCGTAACGTCGGCGAAATAACTCGGTTCCGAAGTCCGTAATTGAATTTCCATTTATTTGTTTCCAAAGTTTCTAAGACTTCGGTGTATTGCTCCAGAGTAATTACAATTTCAGTATAATGGCTGTTCTATCGATGGAGTGGGTTTTGCTGTTCCAATTCCTAAGACTATAACTGAGACAGGTAGGGATAACGCTTGCATGGTTGCTACCGTCGATTTTGCCTCGAAATTAGATGTGGGAGGTGTTTTCAGACTACGGACGTTATGCAGAGCTCGCCAGGGGAATTTGCATTATACGAACTACAGGACTAACTTTTGTTGTAACACAAGAATCGCACCTATGTATAATGTTTAAATAAACTTCGAATAATAAACTCCGTGTTCAACGTCATCGAAATGGCAGAATCCGCATGTTCTCTCCTCTGCCAGACTAATTAGAGTCGTACATATGTCTATCTCGAGATGTATTTAGCCGTCAATGTCCTGTCAGAAGGCTTATTATAATCCTTACAACTTTTCGATTTCAATTTTATGATACAATATTTGATTACTAGGGTTCGGAAATCCAATCCCGTCTTACCGCATGTGAAACTGCATTTAACTATCCGGCACGTGGGCGGGATCGGTCAGTGGCGTAGGTACGCAGGGGCAATAAATACACGCGTATACAATGTACAAGGCGCTTAAAAAATACGATTTATATTTTCATTCTTATAGAGTTTTATAGTGCCGAGCCCTGCGTTGCAGCACACAATACATTTTCGGACCCTATTGATTACACATATCCAAACCAAATATCAAAGAGACCATGTTTTCATTTGATAATTATATACTTTCCTAATAAAAATAGTAACTAATAATGTTTATTTTATATTTAAATAAAAAAAATATATAATAGTATAAATATATAAATAATTTATTTTAACAAAGTATAATTAAACGTAAGGTCGAAGTTGAAAATGAATTTCCCCTGTCTTTTTCATATGACATTCGTCGGGGCATACATATTATACTAAATCGTAAAACTAAATCAATTATCGCCAGCGTCTTCGAAACTTAAACAATAACAGCACGTGCGGACTGTGATGTGTTACCATAATTCAAAATGCCTACACTAATTTTAATATTTTCCAATATTCTAAAGAGTCGGCCATCTATTGATTGACGCGCTTGACATTTGACATATATATACATATGTATGTGGTGTCTAATCTCCGCTGTAAGAAATGGATCGTTTTACGTTTGAACAATGTTGGGAAATATTGAAAAATTATTTCCAAAGTGAATGCTGTGTTGCAGAAACAATGAGAAGATTGAGAACAATTTTTGGTAAAATGAAGCTCCCTCAGCGCCTGGTGTAAGAAAGTTCTTAAGGAAACTTCGTGAAACTGGCATGCTTATGGATAACAGAAGTCATCCACGTGCTCGTCCGGCGCGCACAGCTGAAAGAATTGCTGCTGTTGTCCAAAGTGTGCGTGAAAACCCAAGAACCTCAACTCGTCACAGAGCACAACAACTTAATGTCAGTCGCACTTCTCCGAGGAGGAATGTTGCATAAAGACCTCGGATTATTTGCTTACAAGTTGCAACTTACTCAAGAGGTAAAGGAAAATGACCATCCACTTCCTTAGCCCTTGTCCGTGTGGGCTTTAAATGAGTTCGAAAATGACGCCGATTTCAATCGAAAAATCATTTTTTTGGACGAAGCTCGACCGAAAGGGGGGGATGTTCTGTTCAGTTTCAGTTCAAACAGAACTGTAGGATTTGGGGTTCGAAAATCCACACGTAGTCATAGAGAAGCCAATGCATCTCGCAAGAGTGACTGTTTGGTGTGGGTTTTGGAGTGGTGGCAGCATTGGTACGTACTTCATTCTAAATGAAGATGGTAACAGCATTATAGTAAATGGAATGCGTTACAGAGACATGTTAACTGATTTTTTGTGGCCGCGATTGGACGATTTGGACTTGGACGAGCTTTGGTTCTAGCAGGATAGAGCAACGTGTCACACAAGCCGTGAAATAATCGATCTTTTGCACACTAAATTCGGTAACGATTTTGCACCGATTTTTGCGGTTTAACACCGTTGGACTATTATTTTTTATGGGGACATGTTAAGGACCGTTGTTACTCCAACGATCCACAAACAATTGACGCACTGACGGAAAACATCAATCGAGTTATTTGTGCAATAGAGCCACAAATAATTGAAGATGTACTGCAAAATTGGGTGAAAAGAATGAGCTACTAATCATTTAAAAAATATTCAACGATGTAGTTTTAATAGCAATTTTAAAAGAAACCATCTGATGGCCCACCCTATACATGTAAGTCCCAAGGCAGATGTGGACGCTTTTTTTTTCACTTGGCTACGCCGGCTTGCCGTTGCCGACTGACGGTATAATGTGTGGACGCGTCTTTACATTTCAACTAGGTGTGTAATGAGAAGCTGAGAGAAACTCTAATGCCTTGTCCGGGTCCGTTCCTGGGTATTAGCCGCACTAATTCTCCGGTGATCGTCAGAGTATGTTAATCACCACCTGCCTGGGTAATTCAGCGCTCTATCTGAACGTTCACAGAGCGCCACTAATGCCCCTAGCGAATCGATTTCCTCTGTCTTGGCTCCAGTTTACTAATTACTAATTACAATTACCTAGCAATTATTAATCGTCCTTTCGAATTCTCCTTGTATCGCAAAACATATAGCGTACGTTTGTAATGAGTTTTAGCAAAGGAGAAGGATAATTAAGGAAGGCTTTTTCACCTATAGTATGACGGTGAAGTAAAACTTTATTCAGAAAAACATTTGACTGTGGTTAAAAAATTTGTACCTATATGTGTCTGTAATTTTTTTTGGTTAAATATTTTTGTAAAAAGGGTATTTTGCAGCCTATGAAAGTTCGGTGTGAGCGATTTTATCTATAACCTAAAAGTGCAAAAAATACGGTTTCTTATGTATTTGAGGTTATGTAGCTATGTGAATTTTTTTTCTCAAGAAGTACAAATCTTTAAACTGCCGTTGAGTTTGCTCAAATATCTTTTTTTCGCCGAGATATTGCAAATTAAATAGTGACCATAAGGTTTCCGTACTAATTAAATGTATTGGGAAATATATGATATGAACAGACAATTTTCAAAATTCGATATCTAGGCGAAAAAAAAAGATATTTGAGCAAACTCAACAGCATTTTAAAGGTGAAGATTTGTACTCTAAGATCCCACACATACATAGTTTTTCGAGAAAAAAAAATTCACATAGCTACATAACCTCGTATATGTCGTAAACAGTGTTTTTTGCCCTTTTAGGTTACGATATCTTAAAATCCTGACACGATAGAGCAAAACTAAATATATTCGAATTCAGCGTCGAATTCATACATACAGGCAACTTTTTTTGTACACCTGTATAATTAATAACATATACATTTAGTAACATATTTAGTTGATTTCAATGAGATTTCAATAGCGATCTCATGGAGATTTCCCGAGCCAATATTAAACGTCATACCCAAATACGTACAGTGGTGGCCAATAAAATAAGAGTGCCAAACAAAGTTTAAATAAATTAATTCACTTCGTGTGAACACACCTTTTAGGCTTCATCGCTGGAGTATTGTAAACAAATTTCATGTTTTTTATTTCCGAACACAAAAACTTGTTTACTGTTTGAGCCAAATTCCACTGGACAAAAAAAATAAGAGTGTTTTTCTTTTATGCCCATTTCTATTCGCATGACAATTTATTATTGAGTATTCGCGTGAAGAATACAGTAAAGATTAAGATAAAAAATTCATGAGTACAGAAAATATGATTAATTTTATGTAAAACATTTTTCCAGCTCATTCAAGGTCATTATGACCTCTTAAAAAAATTATTTAAACTTTAAAAAGCCCATATCTTTTAACAAAAAAAAGCTTCAGGCTCAGATTTTTAATATGTTATATTTTTAACTGTTTTTTACTACCTCAAATTTTTCAGATTTTTTTTGAGTGGTGGGTCATGCCCAAAAGTGCGACCAATCAATTTTTTGTCCGTGAAACGACTTAAAACGGCTTAAAATCATCATTTTATAGTGTCCTGATTTTTTTCCTGCACTAAAAGGACTCAAATGACTTCAAACAATTAAAAAATATAAAAACTACTGGTTTCGATAAGTGGAATTTTTTTTCTTACTATTTTTAGTGGACATATTTTTTAATTGTTTGAAGTCATTTGAGTCCTTTTTAGTGCAAGAAAAAAATCAGGACACTATAAAGTTTTAGAGTGGCCCTCGCAGTCATCAGATTTAAATCCTATTGAGAATCTTTGGAAAGAGTTAAAACACCGAAATGCTTGTAAAAAAATCGGCAAACAAAAATATACTGTGGGAAGAAGTTAAGAAAGCATGGTATTCCATCCCTGTAGAAACTTATAGAAAATTGATCGATTCTATGCCAAGGACATACGAAGCTGTTCTTAAAAACAAAGGCCATTCGCCATTCTACAAAGTACTAATGTAGTAATAATGTAGTAGTAATATTATCAGGATTTGTAACAGTTATTTTTATTCGCGGTTTTCTTTGTACTTGTTACTCTTTATTTTCGCTTATTTTTTTCTCCATGTTTAATATCCATTGGAATTTATTATGTATTTATATATTTGAATAAAAGAAACATAAGTTTAAACTAAAGGCGTTTTCATTTAGAGAGTGGTATTATAAACTAAAAATATACATATACATATGTATATATATTTTTTAAATGTGTTGCACATTAAATGCTATGAAATAACTTGAATAAAATCACTTTATTCTTATTTTTTTGATCACTACTGTATGTGCATACATATGTAAGTAAGTGTTTGAATTTGAAACCACAGCGTAATGTTCCGAATTTTTTCTCTTCGTTTTCCCAGAATGTGATAAAACTTGCAATGGACGTTTGTTATGACTAAAGAATATTTGAACTCGCAGCAATGTAAACAAATACGCTCATTCGATTGTTCGGTGTTATTCTACACCATTCCGAATTACGTCACATTCGGGTGTAGTTTTGTCTAAAGTCACGTTCCCATTATTCATTACTTTTAAGTATTTGTTTTAAATGGCTACTCGTATAAAGAGCGTTGACACCGGCTCCACAAGATCGAGTATAATTTTTTCGAAATCAAACAAAGACCACATGAGAATTTTGTATACAAATTTTGTACATTTTTGTACAACCAAAAATGATTTTTGTACACCCTATTTAACTGGCCGAAATCGAAAGACAAAAATGGTACTCAAACTTGAGGCCTCTGTACAAATTCATCAAAAATAAGTTTCAACTGTACAGTACAATTTTTGATTTACATGGGGCATTTCACGCCAACTAAGTGAGGTCAAAAAAATTTGTTTTTGAAACATATCACAATCGAAAGTACTTGCTAAAAAACTAACTTCCCTAAAATTTTAGATTTTTGAGCCACAAGGAGAGGGATGGTGAGGGTGAGGAAATACAAATTTTCGTTTCGACTAAAATTTCAATCTTTCTCGGTAAGAAAATGAAATAAATTAAAAAGAAGGTTGCAATGGTTTTCGATGTGTTTTTTTACGTAGAATACGATAAAAAAAAATTCAAAATTATCGGGGGCAGTTTTCACCCTTATTTTGAGGATTGAAAGTTTAAAATCGAAATTTCGAAAAGTATGACACGATTTTTTTTTCAATTTTTTTTAATTCCTTTCTTTTTTTTTGAACTTTCGATTAATTTTTAATTCATATTGGGCGTCGACCAGGAACTGGCCCAAAAAACGGCCGAAACGTGAAAAAACGTGGTTTTAGCTTATTTTCTCATCCTGTGAGATAGTAAATGGCCAGTGAATAATATATTCCAAGGTTTTTGGGGTCGCTGATTACGAATCTAACGTAAGATTTTCAAAAAACAAAATGGCGGATCCAGTATGGTAGTCAACTTTTAAAATTTACTAAACTTTAAAATTTAAAAAATACCATCGTATTCTACGGGAAATTTTCTACGTTAGAATCGTAATCAGCGACCCCAAAAACCTTGGAATACATTATTCACTTGCCATTTACTATCTCACAGGATGAGAAAATACGATACGTTTTTTTCACCTTTGGGCAAGTTCCTGGTCGACGCTTATGATGAATTAAAAATTAATCTAAAGTACAAAAAAAAGAAAGGAATTTAGTTTTTTTTAGCAAGTACTATCGATTGTGATATTTCAGACATTTTTTTGACCTCACTTAGTTGGCGTGAAATGTCCCATATGTATTTCAACTCAAGACACAGTTCCTTTTTGATGACGATTCATCAATCAAATCATGATACAAAACTGTTTCGTTTAAGTTGTTCTAACGATTCATATGAAAAAATAATAAGGCTTCATAATAAAATATTATATTAGACTTCACGTGACTTATAAAAACAAGCGTCGATAGACGTAGATAAAAACATCTATTAAGAAACAGAAGTTTTGATTTTTTGTTGAGCCTTTGTGTAAATGAGACGCTGTATATTCAGTCTCTTAGGAAAAAGTTTGTATTTGTTAGACATGCAACAATGGGCGTCGCGACGACATCAAAGTGATAAATAGGTACAAAATGTTTGCACTTGTGTATAAATGTTCAGTTTATTCTCAAAATACACATTGGTGTTCATAAAAGTAATAATGAAAGTTGGACGTCTTGACGCCCAGCGTCGAAGTGATGAATATAACATTTTTGTAATTCTACATAAATGACAAGCTGACAAATACTTTGATAGATAAAATAGAGTAGATATAGGAAAAACCAAAGTTGGGCATCGCGACGCTTAGCGTCGAAGTCGTAAAGTACGAATTTACAAATTTTAAATAGAAAACTGGATGCCGTTCAACTTTCGTGTGAAACTTTTGTTTATTGATCTTACCGTTTACAAGTTACTTGCAAAAGTAATTTTCTGAAACTACTGAAAAATTTTGAAATAAATCCTCATATAGATATAACTTTCCTAAAATTGTAAACACTGTATTTTTCGGAGTGGAAATAACTTTTTGCAACCATTTTTAGACCACCATAGTATTTGAAAAAAGTTCATTGTTCGTGAACTTCAAAACCGGCGAACTCATCTGAAAATGTACGGAGATTCTTTGTAATTGTAAGTCGTCTTTAAAAGTTTCACCTCAATCTATGCAATGGTTCTAAAGTTATGGCGAAAAAAGCGGATGAAATTATCTTGTAGAAACGCACTATGAATTTTAAGGGCAGTCTGCGAGTAGTTCTCGGTAAACCTTTGCGGCAATTGCTCAATTATGCTTCAAGAGCGTACAGACCCGATCCCATTATATATTACACACGAGTCCGCAAACCGCAGTGTCCCAAGAACGGGTCAATGCTGCCCAAGAGGTCCGGAAAGCCACGTAGTCAGCTTCAAAAAGTTTTATTGGTGCTCACGACGATAAGTATTCCGTCCCACGTTTTAACCAAATTAATTAAACGATACAAGGGCGTTGAAAACTACGCATGTCGAGTATTACGTACAATGGACAGAGTGGTCAACTATATTTTGACCGTCAGTTGGAGTTAATTAATGTTTTACAGGATGTCCACTCAGTTTGGAAAGTCAGGCAAAGTCATATAATAGTAAATTCTCAATTTAAGTGTGTGTTACCCATTTAAATCCACTCTAATAATCTTAACACCTCTAGAAAATCTATACACCAACTTATGTCGGTCTACAGGTAAAACACCAAACTAACTGTAAGAAAACTGCAACCGGTGTCTAACAAGAAACGAAAAAAAGTTGCAATAACATGTGTCATCCTGATAAGGCCAGTTAAAAAGTATTATTACATCTTTGGAATCTCTTGAAATAACTTTTTCGTCTCTTGCTTTTAGAAAATCTCAGGGTCTTAAGAATTGTGTTGAAGTTAGTTAATGAGTTTTACCTTTAAACCGACGATATGATCATTTGATCATATCGTCGGCTCTTAATCCTCATGATACTATAATACAATAACCCAATAACCCCACAGCCACATAACCACATAATTACATAACCCTATAACTCGATGCTGTAATCATGTAACGCAATCTCTCACAATGAAACTGACCCCGGATTCGGATTCAGCGATCCCAAAAACATCTAGTCCATATAGTCAGACCCCCACGTCAGAAACTTATTTATCGGGTTTAGGGTTATGGGCTTCTGTGATTTTGGGGTTATGTGGTTATGGGGTTATGAGGTTATGGAGTTATTAGGTTGAGGGGTCATTTGGTTATTGTATTACAGGATTATGAGGTTTCGGAGCCATAGGGTTTGTGGTTTTAACGGATATAGCAAATTTGAGGGTTTTTTGAGGTTATAGCCCAATGAGGTTATATTGAGTTATAGGGTGTTTTGAGGCTATGGCCGAACCAGACGTGCTAGGACGAAACTGACCCCATATTCGGATTCAGCGACCTCAAAAACATATTATACACATAGTGAGACCCCCAGGTCAGAAACTTTTTTTGTGTGGCTGTGTAATGAACAGTTGGGTTATTTTTTTAATTCTTGATATTTTGGTGTTTTGTCATCCTTTTATCGAAAATGTGCTTTTAAATGATAAGTGGTCAATAATATAATAAACATTTTAAAGATTATTAAATTTGATTTAATAAAAATAAACGTCAAGCATGCCGCTAAGTGAAATTTTTGCAAGGCCGTTTTAAAAAAGATTGGATCAGTAAGGTTACAAAGTGACAGATAACTAAACGAATATTTTTATTTCACGTCATATTTAATTAGAGCCTAGTGCTCAACGTGTTGCCATTCCTTACTTCGGACTTCTAGATGAGGAATTATAATTAGGTATCATGAATAAAGCAGTTTTAATGTTAATGTTAAATATTACATTACTGATGTGGAAGTTGTGGGTTCGATTCTATTGATAGTTTTTTTTGCATACTAATAGAATTTTGATATATTATAATTAACGGTTATTAGGTAGATATGTAATATGTATTAGTCGTATTTAGCACTTTGTTTATTTGTGTGAGTTCTGTAAATATTTTAAAGTAGTTTACTATATTGTTGACATTGTCGACATTGTCTTGTCAATGACATCTTCGATGGACACCTTGTTTTAGAAATACAAGCAACGTGTAAATACAAGTTATTGATGTTTACATATTTTATCTCATGGAGACGATATTTTGAATAAAAGAACAATTGAAATTACTTTCGAATTCGAATTCTTGAGTATTGGAGAAATATTTAAATATATATATAAAAAAAATTAATTAAACGCAAAATAAAACTACGCTTATTATGCAATAATCATCAAAATTTATTAAATCTTCAGTCTTGGGAGTAGTTACACATATTTTTAAACAAAATAACTAAATTTGAGTATATTTTTCATTAAACAAATAGTAAGTAATCGGTCGGGGCTATTGAAACTGAGGGTCAATTGCGCCATTTGGCTATAACGTTCGTTCTATAAAGTTCATTAACAACGACATTTATTTAACGAAATAATGAGTATTTCCTCTACTGAGACCTTATAGAACGAAAGTTATAGCCAAACGGCGCAATTGCCCCGCAGTTGCAATAGCCCCAATCGAATACCTCATTTTAACCCTTAGCAGTCACTGTGGGTCCAGGGGACCTAAGCCCTTTTTTGACCTCGAATCCTGCCCAGTAAAATAGAAAAAATGGGTTTTATGCGTTATGCGTTAGCGTCTCATTTTTTCCTTCAAAATCGCTCCTTCATCCTGCCAAATAAATATACATACATACTTTTGAAACGGCCACAAAAACCATTGAATTTCCTTAAAAGTAGGTATATGGTTTCAAGATTGTAAAACGATTTTTTTTAAGTTAAAAATTACAAAAGTTATTGCAATTTTTTGTGAAAAAAGTCATTTTTCGAATGTTTTTTTTTTTGTATATTTTTTTGTATTGTTAAAAATTTATTTTTCTTTTACAACCGACTTTCTTCCATTAAAATAGGTTCAAATTACCCCCCGGAATTTTTTAAATTATTTAAAATGAATTATTCAATTATTTATAACAATTTAAAGACGTCTGGGTCCTGATGGACCCAGTCTGACTATTACGTGTGTGACTACTAAGGGTTAAAATATTATATAAATAAATATAAAATAATAATTACACGATTTTTTTCCTATAAATAATTAGAGATTTTAATCACATTCGTTTAATTAAATAAAAAAAATTATCAACTAAAGAAACGTCATCATAATCAACTAAAGAATTTACTTTTAGTCTACCTAAAAACCTACCCATAAAGCGATTGACTACACAGTCTTTTAATTACGTACGTAAAAACACAGAGAGCATGGACGCAAACATAATCAAGACGCGATTTCTTGATTTCTCGATTTCTCGACCCTTTTTTTCTCGTCTCGAGTAGAGTCAGATTTCCCGGGAATTCTCGCTTCGAGAAGTCTCGACCAGAAACCCCTATTAAATTTTGAAAATGTAAGTATATATTTTTAATATTATGCATGCATAATAAATTTTCTCATGTTTCGTTATGACACCGAGCACATGGCCGTCCAAATTTCTGCTATAACATCCGATTTCACATCAACTATGACATCATTAAGTAGATAAACAATTATATGTATTTTACCCGGAGCGAAGGCTTCGACAATCCTTATTATTCAACATCATAATAATAATAATAAGTATGTGGAGCAGAGCCTCATGACTCCACGGTGTTCATTTAAATAGAAGGAAATGCGGGGGAGCGTGTGTGTAAATATTTATCTTGGGGCGCGTAATTCCGAAAACACTCAAGGAGACGAGTCGCAGAAGCAGCAGTGCAGAGCGCAAGGGGCAGCCCTCTTAAAAACGTACATGAACCAGATGGGCGATAAAGTGTCCGCTATCTTGCGAGTAATGTATCACGGTGTTTAACTGTACCTTTTATCTTCTTAAACGGAAGACGGCAGCGGCTCTTATCCTAATACCGAGCGCATGGCTAAACGTGCACGGAGTAGGAATGCCGCGCCATTTCATATTCGGATATAAAAATATAATTCATGACTAACTGACACACTGTTCCTTTTTCCTAGCTATGGGTATTCGTTTCTCTTTCCGTTTCTCGGATAAAGCTCTCATTTCTTCACGTTATTCTCCTGAAAATACCTACAGAGTGTGTACCAAAATGATCTATACACGTTATTCTATGTGCAACAAAGCGACGTCAATTTGTTGTAGGAGGAGTGTTAACCAGCATTTTTATTATTTGCCCATTACTGCAAATGGGCATTACTGGCAAAAAAACTACAAAATGCATTAATTGCAATTACTTTATCTACCTTTGAAATGTGTTGATTTGAGTTATAGTGGTTCTAATTTTAATTGAAAATGATAAATACGCCTGGGGAACAAAAAAAGCGGTGCAACTTTATGATTCCATGGGCGTGCATATATCTTTATAAATTCGAAAATTGTGAATTTTTTTTTCATTTAAATCAATATAGGAGATTAAAATTAGCCTGAATATAAAACTCTTAATGTTTGTAATATAATTTGCTGTAAATAATGCTCATTTAGCCAGACAATCTCAAAAAATTGTCTGTGTTAATAAACCTAGCTGAAATACACGTCACTGGCGTCTTAAACAAGTAGTTTAAGTTCCTAATTCATAAAGTCGTAAATCATTTTAACGACATCGTTAAAATTTTATGGCACAGTGGACCGAACAAATATTAGCAATGTATTATATGCAAAGTGGTTTATCTACAGTGGTTTCCGTTGCGCCACCAGTGGCCGACTGGTTGGCCAGCCAGGGCGTTGCCGGCTCTTTAAAATTTTCTTGAGTATAGTAATATACATAAAGTTGTTTTAATTTATAATTATTTTTTTTCCAGCATTTTTTAAAGCTTTATTTTAATGCTAACTAATACATTTATATCTATGTATTTTTTTTAAAAATATTTCCAAACTAGCTTTCTAAGAATGTCACGAACTAACAGTTTACTGAAGTATGAAGTATACTTGTATAGTGAGCTTAGCAATTTTAGAAAATAAATCTGGCAACCTTGCTTTTTCTACCTATTTTCAATTTAGAATGGAAAGATAGTACAGTATAGGCCAAAATGTACGTCTTTAGTTTCTGAGTCTGAACTGTAACTAAATTGTTAATTTACTGTTACCAAAAAATAAGTATATGACCTACTAAGCTCTTTTTAATAAATTTTAATTGTATTACTAGGGTCCGGAAAGTATGCTACAATACAGTAGGGTAGGCACTGTACAACTGTATGATACCTTTTGGGAATAGACTGAAAAAGTTGATTGAAAATTACGGCGATTTTACAATAGACGGATCACATATTTTATGTGTTCCTTGCAATCGTCGATATATATTTCGTAGACGCCGAGAATGTGAAAGACATTTAGGTTCAAATATTCATCAACAAAAATATTACTATATACTGCTAGAAAAGAGGAGTTTTAATTTTTTGCATAATGTTTTTCGCATGTAGACTTTCGTGGAACATAGTCTACAATATGCACTTTAGACATTTTTTTTTGCCAAATATATATTCGATTTTCCATTGCCTAGTACTTATGTATATATTGCGTATATATTGCCTAAAACATATTAACAGAAGACATATCAACGTGGCATGGGAAATATCAAAGAAGATATACGCAATACATTTTTGTGGTTGACAGTGGAAGAAACAACACATTTTTGCGGTAATAAGGTCGTTAATGTTCTGATACGAATTATAGGTGTTTCAAATATTTCGCCCCCGATATTGATAGCTAGTAAACGGGTTTTGCAAATAACAGCTAAAAGTATAGAAATAGTAGTAACACGTGCATTATCCTCTGTAGATGTAAACAATAATAATGTACTGATGTTAGTGGCAACAACATCAAAAGTTAGTGATACAGAAAACTGTGCGAAATTCGTGAAATTAATGTGCGTGGTGTGTCCTCCATGTGAACTATTTTGAATTACATGTTTAACTTCAATAGATGTGGAACGATCAGTTTCCTTCTACAACCATATGTACAGGCCAAATTACTCACGTTTAACAAGAAGAAATTCAGAAAGACTACTGGTTGTACAGTGTTTCTGAATGATCCAAGCGATAGGTATCTATGCACATTATTAACACATTTTGATGAAACAATTGATTTTTGCGGTAATAAAGTCGTCAATATTCTGATACGAATTTTAGGTGTTTCAGGTATTTCGCCCCTGATATTGATAGCTAGTAAATGGGTTTTGCAAACAGCGGCTAAAAGTATAGAAATAGTGGTAATACGTGCTTTGTCCTCTGTAGAAGTAAGAAATAATAATGTACTGATGTTGGTGACAACAAACAATTTGCGGAGGCTTGCGGGGGCGTCACTTTTAATGCTGGATAAAACTCCTCCTACAACAATAATACGTCGCTTTTGTCGTACTTTTTTAAATTAATCATTATCGATAGTATCAAATTACTTATTTTAAATCGAATGGTACATTTTTATTGCGTATTTCGGCTACACGTTATTGTAGATAGACTTTTATCAGGTTTCCCTATACCCATAATTTCGAAAAAATGACAAGAATAAAATGTTTCTCGCTTGGTAATTTTGTAAGGTACATCAGCGCTGTTTTGTTTTAAAAGCGACCACTTATAATATGTACGTCGTGTCGGTTTACGATCGAGCCGAGTATTCTCTTTGTACTTCCGCAACTCGAATTTAAGTTGGATTTACTCGGAGGTTTAGAGAATATTTTCCAGATGTTGTAGGTACTTACAGAATTACACTTGCATTACACAAAGTAGTGAACGAGGAATTATGTAAAAACGCAAATCCTAAAAAAGGTAACATAAAAATTAATTAATGGACATATGTATGTATGTCGTCCTTATAAGTATGTAAGTGGGTGTTATTATCTGATAGACTCGTACGTTTTTCTTCGAAGGACTCAAAAAATTAACAGAATTTTGAGATATAATCTTGTCAAAGTTACTATACCTTTAAAATATCTTTTCATAGACTGTATTTGTCAATATTGAAAATTTAAAACTCGTTTTAAAATATACGTCCCCTCTTCATGCTCATTATCTTAATGGAACATTTAACGAATATTAATTATTTTAAAATGCCCGAATGGTCTATTACTTACTTAGACTAATCTTCGTCGCGATAAAAAGTCTTACGCGGAACGACGTATTTTGTCTTGCCTTTTAGACAGTTCAAGTTTATCTTGTAACCCATTCTTTTTTGTAATGAGCCAACAATGGCGAAGATACCGATTTATCTAGGTGGCTATATATACCGGGTGTCAATGACACCATAAATCTGCCGATTTTATTTAGTATTGACAATACTTCCGGGCGCATGTACATAATATGTAGGTATGTGGGTACCGCCTAGGGGAAAACGGACCGACATGCGACTGAAAGCCATATCGACGGGTGTCGGTTGACTGGCATGCAGAAGATTGTAGATGAATATAAATATATGAGTGAATTTTGAAACGAGCAAAAATTATTCAAGTTCATTTTCAAATACCCTCTACTAAACTAAAGTCAAAGGGTAGTTACCGGTAAAGAAAGGAAACTCATTATTTCATGAAATAATGAATTTCTGATTCTATCCAACTCAAGTAAACATAAAATGAACTAATAGGTAAAGCACAAAATTAAAAAAGACAACGCTTGAAGCTAGGCGTCGTAACCCTTGTCAGGCAAAATAATATACACTCGAACCCCTCTTATTTCACCTTCGCTTAATTCACATCCTCTGTTATTTCACCACGTTTCCCCCTATTAGGTCGCGAAACAGTCCCGGTTAAGTCGCCGTCTGTAAAAGTTTTAGGACTACGTTTGGAAATTGGATTCTCGCATGAATATGTACAATTTTTATTGAAAAAAATGATTGTGTAATACATTTATTGATTTAAAATAGGTTAGGTGTCTTTTAAAAATATTTAATCTTTAAAATATTCATTCAAGTGGAAAATTGAACTTTGTCACGCACGACTGGGTATACTTACATTGATTTTTCGTTCAGTTGGCTCATTTTTCGTTATAAAAAGTGCTGTGGTATATCTCTAAATATTTCTTTTTGCAGTTAAAATACAGAAAAGTTGATGTTATGATCGCGACTTCGTCGTCGCGGCAAAATTTCGCGACTTAAGCGAGGTAATGATGAACGGATTTGGCGACTTAAGAGGGGTTCGAGTGTACTGAAAAGATGCACTAACAACTCCTAACTTGGATTATGAAAAAATCTAATAATAAAAACGTTCTCCATGTGAAGTCAACTTTTTCGAACACGCTGTATACGGATCTTATACGTAGTGTTTGGTGAAATGTCGATCAATGTGATCATTATCGCGTTTTAGTTATTGTTTTACTTTGTTTTACAAACTGTGCAGGAGTTCATTTGAAATATATCGTAGTTTCGGATGTTATAAAGAAAGAAAATCGTTTCGGTACGAAGCGTTCAGCTGTAATAAAGTGAATTTAACGGCCGGCATAAAATTAGGAGTAGTTTTGCTCATTTGTGTATGGGATTTTTTTTCTCCTAATTTAAACGTGAGCAATAGAAAGAGGAAGCGGGTAATTAAAACAATAAAATTGTTTGTTTCTCTTGCACTTTCCGTACATTTGCTGTGCATACAACAGCTGGAAACAAGTGTTAGTTGCTTTCTAAATTTATATCGTAGGGCTATATTACAATTCCGATTTCAGTCGTTGGCGTATTTCATGGAAAGTGTCCCCTGTTTTGGATTAAACGTTATTTCTTGATACACTAGTCGGTCGGTGTGCTTGATATGGAGCTTAAGTTTGTTCATTCACGTTAAATCACTTTGACTCACAATTAGACTGTGTCAAAAAAACTTTTTTTTATATTTTTTCGATTAAATGTGCCTCTAAAGTTAGTTCGATATAAAAAAATCCCAAAAAATTGAGCCAATATCTCAAAAATTGAGCTGGCTCATTGGGGGCTCCACTTTCCCATTTAAAATACCTGTTTTTTTATTTTTGAAATAACTATATGAAAAATAGTTTTTTTTTCAAATTTTGGTTCTTACCGTCTTATAAGAAATTTAATTCTCTACAAAATTGCTCCTATTTTTTTTCTAAACTCAACAGAAACGAAGTTACAGACCGCATAATAGGAGAAAAAAATCAATTAATTTATTACAGAAAAATATTTTTGATTTTTATTTATCAAATAATTAACTATATTTATTCATTAATTAACAATTCTCAAAATTAATATTATTTTAAAACAACAAAACAAATCTTAACAATAAAACAGAAATTAATTGACAATAATTGGATTTATGAATTTATTTGTTTACTGTTGAGTCAACAGTAAACAAATAAAATTAATTTCTGTTTTATTGTTAAGGTCTGTTTTGTTGTTGTTTTAAAATAATATTAATTTTGATAATGCTTAATTAATGAATAAATATAAACTATAATGAATTATTAATGAAAAAATATTTTTCTGTAATAAATTAATTGATTTTTTGTTCTCCTATTCTGCGTTCTGTAACTTCGTTTCTGTTGAGTTTAGAAAAAAAACATAAGAGAAATTTTGCAGAGAATTAAATATCCTATGAGATGGTAAGAACCAAAATTTGAAAAACAAAGTTTTTCATGGTTATTTAAAAAAAAAGACAAAACAAATTTTCCCGTGTATTTTAAATGGGAAAGGGGACCCCCCAATGCGCCAGCTCAATTTTTAAGATATTGAGTTCAATTTTTGGGAGAATCGTTTTTTTATATCGAACTAACTTTAGACACACATTTAATCGGAAAAAAAAAAAAGTTTTTTTTGACAGTCTACTCACAATACGTCCAATACCGTTCAAACATTGTCGTTCTGCCACACATTCCTCTTTCTAATGGGTAACACACCGTTTGATTTATGTATATCATTAAACTGATTTTTGTACGACGTCTGTAAATACCCTGTATACTACGGAAATTATATACCTTTTTAAAATTTTTTTGTCAGACCTAATTAACCATAAAAGCGAAAGACTCAGTGACCCCTTTGGAAGTGATACACAAGAGATTGCTCAAGATTTCCTGTTCTTAAAATGCTCTCAATTAAAGTTTAGTAGAGACTGGTGCGTCGTACTTTGTGTACATCACCACAATATTTAAATGGATTAAATTACAGGATGTCTGTAAGAGACAATAAACCTTTTAACTATCAGTATAATCTATGGCAAACACCCTTAGTTACTTATTTTGTGTAGATTCACGATTTATTTACTCTTTAATAAAAGCGCCGCCTGAGGAATCGCTAGTTCCACATCAATTTTTCCATATCTAATTAGACTAACTCACTAAAGCCATGAGTTTGTGTTTTTAACCCGTTTGGGCCGAAAACGCCACTCCCGGTACATCGCTCTTCAACGCCTCACAACTAATACTATTTGCGAGAGAAAAATTTGACAGGGACGTATTTTTTCAAGTTTAAAATATGCCCTTTCCGATGGTGTCCTTGAAATTCCTCCAAAAAATTATTAATTATGAAAAAAGCAGTTTAAAAAAAACACGATTTTTTTTGCATATTTTTTTTTAAATCAAATTTTCAAGGAGTTTCCGGACTGCCATGGACCTGGAACCTCACTAACCGGTGGAATAAATGTTTGAACTTTAAGTATACGTGGTTTAAAGATCGATTTTTTCCTTATGCGTTCAAAATGGCGCCTGAACTGCAAAATTTTTGCGTAACAATTCAAGAATTTTTTATTGGAAAATGATGCACTTTTACAAAAAATTGTCAAGAATAAAAAGTTCTTGGAATTTTTTTCAAAATTTTTTGAGCAACTTGTTAAATGTTATATAATCCGTTTACAGAATTTTGTGATGAGCACACATTTTGTGATTTTTTTTGTCAAGGGTCTGTCGAAGTTTGTTATTATAAACTTCTATCCATGTTTACTAACCAGTTTAATCACTCCGTAAAGTATGATGTGGGTCCCACGTTTCCTTAGGAAAATACGAGAATTTTTAATTCCTCCAACTGTCAATTTCTCGATTCTAGTAATCGTATTCTTTGAACACATTGCACCTAAAGACTGCACACCACTAACTAGTTGTCCAATTAAGCGGTTTAAAGAGAGGTTGGGTTAATTATACATTAAGTCGTTGCAGCTAGGTTACTCAACTAAAAGTCGTTTGCCTTCTTAATTCGGATGTATTTTCGACTAACTGCAACTGCCACCTACACGTACATATATTTCTTTATTCAGTCTATCACGATTAATAGTTATTATATTGTTAAATCTGTGTATGTGCTGTAAACTTAACGCCGAGGTATTAGCAGTCATTTTTTTCGCAGGCTTTTTGTGTATTAAGTACTCAATATTTGAAAACATAAGGGTGCGGAATTTTGGACATATGAAGAAATATAACATTAGAAATGTATGTGCCCACCTTAAATATAAAGGATTTATCAGATAACATCAACGAAAGCATTATTAAAAAAGTGCCCTAACAGTGTGCTAATCAAATTACAAGTGTAATTAAAAAGATACGGAATATTTTCCAAAAACGCATATTCTCCTTTTTTTTTTTGGAATTATCGAAACGGTTACAGATAAAGTAAATTTGAAACAAATTGGAAAGAGTCATAAAATCTTCTAAAACTTTTTCCCATTTGACCATCTTTCATCTCCCACTAACCGATATATCAATACATGCATGACCAATTTGGGACAGACTGTAAGCATAGATCTCGTTATATAAATAATTATGTAATCTGAAACATAAAGCACCCAAATTTCCATCGGATGATCATGGCGGTAATGAAAATGTTCTAAATATTAAATTGTACTCCCCACTCCCATGTCCTATTCATCATTTTATTGTTTTATTTACGGCAGCAGGCTACGTCGAGACGAAAATTAAAGGGTACGGTAACAAGGAATTAAATTATTTCTATAATTGGACTCAAGGTTTTGAATAATTCAGAATCCGGCATTATACAGAATTATTTAGGATTATACATTATAGTATTGAGTTATGCTTTATTTCGCTTATTTTTGAAGATACCGAAAAAGACGAAAAATCGAAATAAAACAAATGAACGACGTATTTTCGAGATATGACATATTTTTTTTGCTAGAATGGAACACCCTGGAATATTTTCACTTATTAGATTTTTTGGTTTTTTTTTTCTGATTTATTAGATGTAAATACGTAGTATTTTTTTGCTAGTGGAGAGTAAATTGTGTATCGGTCTGTTTTCTGCATTAAATTATCCGAAACATGTATATTATAAATTGAGGGGTATAGATTCAAAACTCACATTATCCACTTTTTAAAATTTTTCAGGAAGAAGGAATAACTGATTTCTCACTTTTTCAAGTGACAAGGCACTGAATTTTTTTGGTATTTGTATTAGAAGTTTAACTTTGCTTCTTAATTGGTGAAATAACAGCAAACCAATATTTGACTCCAAGAAAGTGAATTAAAATTTGGATACCTAATGTGAGTTTTGATACAACTTTTTGGATAATGGTAGTCTTGCTCCAAATTATTCTACATAATATTATTGTTTAGACTAAAATTCATGAAGATTAGCTAAGAAAAGGAACTTGGAAACAAACTCAATGGTATATCAATAAAAATTTTATGTAATATGGTAGTTCATAATCAAAATAAAAAGCTGCACAAAATACTTCGAATACGGTTTTATTATCATCATTGACTGATGAAGTGAAATATTTTTATAATGAACCTAAAATTGCAAAGTACAAAAAGTGTTGACAGTAAAAAAGTTCTAACATTCTCACATTCTCCCTAGGAGATTAAATTATAAAAAACAACATTTCAATAGATTTACAACTAGAAGACCTACGTTTTTATATTATTTCAACGAAATATTGAATAATTCATTTCATTCTCTTAAATTAACCTTATCTTATTTTATGGGATTTAAACATATTTCATTTTTCGTACATTGTGGCGACAGACCCCTGAGAAACGGAGGACTGATGAAAAATCACTTTGGAAATGAAGGAATAACTTCTTAAAGTTCGTTCGTTATGCTGTTTGCCTTTTAGAACTTCACAGCAAAACAACATACTTTAGGACGGGGCAAATTTAGTGGTCGGCTGTATGAAATTCTCATGGTTTTCATTGAAAAATATTCTGGAGTGGGTACTGGAACCTTCGGCGTAGAAACAAAAAAACTGGTCGTTTTCCACGAAACACCGAACTACTACACTTTTCTCGACGCGCGTTTCGCCAACCAAGTTGGCATCTTTAGGAGAAGATTAAAACTGTTAATCTTCTCCTTTTAGTTTATTTACGCAGTTTTAATCTTCTCCTGAAGATGCCAACTTGGTTGGCGAAACGCGCGTCGAGAAAAGTGTAGTAGTTCGGTGTTTCGTGGAGAACGCCTTTTTTTTGAAAATATTCTGTTTACAAAATAAAAAAAAATGCTTCAGTGACAAATTTTTAGATGTTTTCAGTTAAGGTTTTATTTTATTATTTGTAATTCGTAAGAATGGCGACATACAGGTTATTTCGTGCCACATTGCAACATGTGTGTTCAACTTTCTGGCACACCACGCTGTCGATGACCATTCACGAGCACGAGTAAATACAATATGGGAGGAGCTTTAATCTATCGAGGTGGCGACAATGGTGCGTAAACGCGGTATGTGTTGAGGAGGCAGTCAAAAAGCACTTAGTAGGTGGTCTCGTTTTCAATTTCCTCTGATTTTTCAAAGTACTTGGTAGGTAAATTAAAATCAACTTTTTTTGTTTGGGTCAGTCCACTTCTGGCTAACCTGATAATTTGAGACGTCCCTTAATGTTACTCTTTCTGAGTTTCTATGAAACACACAAAATGTCCAAAGAATCCTGAATTCTACAGAGAGGTATAAAAGTTTTGGCCAGAAAAGTAAAGTTCGTGTTATCTCTTGGGGCCTGTCATCTCGGTGACACGATATATATGTATGTATGTATTTGTATGTATGTATGTGCGTGCCTAGGTGTGTATATTCCACGCAATGTTGTAGATTTATAAATGAACGGGCACGGTATTCAACTGGTTTTTATGTTGGTTTTTAAATATGGTATAGTATTATTGCAGGTGGTGAAAAAAGGTAATTTGCCACCCGAGCGCTCTCATGCATACAATATGTACGTTCGTTTCGTTGCCGGTTACATTATAAAAATGTATGAATTTTAATATGAATGTGCTGACCTATCCGAAATGAATACGCAGCGCGAATGGAGGTCTTCTATGGTATTTCCAATCTCAGTTTAAAATGTTATAAATTCAGCGCATCTACCAGGAATGTCCGTCTCCGTTGCTATACTTACTTCTCTACAATGGCACAGTGATTTAATCTATTTTATCTATCGTCTGACCATCATGAAGACGTAACCGCAAATTTTAACCGTAGCTTTTAAGATCACAGAATTCAATTAGGTATCATTAACCCTTTAACGTCAAAACTACAGTTTTTGTATGTCCTCTCTTTCGCAACATGCCAAATACAAGAAACGATGGAAAAAAAATCGGAAATTTGAAAAGAGCACGATTTTTCAGGTCAATTTTTTTGTAACATGATTTTTGACTGGAAAAAATTTTCTTTCTACAGAAAACTACGAGAAAAGTGCATTCGAGAGTTGTACTGAAAAGTTATGTACTTAGAAAAAAATAATTCCAACATGCGGTGTCCAATATCTCGGCCAAAAGGACACATTGTCAGGGGAAGTAGTTTTCTGTCGAAAGAAAACAATTTTTTCCAGTCATAAATCATGTTACAAAAAAATGGCCTGAAAAATCGTGCTATTTTCAATTTAAATGGCCAAAAAATATAAGGGGTAACTATAATAGGGGTAAGCTAAGTAAAGAGAGGATATACAAAAACTGTAGTTTTGACGTTGAAGGGTTAAGGATGATGCTTTTTATCCATAATGTCTCTTAAGCTAGGCGTACATCGGTTATAAGGCAAGACAAGACATCTCTAGACAAGCTTAGTCTTTTTTTACTAGCCGTTGATTACGTTGATGTTTATTGCTTAACGCACATCGCTTAATCATTGCAGCTCCATTACACGTTTGATCTAAAACTGTCTCGTCTTCTATTGTCTTATTTTGCTGTGTAGAAAAGACCATACAATATACATATTTTTTATACACGTTTATCACGTTGTAAGCAAATTATTTTTCAAAAAAGTCATAATGTATTAGTTAAGGCCCGATACGTTATGCAACTGGTTATTCATATGGTTTGGTAATCACTAGTTTATTTAATCAAACATCAGTTAACAGAACGTGTGTACTTTTACAAAAAATTACGGCGCGATTAGCTAACCATCTGTTAAATGTGAGGTGGTTGGTTTAAATTGTGCATGATGCATATATGAAGATATGTAGCTGCAATTATTTGGCAATTGACTAGGCGATTTCAACCTTAAAAAAGTAATTTAAAAGCATTGTCTGTGACAATTTAAAAGTGATTTTATACATTTTATCTATTGGGGCAAAGAAAATTTCAAGAAATTTAAAACTCTACTCGTACTAGAAATCTAATTAGAGGACATCACATAAGTCATTTTCTATACCATATTTAAAGATAAATTTATATAAGCTTCTTTATTGTACAGGAAAATGCATGAAAAAAGAAATGACTTTTTATTTCTTTCTCACTTAATATTGATATGACATTTTTTGATACGCGCACGTCTATGGGTAGCAGTATTAGAGGTCGGTGCAGCTGTTGTTACAAAGGAAATGCCGCGCTCTTCTTTATATCGTTTTAAACTGAGTTTGGAAATGGTGTAGGACTGCGCGCGTTATGTATTTACATACATATATTATGTATATACGTTTAATTTTTGGACGACGGATATAACGTAATTAATGCTCAGGTGGCTGTGAAATAAAAATCCCAAAACGTCGGAAGCGACAACGCTCTAACATGACTGTAAAATACTTTTGATATGACTACAACATAACTCTAATCTCTTGCGGGGTCTTTGCTAATTGCGTGGGTATTTAGTGTTTTTTTTTTTGGCCAGGAAATAAAGCTGAATTAAAAATAGCTTTATTTAGATATTGAAATTGCAAGTGACCTAATACATTTAACATTCTTTAGTCTATGTGTGTATTAGGTATAGTATGTATGTGTATGTAGGTATGTATGTTAGACTGTATCAAAAAAATCGACAATTTTTTTTCAAAAATTACTCTGAAAATATTGTTCAGGATGTCGAAAAAATGAGTCTGTGAAAATATCAGCTCTTAATTTTAATATTAAGAGGTGACTCATCGCGATTTTCCATTTCCCATTTAATTAACATGGGAAAAATTGTTTTTCAAGCTTTGGAATTTTGTAACTCTTCAACCGATTATTTATCAGACTTAGAAGACCAAGACATATTCTTGTAGGGAATTGAACGCACTACAAAAAACGTCTCTAATAATTTTTTTGATAAATCTAGTCTTTCAAAAGTTATTTGAGGTTAAAGTTGAACTCACCAGAATTTTTGAGGTGTTTTCACTTTTTTGTTGAATCTATCAAACTAATTGCAAAATGTTTGCCTTAAATTATCTTTTTTCAGAGTCTTTTTGAAATTCTGAGAGTATCCTCAGTCCATTTGATCGGTAGTTTTGTCCAAAAATCCTTGATTTAGACGATTTTCTTTGATATGAACATTTTCAATATTAATTTTTATTAGCAAACTTGATATTTCATATCTATAATTTTTCTTTTCTACATTAATTATATCTAAATCTAAGTTAAAATCATAATTATAAATTAATTTTGCTTAATAATTATGATTACTTAGATTTAAATATAATTAATGTAGAAAAGAAAATTATAGATAAGAAAATATCAAGTTTGCTAATAAAAATTAATATTGAAAATGTTATTACAATATACATATCAAAGAAAATCGTCTAAATCAAGGATTTTTGGACAAAAATCAAATGGACTGAGGATACTCTCAGAATTTCAAAAAGACTCTGAAAAAGATACGTTTCTTGTAGTGCGTTCAATTCCCTACAAGAATATGTCTTGGTCTTACCAGTCTGATAATCAGTTGAAGAATTACTAAATTCCAAAGCTTGAAAAACAATCTTTCCCATGTTAATTAAATGGGAAATGGAAAATCGCGATGAGTCACCTCTTAATATTAAAATTAAGAGCTGATATTTTCACAGGCTCATTCTTTCGACATCCTGAACAATATTTTCAGAGTAATTTTTTGAAAAAAAATTGTCGATTTTTTGATACAGTCTAATGTATGTATATGCTTTTGCGAAATATAATTTTTCATGGTAAACACATTTTTGGTGGGAGGGGTAGTGTATTAAAGTCCAATTGCATTTTTGTATAGAAACAGTTACAATTCAGCTTTTTATATAAAAACACCTAAATGTAGGTGTTAATGCAGCAATTCACAATACTCTTCTATATACGTAGTATATGTACTCTATTTCCATTCTAAATTGAAAATGGGTAGAAAAAAGCAAGGTTGTCAGATATATTTTCTAAAATTGCTAAGCTCACTATACAAGTATACTTCATACTTCCGTAGACTGTTAGTTCGTGACGTTCTTAGAAAGCTAGATTGGAAATATTTAAAAAATACATAGATATAAATTTATTAGTTAGCATTAAAATAAAGCGTTTAAAATTGCTTGAAAAAAATAATTATAAATTAAAACAACTTTATATATGTTACTATACTTAAGAACATTTTGAAGAGCCGGCAACGCGCTGGCCGGTGCTCCATTAGACTACACACTGGGCAACGATCCAATAGACTATTGTGCGATGTGAGAGTATGCATCGAATACATACATTGCTTAAATAATTATTCGGTCCACTGTGCCATAAAATTTTTACGACGTCGTTAAATTGATTTACGACTTTAGAAATGCTATGTGTTTAAGGCGCCAGTGACGTGTATTTCAGCTAGGTTTATTAACACAGACAATTTTTTAAGATTGTCTGGCTAAATGAGCATTATTTACAGCAAATTATATTACAAACATTAAGAGTTTTGTATGCAGGCTAATTTTAATCTCCTATATTGATTTGAATGAAAAAAATTATTTCACAATTTTCGAATTTATAAGATATATGCACGCCCATGGAATCATAAAGTTGGAGTTGGACAGGTCTACAAAAAAATCTGCTTCAGGAACTAAACCTATCAAATATGAAGTATTTTTTTTGTGCTGAAACTGAATTTTTTAACTCAGAAAACTTTCTACCGCGTAGATTCTCCGGAAATCTCGGTTTTTGTTGTCAAAATACTTTTTTTATGCGAATTTTTTTTTTAAATATTAATGATTTCTTAACCAAACATATCATTTCTGAAGTAGGTATTTTTAAGCGCTGAATACGATCCCGTTGTCAAAATTTGCGTTAGACACTTTCATATTCCATAAAATGAGAATTTAGGGTGAAAAACAGCCCAAAAGCGGAAGAATTTGTGTTTTTCAAGAACGTATGACCAGACATGTCATTTTCGAAGTATTTTTACGCACAGAATACGACCTCTTTGTCAAAATTTGTGTTAGATCTCATGATCATGACAAAAATTAAAGGTTGAAATGCTTCTACTACAATTAATATAGTGTTAAAATTATCCTGGTTAATATTATAAGGATTTAAAAGCTCGATTGCTTCTACAAATACAATACAAAGCCAATCTATTTGCTATTGCAGGTTTCCTGGAACCAGCTACTTCGGGCTTTGATCAGAAAGTACAACATAGATAAGAAAGTCGCAATCCTTACGATCCAGTAAATATTTCCAAACTAATATTTTATTTGTACGGAATTTTACAGAGCGATTAATACTTAAAAAAAAAAAAATTCGCATCAATACGTATTTTGACAACAAAAACCGAGATTTTCGGAGAATCTACGCGGTAGAAAGTTTTCTGAGTTAAAAATTCGGTTTCTGCACAAAAAAATACTTCCGATTTGATAGGTTTAGTTCCTGGAGCAGATTTTTTTTGTAGACCTATGTAATTTACGTTTATATCGTCGAGATATCGGGGTTTTATTAATATTTAAGTAAATCAATTTGAAACCGTAACAGGTATTCTCTCCTAGAATAATTTATACTTCAATTAGTAACAACCGCATCCAGATCCGCATCCGGCAGCGTTGAAAAATGCTCGGTTGCGCCGGCCGTAGATCATAATTCACGATGGCGCTACAAAAAGGCATAATCCGTTCGGAAATTAACGACCTCCTTGGCTGTAGCAGTCCGCAAATCCGCGCTAATATCTTTAATTGCCGAAATCGGGCGCGGCGCAGCTCACGCAGATTAACTTTTGAATTTATTGTTAAAACCGGCCAGATATAAATGATTCGTTCCCGTTGTGCCGACCCGCAGCTTTTCCGGTTGAACTTCGGTGTATGGCGAATAAGTTATCTTAAAAGTAATGTCCAATTAGCCTTAATGCAGTTTAAAATGAACATTTGTTTCGAAGTGCACGAGCATTAATACAGCGCGTTTTAGACTATTAGCAGGCATAAATCTTTTCTAATGAAACGAACTTGTTCCGGAATTCCGGCCAGAGTGCACCAAGAAAGTATTGTTCAGAAACGTTTAACTCAAATATACATACGAGCATACAGTATGTCCCCGGATCGAGTTTAAAAGAGGAAAAAATGTTGTGTCTTTGATTTCTCAGAAAAAGTCACTCTTGATGATTTTCCCTGCTTGATTTCAAACCCCCAAAACGCAAATTACTTTTTATATAACTCAAACGGTTCTCGAGATAATACCATTTTTCTTCATAATTTGGACTTTTTATACCTTTAAAAAAATTCTAGTAGGCGGATTTCATTGCAAGATATCACTGACAACTGCATTTCTAATGTCGGAGCAAAGAAGTTGGTGACCAAGTTCTTAGAAACAGGCTCTGTTTTACACATTAAAAAATCAAAAAAAATTCCTGTGATCAAACCAAACGTTTGGATTTTTGTTTGGAGACGGGCAACAGAGTTTTAAATGACGTAGGATGTCATAAGCGAATTTTGTTCTCCGATGAATCTACTTTTTCAATAAACAGCGTCGTTTCCTCTCAGGATTGCCGGTATTGGAGTGAAACAAATCCCCACTTTACTATTTCTTGTCGAATACAATATTTCAAAAACGTTAATGTGTAGTGTGCGGTTTCATATACAAATGGCATTATTGGTCCATATTTTTTCAAAGAAAATTTAAATCGTAATACATATTTGGAGATGCTACAAAATTTTTTTAACAGATAAACTTGATGAACTTCCTTTAAGTTATCGAAACTAATTAATTGAGTTTCTATAGCATATAGGATCCTAGACAACGAAATTATTGGGTTAAATCCGCCAACTAGAATTACTTATAAAATTTTGTGAAGTCCAAATTATGAAGAAAAATGGTATTATCTCGGGAACTGTTGATTTATATAAAAAAGTAATTTGCGTTTTGGGGGTTTCAAATCAAGCAGGGCAAATCATCAAGAGTGACTTTTTCGGAGAAATCAAAAACACAAAATGTTTTCCTCTTTTAAACTCGATCCGGGGACATACTGTATGTACGTCAACTAAGTGAGGTCAAAAAAAATTCTGTTTGAAACATATCACAATCGATAGTACTTGTTAAAAAACTAAATTCCCTAAAATTTTAGATTTTTTGAGCCACAAGGAGAGGGATGGTGAGGGTGAGAAAATACAAATTTTCGTTTCGACTCTAAAATTTGGCAAAAAAAAATAAATAAAAAAACGGTAAGTGAATAATATATTCCAAGGTTTTTATACGATCATCGTATACAGTTTTTATACGATCATCGTATAAAAACCTTGGAATATATTATTCACTTGCCATTTACTATCTCACAGGATGAGAAAATACGCCAAAACCACGTTTTTTCACCTTTGGGCCGTTTTTGGGCCAGTTCCTGGTCGACGCCCATTATGAATTAAAAATTAATCGAAAGTACAAAAAAAAAAAGAAAGAAATTAAAGTAAAATTGAAAAAAAAAGCATATTTTTCTAAATTTCGATTTTAAACTTTCAATCCTCAAAATAAGGGTGAAAACTACCCCCAATAATTTTGAAAATATTTTTATCGTATTATACGTAAAAAAACACATCGAAAACCATTGCAACCTTCTTTTTTAATTTTTTTCATTTTCTTACCGAGAAAGATTGAAATTTGAGTCGAAGCGAAAATTTGTATTGCCTCACCCTCACCATCCCTCTCCTTGTGGCTCAAAAAATCTAAAATTTAATGGAAGTTAGTTTTTTTAGCAAGTACTATCGATTGTGATATGTTTCAAACAGAAATTTTTTTGACCTCACTTGGCGTGAAATGCCCCATATGTACTTGGTACTAATACCGACATAGTATATTGGTTGTTAGTTAGTGTGTCGGACATAATTAACGGTGGCGTGCGGTGTCAGTCGAGTCAGACTAGGCAAAAACAATACAATAAAAGAATTAGCATTTGTATATTTCTTTAGTTGTTTGGAAAAGTCAATTGTAACTGTCATAGAACTTGTGGTTAAACATTGGCATCTAGTGGAATTAGAAAATATCGTATTTTCGTAATGCGGCATGGAAAAATATTAAAAAATCATAAGCAACACCTGCTGTCAATATTCAAACGTTTCACAAACGAAAAATGTCAACAAAAACAGGATACATAAATTTTTCTGCATCTCATTGATTCAAATTGAAATAAGCGTTATAAGCGTTCTAGATCAAAGATATCGTAAATAAAAATAAAACAGTATGGGTCAAAATGTGTTAAATTACTGTGTTTAAAATGGAACTTTAAATTAAAATTAAAAATTCAGATGCTAGGACCTTTTTCATTTTTATATTAAGTACATCGTTAAATTAAATTCTTGTTCCAATTTATTAAAATTCTCTTCGCTTCATTTTTATGTGCAGTAATGGTAATAACGTGCAGGACTTGATTGATATATTTAATTACAGGATTGGTTCTAAAAAAACTGGTTGTATTTATCTACCTAAAAGCATTTGTGAACCATGAGCAGGTGACAGTTGATTTGGCCATTCATTCTTCTATTCCCACCTATTCCCTTGTTCTTTTTCATGCCGTCGGCAGCAGAATAAAACTTGAAAACAAGAGACCTAAAATAAAGTTGCAGTATCGCGTTCGCGTCAGCCATTCCACCACATATATTCAGCACTTATCGATTCTGCAACGGTTTTATCGCAGTTAAACCGGAGATATTTTAGGGAAATAAAAGTGTCCGTCCTTTGACTACTCCGGCTTCTCTTTGCATATCGGGCCTCGCCCTTTGGAGATTATCCTTGAGAAAATTAGATTTAATCAACCGAAACTCCAGCCTGGAAATTATAACAGATGAGGAAATTCCAGGCGACGCGACGTAGAGCACGTCATGTGTGGAGAAATAATCCGATCAGTATAAAGGTGCTCTGTATATAATATTTTAACCGGAGATATAAGGGACGGTCGGAAAAAAGGGGATAATAAATGGTTCTCCAATAATTTATCATGTGGTTTTAGGTCATCAAAGGCTTGGATTCAAATAAAGAACGTCCGCACCGAGGGAGACTCGTATATGTCTCGAATGGCGATCAAAACACAGCGAGATTGTAAATCAAGTTTTCAACAAACGTAATAAATTCTTCATTCGCGTAGATTTCTTTCAGGAAAACTTCCGAGTGCTAATAAATATCACTCGTTATATATATTTTTTTGTTGCTTGCAACACCGTGGGTCACTCTAATCTACTAGTCACTCTAATTTTTTAATCTCCTAAACTTTTTTCGAGTTTAGATTGTTCACTTCTTTGTGAACGATGTCGAATAAATTTCTTTTTAATAAGGACATGTAAACAAAATTAATAAGTGGAAGTTGTTATTTTATGGTAATTAATCATTATGATAAAACAGAAATTGATAAAATACAATTTTGTTTTTTTTTTTTACCACTGTACAAGGGGGTTTAGGGACTTGGTTGTATGAATACAAATTGTCATTACAATTACACTAGTAAAAAAAATTAAAGGATATTAAAAAAAGTTTCAAATTTTTGGGTAATTTTCAACAAGGGATAACTCGGAGAAAAATTGGCGGAAAAAAAAAAGAAATTGTAGCCTCAAGTGTCTAGTTTTCAGACTTTAAAATTTTTTAGTTACGGGAGCGGTTCTCACGAAATCATACGAAAACCAACAAAAAAAAATCCAAATTTTTGCTCGTCTTTAAAATGGTCTGTGGACCAAAAAATTTTTTTTTCATCATGCGACCATAAAGCTCCTTGAGACAATTTAATCAGCTTTAATTTGACCTCTTAACGAGCTCCGTACGATGATTTGCCGCGGAGTTATCGTCGATCAAAGCAAAAAAGTCCTTTTCAACTTTGACAATCAATTACTCGGGAACTAATGATCGTACAGAAAATGGAGGTAGGGTTTTGAAACTGCAAAATATTCTCTATAAGACAAAATCGGGGGCGATTTTGCCTAAAAACATTACTCGTTGGAAAAAATCGAAAAAAATTTTTTTTGAAAATATATCGAAAAAATAATTTTTTTTTCGATTTTTACAACGAGTAATGTTTTTTGAGCAAATAAATATGGATTGTCGCCAAAAAATCATATTGAAGTTGAATAAATGCATAAAAATCGAAAAATTGCTTGTTACGGTGATTTTTGGCCGAAACGATAAATTTAAACCTTAAAAAAACATCACAGGGCTTTGCAACTTTGAGGGTTTTTTTAGGGACACTTTGAGGTTAAAAAAATACCGACGATATCCCTCGTTCATCCACTATATCGAAAGTTATACCAAATTTTCCAAATATCCTTAAATTCGCAAATTTTTAACTTTTTTTCAGCCAACATTATCGCTTAAAAAATCTTTTTTTTATCAATCGGCCCCGATTGTGTCTTATAGAAAATGTTTTGCAGTTTCCAAAACCCTACCTCCATTTTCTGTACGATCATTAGTTCCCGAGTAATTGATTGTTAAAGTTGAAAAGGACTTTTTTGCTTTGATCGACGACAACTCCGCGACGACAACTCTTGCGGAGCTCGTTAAGAGGTTATACTTTATGGTCGCATGATGAAAAACAATTTTTGAAGTTCACAGACCACTTTAAAGACGAGCAAAAATTTGTAAAAAGTTTTTTTGTTGCTTTTCGGAGAACCGTACGTGAGAACCGCTCCCGGAACTAAAAAATTTTAAAGTCCAGATCTGAAAACTAGACACTTGAGGCTACAATTTCTTTTTTTCTATTTTCTGTACGACCATATTTCTCCGAGTCATCCCTTGTTGAAAATGACCCAAAAATTTGGAACTTTTTTAATATCCTTTAATTTTTGTTACTAGTGTAATTGTAAAGACAATTTGTATTCATACAAGCAAGTCCGTAAACCCCTTGTACAGTGGTAAAAAAATGTTGTAGACCGTTGAAATTAAGTGACCCCTATTTTTTAGTTGTAATTAAAGGGTCTACGAGGGCGAAACTGATCCCTCAATTTTTTCCGCCAAAAGTACATTTTGTACTACATTTCTGCAACAAAGCACCATCGAATTCGTTAAAAAAGAGATTGTTCTGTAACACCAGCTTTACATGTTTCGACGTTAAACAAAGCAGTGCCGTTCCCGAGAGATTTATACGGGGTTGTGTTTCAAATATATACATACATACATGTGTGTATTTGTTTGCCCTCCGCTCTTATACTACACTGAATTGTTTTTTTCTGAATGTTCATTTTAATAAAATTATTACAGTATAAAGAAATATATGCCTCCCTATATTTTTGAAATGAAATTTGAAGTCGATGTGATTTTATACTAAAAACTAGGAATTTTTGTTATGTCCATTAATTCTGGACTATGTTACCATCTTTTGATGGTGCTTTACATAGCCCTCTAAAATTTTGTAGAAATATAAGAGTTCTGTCACTTTGCTTGTCAGTATTTAAAAATAAGTACAATATTTTTTTTGCATTAAATCTTGTGTTTCTTTTGGAACACCGTATACTAAAATATCTAAATAAAGTAAAAATTAAAATATCTGAATGCGTAATTTCATTATTATAGGAGGCCAATTGTTGTATTTGGTTTGGCCTTATGGTATATTTAAGGTATTCTATTGAATAGAATGGGCTTTTGAAATCAAATAAAATATCGTATGTCGGTTTTTAATGCTTAAAAGGAGACCATTCTATTCCACAAGAAAGAACTACTTACTTTCTTGTGTTCTCATCATTCCAGGTATTCGCTCTCTCTCAGGTGATCCAATGTTCCAGCGCAGTCTTTTTGTATTTTGAAAGTTGCTCGGAAACTCACCAAACCATCGTTTGGTTTTACACAATAATAATTTTAAATTTAATGTTTACGTTTAATGTTCCCGTTTAATATTCACTCTATTGTTGCAGGTAATTGGCTCTATTTGCAATCCAGTGAACCGGGGTAGGTAAGATTATTTGACGTCGTACTTCTATTTAATGCAGTCAAGTACTTATTACAAAACATGCATCTTTTCTAAATATTCTTTTCATTTGCATAACTCGGAAATATCATATTAAGCATTTTTATGCGTCGGAACATCTTATTTTTAGACTTGACTCGGACGCATTACTACATTATTATGATGGTAATATGCTCTCATTAAAGAACGCTAGCAATTGGCTCGATTCCAGAATTTTAATTCCATTTTTCAGAAATAAAAATGTGATCATAGCAGTCTCCAACATTATCGTTCATTAAAATTTAGAATATTTTGGGATCGGAAATATTCATAATATATTCGTTGCACATAAAATATTAAGGTGAAATGTTTGTTCGTAGGTATTCATAGTAGAGGCAAGACGAACATAATCTCATCAAAATTATTCTTAAATTAAGGACATGGACATATCTTGCAAGGTCGAGAAGTATGTTCATTGTTCATACATTCCGTGTCATAGGTATTTATGATTCTTTTGTAATCAAATACATAATATAAATATACTACAAATATTATACAAATTTTATAGGTGAATTCAGTAACCGAAAAACGTATTTTGTCCGCTAATGATCTTGAATTTGAAAACTCAGTTAGGGTACTTCGTTAACATAATAGAGTGGAGGCGAATAACCCTTTCTGTTTTATGTTTTCCTAGATAACAGAAGTTCGTCGCCTAATAGAGAAAGGTTTTGAACTGCATTGCGGTCTTCCGTGAATGTTTTACGGAATTTACACTCCTGCCACTTCATAAGGGTATTATCCCTTATTCAAGTTGAGCTGAGGAATTTGGGATAAATGCCACGGTTTTTGAACACTTTTTTTAGCTTTGTTAACTGTAACTGTCTTCCTCAGTAACTATTTGCCCAGTTCTTTTGATTTCTGACTTTGTTATCAATACAGTATATTCATAAAATAGCCTTCGCTCCCCGTTCGTTAGCGAATTCGAACGAAATGTCGAAAAATGGTCAAATTGATGATTCTTAAAAAAGAGACTCTGTACAAGAAACTGATATTTGTTGCGTACGTAGTAAGTTTGTACAATCGAAGTTTGTTTCTAGTCAGTATAAAAACTACCTCGATTGTTTTAATTATGAGATGTTTTCTTAGAAAATACCACATATTTAGTACCTAATAGCTTGGAAACGCTGTATCCAAAAAAAAAAAAAATCATATTCGGATAGAGTAGAGATATTTTTAAGCAGTATCGCCTGATGTAACAGTATACAAGGTGTGCTATTAGAAATATCAAAGTGATGTAACTACACACAGAGCACCTTGTATATCAGCAAATATTTTTATATTGTATAGCTTCTCTACCTTACAACTTTTGCGTGCAACATTTTTTTGTATGTGCAACTTGTAAATAAATATCCACATAGTAAAATGTAATACCACCAGAAACATCCATTTCTGTAGCGGAACATGTGTGCCTGTATTTGACCGACATGCAACGAGTTGCAAGTATTTTATATTATTTTGATGAATAATAATGTTAGACGAGGAAATTTAGCACAAAAAAGAGCCAAACCTCCAAAATTTCCGCAGTAAGATGGATTTTGACGTAATTAGGCTCGTTGGATTCCTTATAAAATTTAGAAAAACTGTTACCTATTTTTGTCATATACAAATCAGAAACTGCATTACTGACCTAAAAAATGCATTTGTGGGGTGCAATTTTTTTCAGCCAATTAAAGAAAAAATCATAATTCGAGAATACATTGTCGAAACGGGCTGAATTTGGTTACTCGGGAGTTTTTGGGTCGCTAATCACGAATCTGATGTCAGAAAAATGACCCCGATGAATCTGGGGACCAAGAACCCTGGTCACCAGGCCCATCCCGAGGTTTTCCCTCGAATTCGGCCTGAAACTAAACGAAAATGGTTACTCGGGGGTTTTTGGGGTCGCTGATCACGGATACGTTGTTAGTTTAGTTGTCCGTTACACCTGGAGGACCAGGAACCCTGGTCGCTAGGCCCATTCGCTTCGAAATTCTCGGAATTGTGACTAATATCTTGAAAGTACGCTTCAAGACGCGTATAAAAATGGGCGTCAAGATATTATAGTCACAATTCCCGAAATTTCAAGCAGCAACGCTAAAACATTCGTGGCGTTAAAAAAGGTAGTCGCGTAGAAAACGTTATAAAACTAGCCCTATTAATATTTTAACTAAAACTATTAATATTTTTCAAAATCTCAAATAGTCTCGCAAACTAGAAGAGATTTATGATTTTCTAGCCCAACCCGGTCGATATCGTACAATAAACAAAGAAATGGCGTCATTGTTAAAAGGCTTGCAAAAAAATTCGATCGTCAATTACTCGAAAAGTTATTAACGGATCGAGCTGATTTTTTTGTAACCATACTACAAATAGCAGTTCCCTCAAGAAATTTAATGTTCATAGTCGTCCTACTTTCGAAATAAAAAAATAGTGAAAAAAAGCACTCTTTCAACTTCAGCAGTCATTTGCAAGTTAAAAATTGCGCTTGAAGACTTCGGGTTGGGCTTAAAATTTTGTAAATTCAATAGGCAACAATTTCTTAAATGCATACACTATATAAAACATGCCAAGGAACGGAGATTTAAGCGAAAATGCGAAAAAAACGTTTTTTTTCACAGTGTTAATTTAAAAAATTAGCGGACGGGTTCAGCTCTACGAACCCCATTCATTGTGTTCTTCGCAAAAAAATACATAGGGAACCGTCAAAACTAGCCCTACATATACATATATGTTTCAAGAACACATAATGTCTCTGCCTACTGGACTGGGTTGTGGTTTATATTTTGACAAATACCTGTCGTAAGTAAAAAAGTCAGGTAAAAAGTTAGGTAATTTGAGTTTTGAAGTAAAAGTATATCAAAAATATTTTCAATGCTATAAAAGTTAATATTTATATTATTCCAGTGCAAAATTGACTTACAGTACCAAATTGACCTCGGGGATGGGCCTGGCGACCAGGGTTCCCGGTCCTCCAGGTGTAACGGACAACAAAACTAACAACGTATTCCTGATCAGCGACCCCAAAAAGCCCCGAGTAACCATTTTCGTTGAGTTTCAGACCGAATTCGAGGGAAAACCTCGGGGATGGGCCTGGTGACCAGGGTTCCTGGTCCCCAGGTTCATCGGGGTCAATTTCTGATTAGATTCGTGATCAGCGACCCCAAAAACTCCCGAGTAACCAAATTCAGCCCGTTTCGACAATGTATTCTCGAATTATGATTTTTCTTTAATTGGCTGGAAATATTGCACCCCAAAAATGCATTTTTAGGTGCGGTAATGCAGTTTCTGATTTGTATATGACAAAAATAGGTACATTTTTTTCTAAATTTTACAAGGAATCCAACGAGACTAATTACGTCAAATCCATTTTACTGCGGAAATTTTGGAGGTGGAATGCTAAATTTCCTCGTTTATGTAGAGAATCATAAAAATCTAAGATTTCTCGCAGCATCAAAGATCATTCATTTGTAAAAGTACGTATAAAATTCAAGTGAGACCATTTAAATTCTTTCCGTTGTATCGTTCTTGCCCTACTTAGCGTGTTTGGGGTTTCCTCATTAAAATCCAGGTAGTTATATTGCTTGGCAATTTTGTGGCCAACGGAGGGGAATAAGGCGATAAATTTCCATAAAATCGTGCCATAAATTCAGAGGAAGATGTAATTTCGAGTAACACACGCCTGCAGCGGACTTAAATATAAATTCAAACCCGCATTATTGCCAACTAATTGCTTCTGAATTGGCGAGTCTTAGGAGCAACTCATTTAACTGTAGACCCTTCATTTCATTAGACAAATACACGAATGGATTCCCCTAATAGATAGATAGAATAGAACCCTTTCGTAAAAGTAGCGTAGAAAATAGGGGTGTTATTATTAGAAAAATATATCGTATATCAGACATCGGCCACTTATGAAAAAGGGCAAATAGAAGTGAGACGACAGATAAGAAACAACGGCGTACGCATAGAAGATAGTGAGGGAATAAGACCGGCCCTCACACCACGCTACGTTAGCCGTTAGAACGAAAAGTGCGGAATTTGTCCTTTTTTACAACCCGCCGATTCTGATGTGCACGTAAGATATGCATTGTAAAGTACACAGGTCAATATTTTAACATGTGTCCAAAAGTTAGAAAAAGAAGTACAGCAAAATACATTCGTAGGTATCGTTGAGGTAATAAAATCAAAATTATGGAAACCCTTAACAATCTCGCGAACAGTGCCCTTGATATGACTCAAGGTCATGGTCAAGGTCATAGTTAAGGTCATAAACAACACCATATTTAAACGTAGAATTTTTTTTTCCAAATCCCCGATAAAAATAGGGGTACCCATTTTTCTATGGCTGAGATCTTGATATTACTCTCAACGTCATAGACAAGATCATGGTCATAAAGAGCTTAATTACATGTCAAATTAACTGTTTCATTTGACTGAAGCAGAAAATCCACGATAAAAATAACACAGGTTCCCTTTTTAAAAAAGTCAGTGACCTTGATATGACTGAAGGTCATAGTCAAGGTCATGACCAACACCATATCTGGACGTAAAATTTTCCGCTCTTTCCAAATCCACGATAAAAAATAGGGGTTTCCGTTAAAAAACATTCCAGTGACCTTGATATGACCTTCAAGGCCAAGGTTAAATCTAAGGTCACCGATGGAAAGCCAAGTATTTTTTCTGAACCTTTTGTCTAATACATTTTTCTCTAAAATGCACTGTTCGCGAGATTCTTAAGGGTTTCCATATTTTTGACTCACCGTGTATATTCTGGACCTCCTAAGACCCTGTACAATGTCTTTATTTGACTGAAATAATAAATATGAAAATATACATAGCCATATTAAATAGTAATCTTGTCTTAAATGGAGAATTAAATTCAACCAATTTTCCTGATTTGGATGCAATTCATGAATTGGGTGCCAAATTTTCCTAAACTACTAGATGCCAGATTCATGGGACGTGTAACTTTTTGATAAAATCTTAAAAAAGACTTAAATATCGCCATATCGATTGTTTTTACACATTATGCTAAATAATCTGGCGAACTTGATGTCTAAACATAATGTTTTTATGGTACTCTTCTCTACGTATTACAAAAAAAATATTTTGTACACTTCATTTTAATTTATAAAACGTTAACGTGACCGCCTTTTTTATGGTCAACATTTTTGTTACCCATTCCTTTTTGTAAGCCAGATGGTAATCTGTTTCGACCTCTACCGATTAAGCTACCATTATTTAGTTGACGGAAAAATATTGCGATAGGGATCTTCTATTGTTCCTTAAGACTTTTATATACGCCGCTTCATTTATATTTTGTAACCCTCCGATATGTGCGTTGCAATATTTAAATTTAATCATACTTAATTAGGCCGAATAAACAAATAGTTATAAATAAAACGAGAATACATGGAAATTTTGAAAAACATTTCAATTGTTAATAAATAAACAATATTTATTATATTTTAAGGATGGTCAACTTCCAAGATATCTAATATTTTGTAAAATAGTCTGTTCAACTTAAACATGTATTTGTAGTTGGTGTAATCAAAATGAAATTAATAAGAATGAAAATTAAAAATTGCGGGTTTCCGTTTTTTAAAAAATTAAGTCGATTGAAGTATCCCTTTAATCTAAGTCAACGTGCATGTACCCTTTTACGACTTTTTCCCTTTTAATATTTTTTTTTTTTTGTAAGACGCTTCGTCTGTGTGATATTTGGCAGTATCAACTTAAATGTCCCACCCTGTACAAGCCTATAAGGTTGCACCCTTCTTTCTGATCAATATGTTGTAATCCACTTCTTTGAAGTGTGATGTATAGAGAGGTGGGTTTTCTCTTCTGTTTATTACGTTTTTAGTATATCCGTATATTGTTTGACGAGGGTTTTTCCATTAGAGCGTTTACCTTATACTGCATGTGTGGGATATTGGGCGTTCAATAAAATATTTATGTTCTACACAGTGAATTACCTATATTTGCTTCTAGCTATGTATAGGGTGTTCGACAATTAAGCTTCCTGCCTCATCACCGTTAATATTTGCGATAAAAAATTTGCTATTGTATTTTTTAATTTAGTATTAAAATACTTGTAATAAATTATTAAAAAATTACCTGCCAGCGGCTATTGACCTAATTTTCTTAAATGAAACATCCAGTAAGAATTTTAAAAAACTGAATCGTCCAATTTTTACACAGGGATATAAAACTTATGATATCCCTGACAATTTATTAGATATGTGTAGTAAGTTAAGTACATGCTCATTAATAACGTGATTAGAAATGAAATGGAGCAACCCCATAGGTAATTAATTAGTCGTCAAAATTATATAAGACAATAATTATTTCAATAAACCTTAAAAAATTTAAGAAAAAAAATATAAGGCAAAGATGTATAAAAAAAATACACTTAATACCTTAATGAATTACGAAATATATTAGAATTTTTGTGAAAAATATCTAATATCAACATACTAAATTTTGGCATGAAGTCATTGAGGAAATATTTCTTTGAACTTCATCATTCTTGATTTTTTTCATAGAAGCTTGCGCCCTGTAGTTAATGTTTATCTACGACAACCCTGTAACGTTTTTTATCGTCGAATACAGACAAAATAGACATTCATTTTATACAAAAATATGCAGTGTTCTATTAAAAAAAAAAAAGAATTAACCTCATTACCATTCTGTATAACTAATAGGTACTACACTGTTCTTTTTTAAACCTATAAACCTAAGTTCGACTGCGAATATTGAAGATCACAGTTTTTGGCGGACGCAGTACATAGGTACATACATATATGACATATGATTTTTTTAAACATTATCGAGGTAATTAATGTGGCTTATTTAAAAAAGCGAGGGAGAATCTTTAGAGAAAATACATTATTTATTTAAAATAAGAATTTATTCGTACTCATCTTCGAGGGCGTTCGTTGCAAGTTCCTTTTCAATTATCGAAAATAAATGTTATTGATGTCTGCGTTCCTTAGTGCTTGGAGCTGCTACCGTAATTATGCCCTCCAAATTGCACGCTAGTGTAGCTGTAACCACCTTTTCCGTAGCCACTTCCAATTCCTCCTCCGTATCCTCCTCCATAGCCTCCTCCATAACCTCCTCCATGTCCTCCTCCATATCCTCCTCCATATCCTCCTCCATATCCTCCCCCATATCCTCCCCCGTATCCTCCTACTCCACCTCCTAATCCGCCGGCAATCCCTCCGTCACCGCCACCTAGGCCGATTGGTTGCGGTACCGGAACCACGATTGTCTGCGGTACCCTCACTGGGTAAGGCTGAGGAACTGAGACTGGGTAAGGTTGTGGTACCGGCACCTGTGAAGAAATTAGTTGTTATTGATAAATCAGCTTAACCCTTTAAAGCCCAAGTGCACTGTCAAGAGACATGAATTTATAGGCTCATATTACTGATAGAAAAAATAACTAAAACCATGTATTCCTATGTTTTCGGGGTCGCTCTTTCGAATGGAATCGTTAAAATTTGAAAAAATATTGATGTAACCTTCAATTTTTAACAAAAACTATTAAAAAATGCGATTTTGCAAGATCATTTTTTTAATCGCAATTTCAGCTATGTTATCGTCCTTTATACTACTCAAAAACAAATACAAACGTGTACTTGAAGGAAACGCAATGAGAATAATTTAATTTTCTCATTTTTAAGCTTAGAATAACTACATAGATATGGCAAAATTCAAAGAATCATTGATGCAAAAAGAAGAATTTTTGAAAAATTATTAGAACCTTCGGGGTTTTGCGGTAGCTGATCACGATCCTGTTGTCAGAATTTCAAAATTAAAGATGGCGGATCCAATATGGCCACCATCCCGAATCAAATTTCAAATTTTTCGATTATTTTGCCTCAAACTTTGTAATCCAGGGGTTTTCGGGGTCGCTAATCACGATCCCGATGTCAGAATTTGAAAATTCAGGATGGTAGATATGACATGGCGACCATTTTGAAGCAAATTTTGAAATCATGAACTCGGTACTTTGATTTAAATTGTATTTTTGTAATCAGTTAATAAAGCCGACTTAAAATTTTGTGGGGTCCTCCAAAAAGGTACAAATATATCGAGTGTTTCTATAAAAATAACGAAATTGTGTAGCAGTTAGAGCATCCTGTATGATAGTCCATGTCCCGAAGCTCAAAAAAATACGATTTGAGTGCATGTTTACTGGTAGAAAAAAAATAACCGATTCCTATGCAGAATTTCCCCATGAATACGGGAAAAATACTTTTGATGCGATTAAAAGTTGGGAACATTTATTTGTTTATTTAACAATTTATAAAAAAATAACATTTTTTTTGTTTTTTTGCTTATATCTTTGCTTCTAGAGCTCGTAGGCAACTTTTACGGCCACCAACTTTTTCATCATCAAATTTCCTACAATATAGGCCATTTTGAAAATCGGTTTTTCATCGTTTATTATAAACAAATTGCCAAAAAATCACAAAAAAATTTTTAGATCGAAAATCTTTAGAGTAACGTAAAACAAAATCTGTTCAATGAATTTTCATGTTACATTGAGAATTTATAGCTCTCAACTAACTTAACAAAAAACGCTTTACGGATTTCCAAAATACTGCTTAGTTTTTTTGTAAATTAATTTTTAAAGTGAAACTTTGAAGTCAATAAGACCTCGCCATAATATATCGTAAAAAAGTACGCCATAATATATCGTAATTTGGCCTCGGTGAACACATTGCAATTAGAATTATGTTTAATTTAATACAAAAAAAAAATAATTTTTTAATTTTTAACGTGTCAAGAAAAAACAATTTTGCAATTTAAACAATTGCAAATATCTCGACCATTTTTTAATATATTTTTTTCAAGCCATTGGCATTTTATTGCCGTAAAAAAACACACTTTAAAAAAAGTTACTCTACCTTTCTCGGAAACCAAGATAGCATGTTTTGACGTTGTTTGAAATTACAGCCGAATTTCAAAATATTTCAACTTGAAATATTGCTAGCTTGGAAAATGTCAGTTTCTTGAATTTGTCTATTACTATACTAATACGATTATTAAGGGGACTAGGGAGGGTTGAAATTTCGAAAAAATCGATTTTCGGTTTTTTTGCATATTCCGATACTGTGATCCTTTGGGAATATCTTCCCGTTTGTTTTTTTGAAAAATTCCCAAAATTGAGGTCAAGAGAGCGTAAAACATAGTGTGGCGCGCGGCCGGCCGAACTTGAAATTTATACAGGAGTTGTAAAACACTATGACGCATGAATTATACCTAAAATCAGATTGAAAAAAAATATTGCTACAATTTTATAATAACAAATAACTCGAATTTTTCCTAATCTTTTGTTTTCTGGACGCCATTTTGTTTATTTTATTTTTTGTTTTTAATTTGTTAGGTATAATCAATTGAGGGAAGCCTAAGAAGAATAAATATTTTTAGAATTTGCCAAAACCTTTATCCGTTCGACTGGAATCGTGGTAAAACCGTGGATTCGACAGTTTTCCTTATTACATTGGGACGCCGATATTATTGTTCTGGGAACGACTTTCAATGAATTTTCTCATTTTATAATGTTATAATTAATACCCTTAACAATAAAAAAGTTTTATATATATTCGCGGCCTTGTTATAAACCATTAAACACGAGCCAATTTTTGCATTTCAACCCTCCCTAGTCCCCTTAAGGTAACCAGGTCACGAATGGGGTCAAAAAATCCGATTTTTTTAAAAACAGTCCCTATTTGAAAGCCCGCGCTTTCCCCTTTCAGAAAAATGTATGACATGTTATACCAACGCGACTATTTAACCCCAAAAAGCAGGAAAGCAGAGCAGGAAAGCAGTCTTAGAAAAAATGGGGATAAAATCAGGATGTAACTTGGAAACAGGATTGCGCTTGTTGGATGAGCAACGGGTGAAAGAAGCTGAAAAAAGGTGGCCCAAGCATCTACTAAAGAAGGCAGGATAGCAGCTAGAAATAGGAAAAGACAGAGAGATGAGGAGGAAGCTTTTGCAGAAGATATGTATGGCCCAGGACAGTTCTAGAGTCCCTCCACCCCATGCCTTACTTCTTTAGCCTTTCCCCGTAAGTTCCCTTTTTTGACGTTGAGGTACCATTTGCAAAAAAACTATTCAACCTATTTTGATGAAATTTTGCACAGTGCTTATCCTTTATGTCCTTCATCTTTTATACCTAAATTCATCTTTGTATTCCATTTTTAACTTTATTTTAAATCCCAATGCATTTTTTTAAAAGAGATTTTTGACTTTTTTCAAGGAAAAAAGGTACAAAAAATGCAATTTAGGCAAAAGGTTGAAAATTTTAGGTATACAATGTTGCCTTACTCTTGTTTCAGGTTCACCATCAATTTGGAGCAGATAGCACCAGTGGTTAAGGAGAAAAGTGTACCTAAATAAGTTAATTTTATCTTTTTTTATTTTTTTCCTGACATTTTGTAATTTTAATAACTTTCACACTAATAAAGTCACAGGGTTTGTTTAGTACTCATTTTAATCCGTAATTCGCTCTCTAAAGCATGGTTAAAACCGCGAGTTTATATCTTAAATACCAACTGAACAGGAGCAAAATATCTAAACGCGTGAAAAAGCCCATTTTAACCATCATTCGTGACCTGGTTACCTTAAAAATGAATCGACGTGGCTTACCTGTACCGGTACCTGTACGGGTACCTGAATAGGATGGGGCACCGGGTACGGCACCGGGCGGTTGACCGTGACCGGCACGGGCCTCGGGACCTCCACGGGGTACGGTTGGGGCACCGGCACCTGCACCGGTCTCGAGACCACGACGGGGTAGGGCTGCGGAACGGGCACGGGCACCGGCGGGTTCACGGTCACGGGGTAGGGCTGCGGAACGGGCACGGGAACCTGTTGGGCGATGGTCTGGACGGTCAGCCCCCCTCCGCCTCCTCCACCTCCTCCCCCTAGCTGTCCGACGTTGGCCTCCAGGCCGTCTCCGACGCCGCCGTAGCCCCCAATGTGGCCGCCTCCTCCTCCGACTCCACCGTACCCCCCGATGTGGCCGCCGCCGTGCGCGTAGCCAATTTCACCCGCGCAACCAGAGAGGATAAAGATATTACGCTGAGGACGCCCTGAAAAAATATAAATTTAGTTTAAGATCACAACAGATGATCTTAATGAACTTCTCGGGATACTGCGTACGCGCAGGAATACTCAAGTGTTTATTTTCCGTAGACCAATAACGATATAATAATTCAATTCACACGTGAGCATTATAACTTATGGGCGGGGCGTCTCGCCTACATATTTTATTGCTACCCTATCACGAAAGACGGAGAATAACGCTCATAAAAGTTTTAAAATGACATATCAGTCTGACAACTATGGATATAATATTTCTCTGTCAGTTCCCTTTATTTGAAGAGTTTATTCTTTTCTATCTTTTAATGCTCGGATTTGAAATCTTGGACGTTCCAACCCTGTAAATTGTTTTAGCGTTGCCGCCTCGAAATTCTAGGAATTGTAACTATACTATCTTGACGCCCATTTTTTTAAATACGCGTCTTGAAGCGTACTTTCAAGATGTCAATTTCATGACCATAGTCGCCGTAGGTACTTTCGAAATGTGAAAAAAAGCACTTTTTCAACTTCAGTAGTCATTTGCAATTTAACAATAGCACTTGGAGACTTCGGGTGGGGTTAAAATTGAAAATTCAATAGGCTACAACTTCTTATATGCATATGATATATAAAATATGCCGAGGAATGTGAAAAATACTTTTTTTTTTCACAAATTGTTAATTTAAAAAAAATAACGTACGGTTTCAGCTCTACGGACTCAGCGCATTGTGTTCTACGCAAAAAAAAAAATACATAGGAAACCGTCAAAACTATTTACAATACTATAAAATAATCTGTTTACATTGAAAAAGAAAATGTATTTCTTACTTTTTTATATTGCGATTATCTCATAAGCATGAACTGATTTGAATTTTAACAAAATGTAATAAAGGGACTTACCAACAAGTGCTTCATTTTGAACAAATAAGGAACACAGATTGACCTGACGGAACATTGCTCGACATTTTATAGTAATTCCTCCTTCTTTACCATGTAAAGCGTCTATTGCGCTTTCACTTGTGCATCTTCCCCTTGTGTGGTGCATTTTTACATGGATTCATGCATGGATGATTCGCTGGTCTTTAACCAATTCGTTTTTCTAGACATTGGCGCGCATTTTATAAACAATGCCTAATGCGTTCAACGTAACATATATGGCATATTGTTTAACCTTTTGATTAAAACTGAGTTTAAAAATTTTCAAAAAACCAAACTAGTTACTAAAATTGTTTATGTAACAAAAATTGTCTAATAGACTGTCAAAAAAATTTTTTTTAATTTTTTTTTCGATTAAATGTGTAAAGTTAGTTCGATATAAAAAAAAATCTCAAAAATTGAGCTCAATATCTCAAAAATCGAGCTGGCGCCTTGGGGGGTCCCCTTTCCCATTTACAATACATCGGGATTTTTTATTTTTTTTTTTATTTTTGAAATAACGACAATTTTTTTTTCAAATTTTGGTTCTTACCGTCTTATAGGAAATTTAATTCTGTATAAAATTGCTCTTATGTTTTTTTTTCTAAACTCAACAGAAACGAAGTTACAGACCGCAGAATAGGAGAAAAAATCAATTAATTTATTACAGAAAAATATTTTTGATTTTTATTTATTGTTTCTCTTGAGTTTAGAAAAAAAAAACATAAGAGCAATTTTGTAGAGAATTAAATTTCCTATGGGATGGTAAGAACCAAATTTGAAAAAAGTTTTTCATGTTTCAAAATTAAGGTAAAAAAAATCCCATGTATTTTAAATGGGAAAGGGGACCCCTCAATGCGCAAGCTCAATTTTTTGAGATATTGAGCTCAATTTTTGGGAGAATTTTTTTTTTTATATCGAACTAACTTTAGAGACGCATTTAATCGAAAAAAAAAAAATTTTTTTGACACAGTCTATTGTCTAAGTAGCCCAATGAAATGAAAATATGACTTCTTTGACATTTGTTCTTGACATTGAAGCAAGCAAAGATAGTACCGTGAAAATATTCAAGAATAAGTAAAAGTATTTTTGGGTAAATTGACGTTAAAATAGATTTTTTCAATTACATAGATTTCTTTTCACATACATGTTTTTTCTCCTTTCGTGAATCATCTAATACCATACTTTGTTCTGTCACAAAGTCAAATGTACAATTATTGTAATTAATATTAATAATAATTCATTTTATATATATCAAATTTAAAATAAAATTCGAAGTACATATAAATCTGCGATGATAAAAACGGTAATGCTAAAATGCAATTATAATGAAATTCTATATGTATAATGAAATATTGGTTATTGCGTTATGGCAAATTAATTTATTCCTTATTATGTTAATCAGTTCATGAGCTCATATATGTATGTACTTTCGTTAAATACAGTTATTATCCTAGTTTCGCAAACCATATACATACATACATAGATTTACACAATTTGGAATTTAATAAATTAAATAATTATCAATTATTATTAATAATGAATATTAACATTTTTATTAACGATATTAACGAGATCCGGTAGGCCGAAAAAGATCCCCGGTTCAAAAAATGTCAATCCAAATGTATTTTTTGACGTATGTATGTATATCCTAGCGATTTTTTCGAAAAAATTCAGCTCACTAACAAATTTAGATAGATACAATTCACCCACTATGCATTTACTCATAATTTTTCATTTTGTTAAAAAGAACTTTGATAAACAATGGGAAGTGTTTACTAAGAACGACTAAAATGAGTCTACGAGCCCAGGCCTCGTTGTGGGCTTCCGCTTAGCTTCAGCGGTTTATCTGTATGGTTTGGTCTAGTTGGTCTGTATATGATCAAATATGTACCTAGTAAATTTCTTACATTTAAATAATCACCACTTTAAGGCAGATCTGCGATTTTAGTGCACAGATAGGCAATTATTTGTAAATTATTATTATCAGTCGTGGAGGTGCATTATATTTTTGTATCCACTTGACATTATGTAATCGGTTCTGTAACAGTTATACACACATTATATACGATTATGAGGCGGTCAACATTTTCTTTACAATTACGTGTGTATGCACGTATATGCTCTGGTGAATTTGCTAGATACCACCCATTTTGTTAAACACGGTTTTTGCAAACTGAGGCAACGGTCACGGAAATTAAAATTTAGCGAACAAGTCCTCTGAATAATCATATTTCCTGGTGGACAAAGAATGCTCGTCGTATTTGACACAATTTCCTTTTGTTGCAAAATTTATTTGAAACGTTCTGTTTTCTACAAAGTTAATAAAGGGTCTTCAAATATTTGATTTTATGTTTTAAAATTGAAATAAGCTGTTTTTTTCCTTTTTCTTTTTTTGTATTTATCATAAATTAATTAAAAAAAAGCTACAAATGACTCTAGTTTGAGGTAGAAAAATGTTTTAGTTTAGGAATTTATGTGGTTTTTACTTGTCTAGAAGTAGAATACAATTTATTTGTTTCAAACAGCACTGTAAAAAATAGTGGAAGGTAAATTTGGTATCAGCTGCGTATTTCTTCGGTTATAGTAGAGAAGTCACTACGTATGAATTCACTACGGTGCATTATTATTGAAATGAGACTAATCAGGTGGTTTTGTTCATATTGAACATATGACATATCGCCCAATCGACTAATGTATATATGTATACGTCGGTCTCGAATGTACATAATATGTATAGGTATGTTATATCGATTTTCGATATAATGATTTTTTAAAAACAATTTTTTTCTTGTTGCACTTTTTTATTTTAGAGTTACAATTTTTTGATTCAAATTACAGTTGTTTAATTTTGACCGAGAGTGAGCCGTTGCCGAATAGCACTAACTGGCTAACGAACGAACGCGTCTCACGACTTTTCTAAACTGGTCTGACTTCAGAACTAAACTATCAGTACAGGCGTTTGTTGATGCAAGCTTAAGCCTTTTTTATAACTTCCTAGATGCTGATCTTTTCAATAGATTTCTTGGAGACGTTTATCGTATTCTTACAGGTTGGCAGTTCTTGCATTAACAGACAAAGGGCCTTTGTTTCAGCGTTGAGATAAGACGTGTAGCTAAAATTGTATTATGTTTCATGATAAGGGAAATATAAGCTTATCTCAACCTCGAATGTTATCTTATGCAACATTGTTGCTTATTTGATTATACTGGGTGTTATATTCTTATATAACAACTCCCCCCTATTATTAAAAGTTGGTGTTATATGTACAGCAACTTTTAACAAAGCGAAATATTTTTAAATATGAAAATACAAAATTAAAAGTAGGATATGAAACATCTAAAATTGTAAAATTAATATGTTGAACATAATTAGTAAAAGGTTAAATTGATTATTGATTAAATCAAAGTCTTACAATTTCTTTTCACTTGGTTTTAGTACACTGGCACTGAACTAAACTGATTTTTTAATTAAATTCGATGTCTTCTTCTTCTGGGACAGCGATGTTTTCGGGACGAATGGATGGTCTCCTTCTGGGTAGTATTGAAGAGAAACGCAGCTTGCTGAATCTTGAGGGTCCTGGTGGAGGTGGTGGAGAATTTGAAAGGGCGATGGCTAGTCTCCTTTTTCTTTGGCATTTACAAAAAATGTAAAGGATAATAAGAGTAATTATTAGAATGACGGTAAAATAGGTAAACCATGAAATGTGTTTGGTGACAAAAGGTTCGTTGATTAGGTCGTCGAGGGTTTTGGAATATTCGTCTAATTTGTGCTTGGCAATATTGAGGTCTTCAACGTTGAGGTCGTTTAGTTTTAGAGGTTGTAATTTGGGGATTTGAATGTTGTCTGGGATATCTTCACAACAATCAAAAGGGATTAGAATCTGATGAGGGTCGTAGTTAGCGACGGTGACGTCATTGGAATCGGCTTGAACTTTTGTTGCTCCGATGAATGCGGTACATCCAGGTTGTAGCTTCAGGATGGAATTTTTGAAGATTAATTCGGTTCTTGAATTTATACTTCTGCAGTTGACTGTGACTTGAAGAGGTTCTGGATTTATAATAAGCCAGGTGGTTGGAGTTAGCTGTTGGACTTTGTATCCTTTTGCGAAAATAACAGACGTTTGACAGTTTTCTGGAAGAGTCCTTAGGTTTTTGAGTATTTGAGCTTCGCATATGGCGTTGTCATCAATTGGATATCCGAATAAATTTGAACAAATCCTTGTGCCGGGAAATAATGGTTTGCATGTGTTTAAATCCGACATAGCAATGTACATCAAAGAATCGTCATCACGCGCGATATATTTTTTGAGAAGTTGAGAGTACATGATATAAACCAGTTCTGTTGTTTAAGATAGGAATTGGGAAAATTCTGAATAAGGTGTAGCGTTGTTGGTCGATTAGGGGTATTTTTAATACAAATACTAAATTTGAATTTGTTTGGAATGCTTCTAATTCAATTATATCTAGATATTTTGCTACATTAGATAATTTGATTATAAGAGGTAAATTGTTTCGATGTAAATTTTGAGAAATTTCCTGAAGTGAAGTTATCAGGTTTTCAGGATTAATGATTGAAGAATGTATTATTTTTAGTCGCGCAAATGTTATTGAATTTAAAACATTATTTAACTGATCTTCGATATACAGATAACTTTCCATGAGCAGTTCGCATTTTTCTAAAAATTTAAGTTTGGCTTCAATTATTTTTATTTTATCTGCCGTTTTGTAGATTGAATCTGAGATTATTTTAATGTCATTGTTGAATGTGACATCGATTTGTAATTTTTGTATGGTTGTGTTAACGTTTTTGATAACACTTGTGGTTACCGATATTTGATTTTTTCAGTAAGTTTTCTAGTTGGTGTTCATCATTTGTTAATTTGTTAATGCAATTTGCATAATATTCGCCATCTTCTGAATCTAAATTTCCTGTTATTGATTTGAATATTGTTCCGATGCCATTTAGAATTCCACGTTTGTAACGTTTCGTATCAAAATTGATTTCTTGTAATTTTTCTTCGATTGATCTCGAAATTTGTGTTAGTAAGCTAACGTGTATTTTTACTTGTCCCTTGAATAAATTCATGTTTTCAAAATTTGGTTCGATTGTTTTTATTAAATTTTCTAATATTTTTTCATTGTGTTCGAATGCGAGTTGTAGTGCAGATACATTTTTTGTGTACTAGCAGTGTCCATTTTTTGTTTGTAATCGTGATTTGACTGTCTTGATGGTAATATATTCCGATGGTATTGTTGATAGGTGAAATGGTGTATTGTGAAATTGCTGTTCCGATCAGCAGGAGTATCCTGAAAGTAAATTTAGCTTTCAAAATAGGGTTTCATTCTATCGAAGTTTACTTTAGTTTTTTGATTTGTTTCGGGATTTAAAAGAATTGCTGAATTTTGAAAGGTTTCGATAATTTCGAAAGGACCGTTAAATTTGTTTTTCAATTTGTCCTTAATTTGAGATTCTTTTTATGTAGACTTTATCTCCGATTTTGTATTGTGGAATATTTTCTGATATGTGTTTGTCAAATCTGGTTTTAGCTTTTTCTTTTTTGTAAATTTGTTTTTTGTTCGAGCGATTTTGTAGTAATATGAAATTTTGTTATTTAAATCGCGTACGTATTTCGAAATTAATTCTTTTTGGTTGTATAGCGTTTCAGGAGGACGACTAGACGTATGTCCGAAAAATTAGTTCGTATGGTGTGAAACCGTGAGTTTTGTTTACTGAATTGTTATAGCAAATAACAGCATATGGTATGACTGTCAATGGATGTTCATTTGGATTTTCTAATAAGTTCACTCTAATCATTTCTAATAGTGTAGCATGGAATCTTTCGACTGATCCATTACTTTGAGGATGATTAACGCTTGAAAATGTTAGTTTGATGTTGTAAAGGGAACATAAATCTTTTAGAAGTGTGTTATCAAATTCTTTTCCGTAATCACAATGTATGCGAAGAGGTGTACCATAATGTTGGAAATAGAGTAAAAGAGTGTTTACTGTCGATTTAGCTGATTTGCCTTGAAGTGGATATGCTTGGGTGAATTTTGTTAATTCGTCTCTTATTGTCAGGACGTAATTTCTAGTTGGAATTTCTAAAATGTCTATATTGATTCTTTCGAAAGGTGTTTTTGGTGTTTCTGTTATTACAAGAGGGTTGCTTAAATTTTTTTCTTAAAATTTTGGATTTTTGACAAATTTCACAATTTTGGATGAATTTTTCTACGTCTTTAGTTAAACCTTGCCAATTGTATTTGCTTTTGATTCTTCTTATTGTTTCGTTTATTCCGCGATGGAGGTTTGCTTTTCCTACATGATATTGTTCTAAGATTATTGGAATTTGATCTTGATCGGGAATTTGAATTAAGTTTTGGCAAATAGTTAATTTTAATTCTTTTTCAGAAAAAATAAATGAAAGCATTTCTAGAATGGGTAGGTCTAAATTGTTTTCGACATAATATGTTTTTGAATGATCGAAAATATCTTTCTCTCTGTAGAGTGTTATGAACATGGTTTCGATTACTTCGTCTGGGTCAAATGGTAATAAGACGATGTAGTATTTTCTGTTTTTGATTGTTTTACTTGTGACGATATTTATTTTGTTATGACAAAAATTTGGATTTTCCTCAAAAATGTCTTCGATTATTTTGTAATGTAAATCTTGTAATTTGTCTTTTTGGAAAAATGTTATTATTTCTTTATGTGATTTGTCTAATAATTGATCATTTGTAAAATTGATTTTCGAGTAGTCAATTAATGATTGTGTTTTATATAAGTTTACAAAAGTATCGAGTTCTTCTAAGATTGTTTCTGGTGAGGTTTCAGTTAAATCTGAGGTGTTTGATTCGTTATCTGAGTTCGAGGTGAAAATTTTGTTTTGTAGTTCTGAACATTTTTGGAAATGATTGATTTTAATTCTTGAAAGGGCATCTGCATTTTTGTTAATTTTACCGGGTTTGTATTCAATTTCGTAATCGTACTCTTCTAATTTTAAACGCCAGCGAGCGAGGCGACTTCCTGGGTCTTTTATTGAAAATAACCAAGTTAATGGTCTGTGATCCGTTATTAGTTTGAATTTTCGTCCGAAAAGATAGGGTCTGAAATGTTTGACTGACCATACTATGGCGAGAAGTTCTCTTTCGATAGTTGAATATTTGGTTTCGGCTTGACATAAGGTTCGCGAGGCATAAGCAATTGGAAGATCTTTTCCGATTGGGCCTTGTGATAAAACGGCTCCTATTGCGTATGAACTTGCGTCAGTTGTTAAAATAAATGGTTCATCGAAATTTGGATAGATTAAAATTGGTGAAGAGGTTAATAATTCTTTTAATTGATTAAATGATTTTTGACACTCAGAATCGAAATTAAATGTGATATCTTTTTGAAGTAATTTTGTCAATGGTTTAGCTAATTTTGCAAATTGAGGAATGAATCGTCTGTAATATCCTGATAGTCCTAAAAATGATTTTATGTCCTTTTGATTTTTTTGGTTCTGGGAAATTTGCGACACAATTAATTTTTTCGGGGTTTGGTTTTACTCCGTCGGGTGTGATTATGTGACCTAAATATGCAACTTCTTTACGTAAAAATTCGCATTTGTCAGGTTGAATTTTTAGATTTGCTTTTCGTAAACGTTTAAATACTTCTGATAATCTAGCAATGTGTTCGTGAATGGTTGGTGAATAGACAATGATGTCATCCATGTATACGAGACATCTTTCGTTTTGAATACCTAATAAAATATTATCCATAACTCTTTGAAATGTAGCTGGTGCATTTTTTAATCCGAACGCAACACGTAAAAATTCGAAATGTCCGTTCTCTACTGAAAAAGCTGTTTTTGGAATATCTTTTGGGTCAATTTCGATTTGGTGAAAGCCTGATGCTAGGTCTAAAGTAGTGAAGTATTGGCATTTTCCTAATTGATCGAGTAAATCTGAAATGTTTGGAAGAGGGTATTTATCTCCTACGGTAACTTCATTTAACTTACGGTAATCAACGACTACGCGCCATTTTTGTTTTCCGGAGGCGTCCATTTTTTTGGGACAACCCATACAGGGGACGACCATGGTGAAAGAGATGGTCTTATTATACCTTGTTGTAACATTTTTTGAAATTTGTTGCTTTACTTCATCTTTGTGAATTTGAGGGTAACGGTACGATTTAGTGAAAATAGGTTTTGCGTTTTCTGTGTCTATTGAATGTTTAATTTCGTTGGTAAAAGTTAAATTATCTCCTTCCAGATAGAAGATATCTGAGAAATTTAAACAAAGTTCGGTTATTAAATTTCTTTCTTCGTCGTTTAAATGTTCGAGTCTTAATTGATTTTGAATTTCTGAATTTCTGTCATTAGGGATTGATGAATCGGGAGGTTCATCAAAATTTTGGCAATTTATTGAAATATTTTGGATTGGTTCGAGTTCGATGTCCGAAAAATTTATTGATTTTGGAATAGCATTTGCGTTGAGAACTGTTGAATAAAATTCTCCTTTGTTATTAATTTTGACAATAGCATTTGGTAATCTAACTTTTTCTTTTTCTTGAGCTACCAGTATAGCTTCTGTGTTGGTTAGGTTGCAATTAAATTTAAATATTTGTTCGGTACGAGGTGGAATTGAAATGTTGTTTTCAAATTTTGTTTGAAATTTTGGAACATTTTTGTTTTGAGGGTTTTCCTGTTTTTCCGAGATTTCTTCTACTTTAAATAAAGGAATGGTTTTGAAATTTGTGATTAGTTGTTTGTTTTTTATGTCTATGACACAATTATAATGTTCGAGAAAATCTGCTCCTAAAAGTCCGTCAAAATCGATATCGAGATTATGAATGTACACTTTGTGAGGGTTTCCTGATGTAAATGGGATTAAAACTGATTCTTGTATTAAAACTTTTTGATCTGTAATGCCTTGTATTACTAAATTTTCTGGGGAACGTTGAGAGTAATTTTTGCATGTTTCTGGTTTGAAAATAGAAAGTCCGGCTCCTGAGTCTATTAAAATTTTGAATTTATCGGTAGCGTCTTTTATGTAATAAAGATTTTTTGAGCTAACGGTTAAAAGTGATTTTTCCGATTTGATTTCTAAAGGAAGATCTGTTCGTCTGCCTGTTTGTTCAAGTGTAGTGTTTGCATTTGGGATTGAATTTCGGTTAAGTTCGGTGTTAAATCTGGCGGCTGGTTTTCGATTGCTAAACGCTTGTGAAAATCCTGGTTTTCGTAATGATTGTTTGTATACTCATGTTGGTAATTTTCGTCGTAGTATTGATGAGCTGTATCATCAAATGTATTATGATGTTCGTATTGGTTTTGATGAGCGGTATCATCAAATGTGCTGAAATTTGTTTCGAAATGATTGTGATGAGCGGTATCATCAAAGTAGTATTCGTTGTTATACTCATGAATCGGGGTACCATAGTTGTAATCGTAATATTGATTTTGGGTGTTAAAATGATGAGTTTTGGGTGATTGGTAATTTGGATTTTGTCTAATTATCGGTGGTCTTTGTTGATTATTGAAATTTGGGTTAGGCCTTATCGCTAAAGGTCTATTTTGTTGGTAATTTTGTGTTGAATTAGGCAGGTTTGTTGGCCTATTTTGGTTAAATTGGGGCTTAGAAAAATTTTGGTTAAATTGTGGTCTAGAAAAATTTTGTGATGATGCTTGATTTTGATTGTAATTATTCGAAAAATTTTGAAATGGGGAATACTGAGAATTGTTTTGTCTCATCCGACATTCGTTTATTGTGTGACCTAATCGTTTACAGTGTGAACATGATTTTTTGGATGTTTGGTTTTTGTTGGTTGGGCCTAAAAAAGAATTTTGTTGGTTTGTTACCTGTTTGTTTCTTTGTAATTTTTGTGATTCGAAATAAGATAGTTGTAATTCGCGTTTTATTCTGCCAATAGCTTGTAACATATCTCGAGGGTTACTTGCTCTTATGATAGGGGCTAATTTTGGATCTAAACCTGTTAGTAAGGTGTTTAGTGTCATTGTTTCTATTAAGTTTGATTGTGCGGTTTTTTGTTCTGGTGTTAAGTGTTGTTTCTGAATTGCGGCGTGCATTTTTGCGTTGTGTGTCTGCAATCTTGATACAAAATTTAAAGCTGACTCATTCGAATGTTGGCTAATTCGTTGGAGGTCTTGTATTAGAGAGGTGAGATCTCTTGAATCTCCAAAATGAGTTTCTAATAGATTTTTAATTTCATCCCAGGTGGATGGGTTTCGTGAATTTACAAGTTCCGCTGCTTTTCCGCGCAATTTATTTTTGACATGGAGAGTTAAAAGTATTCGTTGGTTATCTACTGCCATATCAAACGCACATCTTACGGCATTTATGAATGTTTGTAAGAAAATCTGATTTCCGTCAAATTCAGGAACGATTGAAAATATTTCGGCTAACTTGTAGGGTTCTACCGGAATGTCTTCAGTTTCGTGTTCCATTTTGTTTTGATTTTATTTAATCAAATTAAATGTGATTAACAAAAAATATCTAGGTAAAAGAGAATTTTTTTGAATTTTTGAAATTTGTTTCACAAAACTTGCCTAAATGTTTTCTTTTTGATTGTTACTGACTAGAATGGTTACTAATTGGTAAAAGGGGTAAACAGAATGGTTTGTATCCTGTTTTTCTTTCAACTTAAAACTAGGTAAAGCGTGACAATGCAAGCGAGACAATTCTTTGACTTACCAAGCTTTTTTCCATCCGTCTCGGCTTCTCTAGGCGAACTAGTTAGGCAGCTCCTTGTTCTAGAGGGACTAGGATGCTCGAAGATCGAAGGTTTTGATGCTCGAAGATCGAAGGTTTGGATGCTCGAAGATCGTCTCAAGAGAACCGCAAATAGTGAGGACCGGTGCCGTGTTCTACTTGTGATTTACTCCTGTTTCTTTCTTGAAATTTCTTTCTTGGAAATTTTTCTTGGATTTTCTTTCTTGAAAATTCTTTCTTCTTCCCTTTTCTTTGGGGTTTCTTTCTTGAAAATTTGTTTCTTCTTTCTTTGGGGTTTCTTTCTTGAAATTTGTTTCTTCTTCCCGCAGGTTCTTTCTTCTCACTGAAGGATTGGAATCCCACGTCACTAGTTAGGCAATGTCCGTGTTCTAATAACGCGTGAAATCCGCACGACTGCGCCAATTTGTTATATCGATTTTCGATATAATGATTTTTTAAAAACAATTTTTTTCTTGTTGCACTTTTTTATTTTAGAGTTACAATTTTTTGATTCAAATTACAGTTGTTTAATTTTGACCGAGAGTGAGCCGTTGCCGAATAGCACTAACTGGCTAACGAACGAACGCGTCTCACGACTTTTCTAAACTGGTCTGACTTCAGAACTAAACTATCAGTACAGGCGTTTGTTGATGCAAGCTTAAGCCTTTTTATAACTTCCTAGATGCTGATCTTTTCAATAGATTTCTTGGAGACGTTTATCGTATTCTTACAGGTTGGCAGTTCTTGCATTAACAGACAAAGGGCCTTTGTTTCAGCGTTGAGATAAGACGTGTAGCTAAAATTGTATTATGTTTCATGATAAAGGGAAATATAAGCTTATCTCAACCTCGAATGTTATCTTATGCAACATTGTTGCTTATTTGATTATACTGGGTGTTATATTCTTATATAACAGGTATATGTATGTATATACAGTGTCTCACAGTCATAGTCGGACACCAACACGAAAAACGCGTTAAATAATAAACATACAAATAAACACAAAACACAATAAACACAAAAAATGTCTTTATGTATTTGCGGGTATAATCATAAAAAACTAATTATACAAACTCCACAATTAGTATGGACAACAATAAAAAATATGGTTTCACAGTGCAAAGTTGCCCAACTTTGATTTAAAAAAAAACAATGTTTAATTTTAGATGCTTTTAGTTTTTTTTGTAGTTTTACCCTAAAAATACATACAGTGAGGTCCATAATACGTAATTTACAATTTATGAGTAAAATCCTGAAACACGTCAATTTTTAATTCCAGAATGACATTTTTTGAGCATAATTTTATACCTCCCCCTCCAACCCCCTTGGAGTGACAGCTACCCCTTTAACATTTTTAAATGGAACGAGGGTGGAACCAGATTTAGGAATATCTGTGACATTTCCAAATTCACGAAATTTGTTTTCTATTCTACTAACCGTAGACTGGGAAATGCGACGGTCAGGCTACTTAGTATTGATTATTTCGCATACCTGCTTTTGCGTTCTTGTTTTATCACCACATCCTAATAATATCAAAATTTCCAATTCTTTGGGTATCCGAAAGACTCATTGTTAAAATAATGATCAACTTGACGATCAGCGATAAATAACATAATATAATAATAAGTTTTCACAGATGTAGCAAATAAAGAAATTTAAAAGTATACTTTTTTTCTGATATGTAAAAAAGAAACCCTTTTTACTTTCTTTCTTTTTCTCGGTATTTTGCGCAGCGTATCAGGAAACCGATACATTTAAGTTGAATGTTGACACAAAATTAACTAGAAACGTCAGCTTTGATAGATATTTGGTACATAGGCACTTGATTGTATACATTTCATAATAATAATAATTTTGAAATTATCAAATTTAATTTTCTTGATGCTAAATATACAAAATTCAAAAAACCTTATATTGCTGAATAGATAATTAAGAACCCTTTCAAATGAGCTATCACACGCACCGTCGTTCCATTTAAAAATGTTAAAGGGGTAGCTGTCACTTCAAAGGGGGGTTGGAGGGTAAAATATGGAGGGAGAGATAAAATTATGCTCAAAAAATGTAATTCTAGAATTAAAAATTTACGTGTTTCAGGATTTTACTCATAAATTGTAAATTACGTAGATAATGAATTTATCCGTTACTTATGAACCTCACTGTATAACAGTACTTTGTAATACGTAACACAAAAGTGTACTTCATGATCTCAATTTAAATGCAACACGATGCAAAAGAGTGATATAAAAAAAGAAAACAAAAAAGTACTTTTAGTTTTCTTACATCAAACTTCGTATTTAACATCTTAACGCGAATATAAACTTTTTTCTTTGTTTTAAAAAGCAGTGATAGAGGTATGTGGTGGCTGAAAATTTCAAATAACATACAGGGACGGGTTTGCTAATTTGATAAAACCGATGCATTTGGATCTTACCGGGTTAAAGTTGCTGCAGAGATCAATGGCAAAAACATCTGTATTGTGCGGACTTTTTGAAGGACACTGTACCTATATATGTTAATTTATAGTGATATACATATAATATTTGGTCATCTTATTCTGTTTAATAGTAATATTAGTTTTACTTGCAAATATATTTTTGCTTTCGGGTAACGAATCCATATTTTATTGGTTCGTCTCCAACTGCCTTGCTGATGAAATAAAATTGATTTAGGTATACGATGGACATAAAAGTGAACACATACATATAAAGCAAATGTTTCGGCCTGGAAAATTCGTTTCTATTTCAGCTTATTTGCAGTTTCTTTCTTCTTTTTAGCATATGTATAGAAAATCCAGATATATACATATGTCCAGATACCGGATCCATTTATCAAAAGTTTCCTCTGTATTGATTGTAGTGAGACTGGGAGCGAGATATATTGAGTTTTAGCGGTTCGCATGATACCTTTAAAGAGCATATCGTATGTGAATGTGTATATATGAATCTAATTTTTTTACAATCGTCACGGATTTGTTTCGGAAAAATCGCTCGGACACGTCAAAATATACATATGAATTGATGAACTGCAGTTTTTTTATTCGGGTCTTGAATTTGTTTCGACCGCTTGTGAAAAGGCTGTGACGTCATCAATATTTTATGAAATATCTCAAAATGTTTTAAGTTACGTATGTCCTGATGATGACAACATGGTTGGCGAAACGCGGGTTGAGTGCAAACAAGTGTCGTTGTTAAGTGGTTAAAAGTGTGCATTTACTTCCTCTGTACGATTTTCTTTGTTACAACAATTAAATAGCTAATTAAGAATAAAATATGATTTTATTTGGCTAATAATAGTTATTAGCTAAACTTATAATAACTCTGTAAGTCAGGTTGGGTACAAGTTTTTCAGTGAATTGAAATAATGCTTATGACTGTTTTACACACACCAATTTTTCTCACAATAAATTGTACAAGTTGACCTTCAATTTATTTAAATGCGTGTAAAACAGAAATTGCGCCCAATTTATTGTCCACAATAAATTGTAGAATTAGAATTTGCTCTAATTTCTTGGCCAATCTTAGGGATATTTAGTAACTTTTTACGTTTATTTTTATGTATCAAGCTGGTTATTTTAGTTGCATTCTTGGAGTCCTTCATCAAAAGGAAAATTTGCATCTAGTACGAAGATTAGAAGTAATTCCCTAACGAAGACTGTTTGCAATGTTGAAATTGGTCAATAAATTATTACAAATATTGCAAAGTGTAGACAGTTAGGTAAAAATATCTAAAATTGGACAATTTATTGGAAAAGAAATTCTACAATTTATTGTGCAATAAATTGGTATGTCTAAAACAGTATTTAGGGTGCTTTAATTGGAAACTTACTGTTTTAATAATTGCAGTAAGAATAATATATTTTTGTACTCAGATATTTATTTTCCATAATTAGTGTTTGATAAATATTTAATGCTAATTATTCCATTGCACCAATGCTTGAGATCAGGTTTAGGCATAATATGCAAAAGAGTAATGAATAATGTTTTCAAAAAAAAAAAAACGTTTTTTCCAAATACGAGAAAAAAAGCTAGTTCCGATTTATCCAGAATACAAGAAAATTAAACGGCTGCATACTCTTATTTGTAAATACTTATTCTCTCTGCGTTTAGTAGGGTATCGATAGCTTCGTAAGCCGTTATTAAAATAGGCATTAACCTCTTCAGCTTTTTACGGCGGTGTTGACTAATCCATTAAAATAATTTGTGAGTTTTTATTAAGTTTGGCGCTCGTTATTCTGCGAAGGCGATTGCTATAGCACGGCGTAATTTCACCCGAGAGCCTACTCAGTGTAATACAAAAATAATTAGATTTTGGGCTGCCTCACTCGGAGGAATTTTAAGCGAGAGGGTGGAGTGTGAGTGTGCAGTAGCATTTTAATCGCGCGCGAAGAGGCGAGGGAAGTGGGTATTTAAGGAGGATCGGGATTCAGTTTAGTACCCCCTTTTCAGAATTTCAGAATTCGCAACATTCACTTAATCGATTGACCTTAAAAGTTATACGAACGGGAACTCAAGAAATACGTGCTTATTTCAATAATTGATGGGTTGCATAGCAGACTTGAGCGTTTTCTGTTCAGGCCGGTATTTACCTATCTATTAATTTTCTATCCACGTAGTGAGTGGGATTACATTTTTTTTAATGTAGTAGTGACTAAATAAAATAAAGTTTTGAAATGTTGATCTGAATTTGAGAGAAAAAAACTCTTTGTGTCCATTAATTTTCCTTTTATACGTACAGTATGTGCACTTTGAAATGGAACCACCCTCTTCTTTCGAAGGGGTTTTGGGTTGGGGTTGATTTATTTTTTTTATGTACTACAAAAATTTTCTTTAACTAAATAAAAACTTTATAAAAAACTATTGTGATCGGCTATTGGATGTGGAGGTGTGGAAACTGATAGTTAAACCAACTATTAGTTTTTTTTTCAGAAAAAATGAATAGCGATTTTGATTGAGTCAGTCCCAAATATCTCTGTATATCATTTTATTTCACTATCTACCTTATACATGGTATTCAGTACAAACAGACGAATTTTCAAAAAATGGTGTTTGTGTTTGCGTTTGGCTCTGTGCATTTGATACTTGGCTTTGACGGGATTCTGGTATTGTAAATTTACTTCACTATGAAGAAAAAGTGGGGTAAAAATATGGTAAAATTGTTTTATACTCGTGGAGCAAATTGTGTACGAAATTACGCTGTTTGCATGCATGTACGCGTGCAAACGTTAGCATGCATAACTGAATAGGTTTGATACTAGGAGAACATCATATGAAATAAACAAATGTCTGATGTTCAAACTCGATTAAAGTTGTGTCAATAAAGCTAGGTATGAAATACACAAAGCCAAATAAAAATACCATGTTATATGTAAGGTATTGAAATAAAAAAAGGTGTTAATTGGTGAGGTATTTGAGGATTGCAGCACTCATTAGGTCGTTCCATTGTTACTGATTTTTCTTTTTAAACTACAGTGGAATCACCGATTATAAACACTAGAAAACACACTAAGTAATCCTCATAATCCTCAAAGATTTCATAAATTTGATACTGATAATGCAAAAAGTTGTTTGATTATTAACAAATTGGGAGGTGACAAATTACGCGTGCGGTTTACTTATTACTTATTGCGCAGCGAACTTGTTACAATTTTATTGAAAACAGTCAATTGACAGTCAATAGATTTACAGTAAAGCTCGTGGCGACTATGGTACGAACACGGCAGGACAAAAAAATATTTCTTAGAAATTCGTGGTCCCAAAAATTTATCATTCAGCTCATTCTAAAAGATGAACGTATTTTTGCAATATTTGAAAATGAAAAACCAATTATTTTCGCGTGAGTAAATTAGTTAAAATCGTAATTGCACATTTGAGAAAAAAAAACAAGCTTAATCAACAATTTTCAATTTTTTATTATTATTGCGAAATACCATTATCTAAATGTCGACACTTCTGTCAAATTTCATCAAGATCGAAGTGAATCCAAATAAATCACAAGTGATTGCGTTTTTTTTAAAAGTTGAAGTTGTTTATTGCGAATAAAATGATAAATAAACTGAATATTGTAATAAGAAAAGGATGGTTACCAAGATTCACGTTATTATTTGTGTACACGATATTTGACATCATTTGTTAACGAAAAACTAATGACAAAGTCAAAATTTACCTACGTTATGATTAAAAAAATTCTATATGTGACACTGCAGAAATATGTACATATGTATATTACTGAGAGCTAATCTGGAGACACTGTTACATCAACACTTATGGTCGGAATTGTTACATTTTGTATTTTTTGAATAATTGCGTGAGTAAAAAAGTGAATAAAGTGTGTTTTTTTAACTAATTGCAACGTTATAATTGTATTGTTAAATTAAGTGAGATATCGGTAGAAATGGTATCTCCCCATAAGTATGGTGAAATGCCCCCTCTTTTTTTTATTTTCTTCGCATGATGAAAGTGTTTCTTAGTACTAATTATGAAAGGTAGACCGAATTTTAGGTCCAAAAAAATTTTCCTCAGCTAGGTATGGAAAAAACCCTGTTTTTTTACGTTTTATTTTTTCTCGGTTTTTCACTGTCGAAAAAATCTGAAAAAAGTTCAAAAGTTCATGAGTACAGAAAATATGACTAATTTTATGTAATTTTTTTTTCAAGCTCATTCAAGGTCATTATGACCTCTAAAAAAGATTATTTAAACTTTAAAAATCCCATATCTTTCAACCAAAAAAAAGCTTCAGACTCAGATTTTTAATCTGTTATATTTTTAACTGTTTTTTATTACCCCAAATTTTTTTCAGATTTTTTTGAGTGGTGGGTCATGCCCAAAAGTGCGAAAAAATCAATTTTTTGTCCGTGAAACGACTTAAATCGGCTTAAAATCATCATTTCTCCTGATTTTTCATAGTCTCCTGATTTTTTCTTGCACTAAAAAGGACTCAAATGACTTCAAACAATTAAAAAATATGTTCACTAAAAATAGTAAGAAAAAAAATTCCACTTATCGAAACCAGTATTTTTTATATTTTTTAATTGTTTGAAGTCATTTGAGTCCTTTTAGTGGAAGAAAAAAATCAGGACAATCAGGAAAAAATTGATTTTTTCGCACTTTTGGGCATGACCCACCACTTAAAAAAAATCTGAAAAAATTTGGAGTAATAAAAAACAGTTAAAAACATAACAGATTAAAAATCTTGAGCCTGAAGCTTTTTTTGGTTAAAAGATATGGGATTTTTAGTTTGAATAATTTTTTTAGAGGTCATAATGACCTCTAACGAGCTGAAAAAATTTTACATAAAATTAATCATATTTTCTGTACTCATGTAATTTTTCAGATTTTTTCGACAGTTAAAAACCGAGAAAAAAATTAAAAGGTAAAAAACGGGGTTTTTTCCATACCTAGCTGAGAAAGTGAATTTTTTCGACCTAAAATTCGGTCCACCTATCAAAATTAGCCCTAAGAAACACTTTCGTCATGCGAAAGAAAATAAAAAAAAAAGGGGGCATTTCACCATACTTATGGGGATACCCTTTGCAATGCATTTTAAATTACTAGTGTCTTCTCATTGCGGAAACAATTGCTGTGTATGCGTTTATTAAAAATCGTGCTATGTTGTATCATTGACGATAAAAGGACGAGCGATGGTCATTGAGGCCGTAGTATATCGGCCATTATTGCTTATCAGTATATCCATAATATCGGTTTAATGGAGACAGAAAGTCGTTTATCCGTATCCTCTTAATGATAACGGGAATCTGCAATGACATTTTAATGAGAGCGCGTCGCTATGATTAAGTACCAGTCAAGTTCGATGACAATGAAGAGTCGCTTTCGAACTTGGAATTTACAAGTACAAATTATGCGCTACTGGGGCGATAATGACTCTGTTCGTTATGAAAAGTTTTTTAATCAGTATAGCGTAAGCCTTTGTATATTTTTTTTTTGGGTGGGCTGATTACTCTCCGTGTATTGTTATGCTTAATATTGTGTTAAGTAATCTTCTGCCTGATGGCTCAGTGAACCATGCAACAAGTTAAAGAATACATATCATTTGGGTAACAATAAATATTACGGTTAACAGTAAATGTATCGGTTTTTCTAGTTATTCAGGTTATGTTACACTGTTTCTGGAATGAACGAGTGTTTAAAGAGGACAGAACGTCTTGCATACACTGAGGATCAAAAAAGCGTATTGATAAAAAAGCGTATAAATTCGAATAAAACTGAAGGAAAAAACCTTCAGGAAATACTCGGATATGTGAATTTTGCTTTTAGTTTTAGTTAGCGCATTTTTGACATGACAAACTACGAAGTCTATGGGGTCATTCGTGTAATAGATAATTGGTATTATTAATGTTTGTATTATATAACCCTCTGTATATTACATTTTTTGAGGAATTCAAAAATTCATTATATATACCTAAATATGAGGGTTGATCTACTACATAAGTGATCCTGTATACTTGTCTGTCATGTCAAAAAAAAAAGCGCAACTAAAGCGGGTGTTTTTCTGTCCGAGTGTTTCTCTGAAAAAAAAGTTTTTCTTCAATTTTTATCGAATTTATGCATCACTCTTGGCTCTTACTGTATGTATGTATAAAGTGTCAAATAAAATGCGAAGTAAACTCGAAATCTCTTTTTGGAAATTTTTTATAGAAAATTTTTGCATTGATCGATTTTATTTCTCAATGAGCCACATTTTTCAAAAAATGATATCTCTAGAGTGTGTTGTTTTCGAGAACGTCATCGGCCATTTTTTCGAATGACTATTCATGAATAAATTTTTTCAACGGATTCGAAAAATATATGTTGCATAGACATTTAAATTGATATCTTAAGGTTTATTATGACTTCCCTGTTAGTGCGGTAAAACGTAGATTAAAAACGTAGTAAAACGTAGACCGCAAAGAGATTTCAGGTGAATGCAGGATTTAAAAAATAACTTAATAGGGATTTCAGAGCAAACGTACGAATATTTCACTAGCGAACCAGCCCTCGAAATTTTTCAGTCAAAAGACAACTGATTTTGATATTTTTATTCTAGAAATAAAAGATATATCTTTTAGGATTATTAAAGGTTTCTATTCTAAAGGATCGACTTCCGAGTATGGAGTCCAGTTTTTCTCTTGACACAAGAGCAGGTAGATACACATTATTATTTTATTTTTATGTATGTTTCTTTGTTACATAACTATGTAGCAACATCCTTTTTATAGTGTAAATGTGCAATGTATATTTCTGTATAAAACATGTTTTTAAAACCTTTAAAAGTAAAATTGAGACAGTTACATAGTTGCCTCAGTACATTTGTTAAAATTAGTGAAATATGTATTGTAAAATAAAGTATCAAACGTGAATTATGTATATATGTATGTACTTATGTACTTACGTACATACATATGGGGCATTTCACGCCAACTAAGTGAGGTCAAAAAAAATTCTGTTTGAAACATATCACAATCGATAGTACTTGCTAAAAAACTAACTTCCCTAAAATTTTAGATTTTTTTAGCCACAAGGAGAGGGATGGTGAGGGGTGGGAAAATACAAATTTTCGTTTCGACTAAGATTTCAATCTTTCTCGGTAAGAAAATGATGAAAACTAAAAAGAAGGTTGCAATGGTTTTCGATGTGTTTTTTTTTTGCGTAGAATACGACAAAAATATTTAATAAATTATAATTATAATAATATTATTTTATATTAAATAATAATTTAAATAATAAATTATTATTATAATAATAAATTTTGTTTTTGCCCCAGATACACATGTTTGTGAGGACTATCCAGTGTAAAATAGAAAGGTGTGTACATATTCCTTTGTGAAATTGTATTTCTATATTGAAGGGTATAACGTAACTTTTTGTCATATTACAGAGTGTGACGCACGAGTGTGTACACGAACGTCGATGTTATATCTAGGGGAGTTAGAACAATCCCTCTTTTAGGCTATCCTGTAAAAATACCCTAACGTTCTCGGAAAATCGAATATTTACCACATGTTGCTATAAGGAGGGGTGAGAGAAAAGGAAACTTTTACGACTGGTCCACATAAAGAAGACTGTAGAAGTTTTCTATGGTCTTCTACACTGTGTGTAATTGGACATACAGTGTGTCTCATGAGCAAGGAATAATGTCTTAATAGGGTTAACCAAATACCGTGTAAAAATAGTTCAAGTAGTTGTTTGGTGAAGACAAGTGTCAAAACTTCCACACAATATGTACTCGTATTTATCAGAATGTGTCAAATCTGTATATTGAACTTGTGTCGCTCTTTTCAAATGGAATTTTATAGTTTTTGTTAGACTGTTTGACCAACTCATCATTTTCAGGTACAATGTTTAAATGACATACTTACGGCATACATACGTCAAAATTATTGAGAAATTAAAATTTCTCGTCTCAATTTACCAAATTTTGTTCACGAAAATCGAAAATAAAATTATAGCTTTGACGCCCTGTATCTTGGTTACTATTAAAACCTTTAAAAGCCACTTGGAGTCTAATGACCTCAAGGCTTATTTCAATCGTAAAAAATTATATGATGCTTGCTCAAAATCAACACCATGGCGTACAATAGAAATTTGTTTTAGAGACTGTCACATATAAAAAAAATGAAAGCAAAATATTTGAAACTCGAGAAGTTATTAACAGTTCTCTACGTTGGGGTCCTCCTGTGTGACCATGATATTATTTTGGTGTATCGCATTTAAGGGTTAAGGTAATTTTGGTTAGAGCTCAATAATTTCACCCAAATTATCTTCAATTTTGCTGTGAACCTATCATTAATTATGGGACACCTTGTTTAACTGACACGAAAGTTTAGACTATCGTTTAAATATTTTTACTAAGGAAAATAATTAAATAACGTTCTCTGCAGCAAGGCGTGAATATCTAAAGTATACATTATTACGAACCATGGTTGTGATATTGATTTTATGAATTTATAACGAAAAGCAACGCCTTACTATCTATATACACTACTCACAAAAATTAAGGGTGCAAAAAAATCTAAGTTTTTGCCCGATTTTTGACAGGTTTGTATCTAAGTGAAAAATAGTTGTATCGCGAATTAAAAAAAAAAAACATTTTGAAGCTCCTAGTTTTCGGATCTGTAGGCCAAAATTTTAATAAACCGCGGTTTTAGCGCAATCCGCAATTCCAAATTTTTAGCCTTTTTTTTCTCGCTCCGACATATGGATCAGATAGCCTGTTTATTCAGCTTCAATTTCCTTTTTTAATTGTTTGCTACGTCCAGTTGTCGCGGAGATATCCGAAATTGAACGAAAAAGGACCCTTTTGTCTTCAATCATCGATATCTTAGCAACCAATGATCGTAGAGGAAATTGAAGTGCAGTTTTGGAAACTGGAACAAAGCTCCTATAAATTCCTGTCAAGGCATTTAAAAAAATGTTTTTCCACCCTCAATATCGACTTGAAAAAAAGTTGATAAAAAAGTGACGTTTTCTCTTGTTTTGGTGTCGACTGCATCTTAGCAAATATTGATGGGAAGGCTAGGACTTTTAGGAATATATACACCCCCAATAGCCCTGTAAATCTGCAGATCGATCCATCGAGCGGTTTTTCCGGGCCGATTATTCAGTTTTTGAAAAAATTTAAGGAGCAAGATTTTTATTCTTAAACATTGTGTTATCTTCATAAAAATGGAAAAATCATTTTTTTTCAATTTTTCCTCAATTCTGCATCGGTCACTACTAGTGAATTTGAAAAAACATTTTTTGAAAACAAATGAAAGCTGAGGTGTTCCCGCAAAAAAATTTATAGTGAATTTGATGTCAACCGCCGCGTCGGCATTACAAAAACCGCCGGTTTACAAATCTTTTTTTGTAAATGTTCTAAAAAAAGGATTTTATAGAATGCTTATTCCAGTTTCCGAAACTGCCCTTCAATTTCCTGTACGATCATTGGTTGCTGAGATATCGATGGTTGAAGGCAAAAGGGTCCTTTGTCACTCAATTTCAGATATCTCCGCGACAAATGGACGCATCAAACAGTTAAAAAAGGAAATTGAAGTTGAATAAACAGGTTATCTGGTCCATATGGTCGTTTAACCTAATATTTTTTTCCGAGCCCGTGGAGCGAGAAAAAGAAGGCTAAAAATTTGGAAAAATTTGTTTTCGCGCTATTTCTTCGGATTGCGCTAAAACCACGGCTTCTAAAAATTTTTGGATTTGAAAACTAGAGTCTTGGAGCTCCAAAACGCTTTTTTTAAATTCGCGATACGTCTATTTTTCACTTACAATTAGATACAACCCGTCAAAAATCGGGGAAAAATTTAGTTTTGTTTTTGTTCCCTTAATTTTTGTAAGTAGATTATATTTTAACTTGCGAAATGTCAAAAAAGTTCTTAGACTTAAACTTTATTATTACATCGTTCACTGGCACACGTCTTCGCAACTTCCGCTCTGAGCTTATGTTTATTGGGTTTAAAGATGGGTTTTCAGTTAATGCTCCGGCGCGGCGGTGAAATTAGAGCGTATCCGGTATCCACGCACAAGGAGTAATAAAGTTTCGTTATAGACTGACGCGTACAAAATTCGCTCGTATTTCCATCCCCATTCCCGACACCTGTATACCTAGGTACATACAAGGGGAGCAGCAAGATACTTGATATACGCGGCGAGGTAGACTTATTTATGGCGAGCCGGATCCTTAACGCTGCCTGCCGAGATCGCGCTCGGGGGGAAGATATCATATAAACATCCTAATTGGCCGACATTATTACCTTATAACTTGATGTACGGCATTTGCAGTGACGCGGTCGCCGGTGTAAAATTTACCTACGAACGGCAAGTAGTCTAACGTACAAGGTGTTTACGGACTTTACTTTTTTTTTTTAATTGAAATTTTCAAATAAATCGTTTGCCGGTTACTGATTTAATCTTCAACTCTCAAATCCTGATATATGATGTTGGAAATCTGCATTAGAAACACGTAAATATATCTATAGTTCGTTTCTTTATTTAAGAGCCAATTCGGCACCTTTGAATATACCGCATTGATAAAAAATATTGGATAGATCATAAAAACAACAGAAAGATGAGTGCTGGCACACCCGGGCAAAGTAAGTCGGATTAGCCCTAAAGGGACACCAAGGGGCTTAAGTCATACCAATAGAATTAGGGCGTTGACATAGATGGCCCAATGCGAATGGAGAACCACAGTACTTACGTCCGGTCAACGTGGATTGCCAAGAAACTAAAGTTCAACAGAGAATACACAGAGTCGGACGCGCTTAGCTCTGGTCTTTTATATTTGGTTCCAATATTTATCGAATACCTTTAGTTTGTAAAGTGAGTGAAAATGCCTTTTTGGCGTCCTTTTGAGCATATGAATAATAATAATCTGTAGTGACCATTTGTGAATTGTAATGAGAATGGGGAGCCCGAGCTAAATGTTTGGCGTCCATTCTAGAAATACATTGATATTGCGCACGAAAACGATCACGGTGTTAATATTGTTGAGGATTATGATAACAATAGGGAAAATAATGTGGAGTGTAGTTCTAAGAATTCTGTAATTCGTCAACATTTACCCCCGGTAGCACAACAGATAATTTTAAATACATATGTACCAAAAGCTTAGCGATGAAAAAGGAAGCAAATATGGCATTATTAAATGGGTCTGTGAACTAACGAAAGTTTCTCGGTCGACAGTAAAAAGAATTGTTAATCGTAAATATACCGTATGTTGAAAAAAGTATGAAAAGGGGCAAATAGAACATAATAGGGGCAGATGGAACATTCACATTTTGAACAGGAATATTAAAAAGTATGTACGTTCATAAGTTACTTTGATGTTTTTAAGACATTCTTAAAGTAGAGGAGAGTTTTTACGCTAAATTTAAAAATATATGTACACTCATATAAAATACATTACTATAAAATATAGCAGGTACTGTAATTAGTATTAGTGAGCAGCCCCTCCAAATTTTCCTAATACGCTCCTGGGCTGCCCTATTTCTACCACGTGGTGATGGACGCCGACTGTCATAAAAACGCATTTTTTTTGCAAGGCGGCATCGGTGAAACGTGTCGAACTGGCTCTTAAATAAAGAAATGGACTATACACGTAGCGTTTTTTGTTTTCATACAATCGTTTTTTTCCCAATTTTTTTTTGCCATTTTTAGTCATTTTTCGCCGTTTTATGAATATTTGTTAGGTTAGAAAAAAATCCTCCATGGAGCGATTTCTATACCAAATTAGATTTCAATGCATCAAAATATATAAAAAAACTCTTTCTTTTTGTTGATTCCAGGGATCGTTTTTGAATTTTTCAAAAGGCTATAGCTCAGAAAGAACTAGACAAGAATAGCCACAAAATAAGCCAAACCGCAATTTTTTTTATTTCTCCAAATTTTTGATGCTGGGGCGGGGGAGATTTATGATTTAACAAAGCATGACTCACTTAAAAAAACGCATATTTTTAGCTCTTACCGTCAACGTGTATGATAAACATTATTCCATCGATCCTCTAAAGTAATTATAATAAAAACTAATTACATAAAGAGTTTTAAATTCATCCGTCAAATGGCCAAATAACAAATTGTGTGTGCGTTTTTTTTAAATTCAATTTATTGTTATTATCACTAGAGTTCGTGCGATCGCGGAGTGTAACAGGACCGTAGTCAGTTAACGAATGAAAATATTAACATAAATTATGTAGCAACATAGTAGATACTATGTTTACCAAATATTACGGTTAAGTCAAGGATAAAATACCTATATAAGTTAAGATAACACGCAACAATGGCAACACTTACCCGACAAACGTCAGTGATGAGACAAGGTTCCCATGGCAGGTTGGGGTGGCTGTCACTAGCAGTGTCACTTTTTAACGCACCAATTAAAAAAATTAGCTACTGAACTCCCGCAAGCATCGGTAGCTTCGTCTATAATAAAATACACGAAATTGTCCGCAATGTCTTCGCGTATTGATGACACTACATTGCTATAAACCCGATCGACATATGCAAGTCTTAACATACTTGCATGAGGAATTTTTGGTCCATATATTTTTCTAAAAACGTACGTAGCTTGGGGTTCTCTAGTTTGTTTAATGGAATATTGCTTGCAACAAAGGCTTCTGTAAGTTCATAGAAAAATACGGAGTCGTCGGCGCTGGACGAGGCATGGCTTTCAGATGTCTTGTTACTTTAGTTTTATCTGAAGAATTTATAATGCGTTCACACACAGTACAAAAAAGGTCATTTCCTTGAATACGTATGTCCCTAAAACCCTCGAGATCACTGTCAAACCACGTTTGAAATACTTCCCGTCTATTTCTTTTCACCTTTGGCATGGTACCTCACTTTATTCACTTCTCCCCTCAACTAATAATTATTAATATTTATGAAGTTATTTAAACACACGGCGAATATATTTTGATCAGATATTTACAGAAATTTACGATTGACAGAATACAAAAATTTACAGAACAGATTTACAGAAATTGAAATAAAAAATACTGTAATAAAAAGAGTATTTTTGGTAAATACGGGACTGCGCACCATACCTTTGGTAAGCATTCATGGAACTCAAGGGTTCGACGGAACATACTTTAAAAAACAGTGATCTAGAGTTTAGACTAGAAGTTCATAACCCAACCACCACCCTTCTTCATTCACTCCACTCATTAAAAATTATTTGTAAGACAAACAATTTTTAATGCCTTCTATTGTAACAATGTTCCTCGTTCAAACCGTGTTACTGTACCAATTTTGATGTAACGTAACCCGAAGGCAATAAGGCTGTCTTTAACCCATTGATCGTCACGGTAATTTCTTGAAATGTGCCTTCACTGCTGAACTTACAAACTTTGACTAAACATGTAATTTCCAATACATATGTGTTGATCCGCTGAACTTCATGGCGTTATCAGAATAAGGCCTATATCCTTCGAAATGCCAATTTTGCTCAATTTATGACATTTTGCTACTTTTACCAGACATATCATTTCCAATGTATTTTTTGACCCACAACATTTGACCTACTGATCATCATGGTGTTATCTGAAATTGTCTCACACACGCCAAATTATTGTAGTCTAAATTTTGTCGTTGAATCACCTCATAAATCCCCATCAATATACAATTTTCATCTGACGTATTTGGATGCACTGACTCAGAAACTCTTGTCCAATCTTCGCCTCAATCTGTGTGTTTCTGAATAATATACAAACTTTGAGAGGCCGAACAGAAGTCGAAACAGTTTTTCCTAATGTCATAAATTGAGGCCTTTTTGGAGGTCAATTGAGCACTTGGCCTAAATTTTAGGCCAATTTAGCCAATTTGTTGCAAAATAGTTTTTTTCAAAAAGTTATGGCCATTTTAATTTTAAATTTATAGGAACATTTTGTTTCCCAAAATTAAAATGGCCATAACTTTTTGAAACAAAAATATTTTGTAACAAATCGAAAAACGTCTCCTTATATTTGTTTCTAGATTATGAAAAAAATATACTGCAAATATTCCACAGAGCGTTACTGAGAACCCAGGGAGTGCTCCAGTGTTTTTGAAAATTTTTTCGCAAACTTTGCTAACGGTTTTTTTCACTATAAATCCTTTCTGTAAGAGGTGTATAGTCATCACCTAAAAAGTGAAGTGGGTCCCATGCGTCGTTTTCAAGATATGGCTAACTGAAATATCACGCACCGCCACTGCTTGAGTGTATGAGGAGAAAAGAGTTAAAAAAAAACTGAAAAATTGGTCATTTCCTTAGAGTTCTAGTCTGTTTTGGGTGCAAAACAGAACCCAATAAACCTCGGGAAGTTCAGCATCCCCAAAAATATAGAAAGACACCATGTTGATTACATTTTACACGTTATCAGGCGTTAATAGAGCATTTACCTAAATGACAAAGATTTGTGAGGTTCCGTCAGGTTGGGCCAAGTGAGAGAAAAAAAAACAAAGATCTTTATTTTAGGTAGTCAAAAATTGCATGTTAAATATGCAAAAGTGTACGGGGTATCCGATATAAAAAGTTGATTTTCCTGTTAATAAGTATTAATATTATTTCGATAGAAATGTAACGTAAAAAACTGCTGGAAGCTGAGAGTGTCCCTTTAAAAGTATCAAATTTGACCCGACCTGTAGACAGACATTCGCTCTGTCCAGTAATTCCCTAAGAATTTGCATATTCACCCCGCGCTAACTTAATTACGATGTCATAACGGTTCGAAGTCGTGCGTACTCTGCATGTATATAGAATCCTTTAACGAGGTGACAGATTGTGATTAAGTCTGGCGAACACACCGGCGCGGCGGCTGGCAGGGAGCGGAGGACCCACGTAGTTCGGGGGCCTAAACATGTACACACACAAAGTCGAGAGAATCGCTGACGCTCGCCGAGCACAAGGGTATTTCCGGTGCGTTAGAACCGTAGTCTGCGATTCCGGTTTCACGCCCGGATCGGTAGATGGGACCTCGATGTCGCTAAATGCTAAATTACCCCGCGATGGCCATCACACGCTTGCCCCGCGCCGGTCATTAGGAGGGCGTTTTGAGAGTTTGTCCAACTTTTCGTCGCCGCTCCGTTTGCTCAACCTTGGACCATTTATTTTTCCGACGTTTTAAAATTCGTGTTTCGGAAAATCCAGGTGTCCAGGGGCTAACCAATCATCCTTCAAAATCCGTTTTTCTACACTTTCAAAAGTGCTTTCGAAAGTTTAGGAATCAACGATTTTAGAAAACAACAAAAGTGTAACAGTAGTATGAATAAGGACAATGGTCCGATACCCACCACTCCACTGTTTGCTCTGATAAACAAAGACATATGTTACGGTTCAGTGAACCGTGGCAACAAATTTGGTATAAATAGTGCAAGTGTGTGTGTTAGAATTTAATTTTAATCTTCTCCTGAAGATTTCAACTTAGTTGGCGAAACGCGCGTCGAGAAAAGTGTAGTAGTTCGGTGTTTCGTGGAAAACGTCCAGGTTTTTGTTTCTACGCCGAAGGTTCCAGTACCCACTCCTAGAACTGCCAAGACAAAATATATACCATTTCGACAACAGGCGACCACAAGAAAAACGAAAGCTGAAAGTGGCAATGCTTAGCGTGGAACTGATAAAAGTGTAAATATACAAACTTCAGGTAGATTCAATTTGGCTTTTGGCTTTTGAATATTTTATATCTAAATCTTCTGTACTTTTTGCGTTTTTGAGTTAGTTGTATAATTCCAAAATAGTGTTTTTCAGTTTTTTCAGGATTTATTCAAAACTAATATTACTTCAATGAGCCATAATAAAATGAGCCACTTTTCTCTAATATAACCGGGTTCCTGTCTCTTAACTGTTTAGAAGTTATCAATGCCATTCCGACGAAAAAGTGAACATACCCTGCACGTATTGCATATTTGCAGCTTGTTGCCACCGCTTTGTGCTAACACAATATTGTATACAGGAAACCCGTTGCTTACTCCTATCCATATATGTATGTAAGTATGTACATACATATATGTACTCGTATGTATTTTCATTATTAAGTTATCTTTGTGCAATTTCAGTGTACCTAATGAAAATATTTGTTGGCAATAAATTACTACATTATTTATCGAAACATATCCGGCGACCTAGTTACTTGTTAAATGTTGCTAAATATTTTTTTATACACTGTATTTCTCCAGAAAAGTATTTAAATGATAATCATATTTTTTATTACTATCGTAATAAGTAAACGCATCATAAGTGTAATACACGAATCTAACTAGTAGCCATTCAAAGGTTGCCATAGTTTATTATGAAATTATACCACACTATTCAATATAACGAGACATAAAAAAAGCGTCATCAAAGTTGGCCGAGAAAAAAATACGAATTTCTATTCTTAATCGAATTTATAACCTTATTTACTTGTCAAGACTGTCACATCATATGACAGCCATTGTTTATTTTACAAATTGTGACAGTCACTTGTCAATAATTTGACATAACCGAAAAGCTTACACGACCGCTATTTCCATCTCTCTCAACACACCAGCACCAGCTATCTCGGGACTACTGCAATAAATGCGAATTGAGGCGACCCCATATTTGCGATTCCATTCATATTTGCGATAAAAAGTCGCAGAAAAAATTAAGTTATGGTGTTTTTTAAATATGGTATTTGTTATTCAGTGTTAAAAACAAGTGTGAGTGGCAATTGACCCGATTTCAATGAAATTGACTTCTTGACAATAGACAAGTCTATCTACAAATTCACTGTACATTGTAAACTATTTCGTAATGTATCTTTTCGTACCGTATTCCGTTCTTTAAATCCTCTAAATTTTGAGGTCTGGTGGGGATTAATTGTGGCATTTTTGTAATTAAAACTTTACTTTTTTTGCGAGAACGTGCTTGTTTCGGGCGCTTCTCAATCAATCATGTACCTACTTGATAAATGTTGAAATAATTGAATCCGTTATACTAAAATAACTGTAGTTAAATGTTACTATATCCTCAGCAGAGTAACATCCGAATATGTGGAAATCCATATTTTAGTTAAATTTATTTAAGGGGACCGCCTACATTAGGAGATCAAAATCAAGCACTTTTTCGTGATTTTTTTACAAAGAAACTACACAATGGATTGTTTTGAAATTTTTACTGTTTATTATGTATATCAAGAAGTTTACAAACATTTTTTTTTTATTAAATTTCATATGTTTAAATAAAAGTTATTAATAATTGAATGCCGATGTCTTTGAAAATTCCTTCTCTACGGCGTGCAGGATTGTGAGTATAGCTTCTATTTGAACTAAAAAAATCATGAATTTATTAAAATAAATAAAAAAAACTGTTGTTTAAACAAAAAAATTGATTTTTTGTGGAAAATTTCGTGTTTTTTTTGGGCAATCATTTTTGATGATTTTTTTAGTTCAAATAGAAGGTAATTAAACAAGCTTTAATTAAAAAAAAGTCGATCCGTCCAGTAGTTTTTGAATAATCGTGCACGCCAATTTGAAAAACATCGTTTCGAGAAAAACGCGTTTAAAGTTTTCGTACATGAAAAAGAGTCGATAAAAATTATTTGTCGTTTATTTACCTTAACTTTTTGGTCAATCTGCTATGTTGCAAAACACGAAAAAGTTGAGGTTATGATCGCGACTTAAGAGAGACTAAATTTCGCGACTTAGCGAGACGATGATGCACGGATTTGGTGACTTAAGAGGGGTTCAAGTGTAATTGTACCGACGCTTCGGAGCACGCGCACTATATATTATATTTCGACTCTTTACAGTTCGAATTCGGACTTGAAACTTTCGTAGCATATTCTACAGATGATATACTTTCAATTCAAGCAAAAAAATCGATTTTTTTGACCCTCTAATGTAGGCGGTCCCCTTAATAGGTAGCAAGTCGACAATTTCGGATTAGGCACAAAATACGATGGAAAATGGATCGGGAAATATCGGATTTCCTTTGCATAAGTTTTATTATTTCAGTATTCAGGATTAGCATATAAAATGGCAGATAAAAATACACGCGTCTCTGTAAACAGATAAAGATCGCGGCGGCGGTAAAGAAGCCCCTGTTCGAGTTGTGGATTACGCGAGGGTTGAGGTGAAAGTAATATAAATATTTGGGTGGGTGATTTTAATTCGGTTGTTAAGTGACTGCGAACCGTAACTCGATAACGCAACACGTCGATGTAAATTTTAGGGTTTTCGCTATTGACACAGGACATATCGGATTACGAAATTTTAATCAATTCGATGCCGGTGCTCAACTTAATTTTACAAGGGGAACCCTTTTCTCAAAATGGATCAATAATAAAATTCACAGTGATGATAACGTTGTATGTATTTTCAAGGATGATTAGATTACAGACCTTAATTATGGTGAAGGTCCACATCTATGTATATCTTCAAACCAATCGGATGCTCTTATTCTTAACAGTTACCGTAACAACAAAAAACATTTCCGCAATTTTTTTCCTGTTCTTTATTTCAAATTCCAGGAATTTTTTCTGTCGAATGTTGAGGCGGCGTTAAACTGATGTTTAGTTATTATTAACGTACTACTTTTTTACTTTTACTTTAAAAACTATATCTGAATGAATGTTATTCTAACACAGTCGTATGGAATATAATTCTGTACGCGTTTGGAATAATTCCGCATGGTTTTCGACCAATCAGGAACCGTTTAGTGCCTCGCTTTGGTTGCTGTGGTTACGTCTGTCAAGTAAGAAACCTACCTATTTATTTGCGGCTTTGCGTTTGACATTATATGACTTGCGTTTACAATGACACATTCCATTACTTGTTGTAGATGTAGAATGCACTATCGTACAGAATTGCGAAACATTGATCTATTTTACAGTTCACACTTTTATTTTCATTGGATTCTATGCTTTGATGTCAATATTATGGCTCTCTTTAGAAACCTCCTTTTAAATTGTTCCAAAAGAGCGTCGTATATTCATGTTTATGTGTACTAATGTAACTTTTTTTTATTTATTCCTATTTTGAAGCATAGTGGGATGGATGTTTAACCTTTAGACTGCCGGTTGGCTCATATATGGGACAGTAATAAAATAATAGTTTTAGTGATGAATACATATATTATAGTGAATTTTTCTCATTTAATAGGCTATCTGATCTCTAAAGGCTACAACTGAAATTCTTTCTAGTCGATCGAGGTACCCCAACTACCCCTAGCGAGGGGGTGAAATATTTAAAAACTCGTTATTGGACTTGTTTTCGTTATTGAACTTTTTACTGATTTTTTTTAGTAAATAGCCTGTAAAATCTGTAAAATGTATCCTAAAATTTTCCACAATTGATTGAGATGTTGAAACTACCCCTAGCGAGGGGGTGAAATTTTCAAAAATTCGTTATTAGGTTGGTATTGAGTTTTTTACACGATTTTTTTCGGAAGGACGCTGTAAAATCTGTAAAATGTACCCTAAAATTTTCCACAATTGATTGAGATGCCGAAACTACCCCTAGCGAGGGGTGAAATTTTCAAAAATTCGTTATTAGGTGGGTATTGACTTTTTACACGATTTTTTTTCGGAAGCACGCTGCAAAATCTGTAAAATGTACCCTAAAATTTTCCGCAATTGATTGAGATATTTTCAAAATTCTTTATTGAACGGTTATTGACTTTTTATCGGTTAATTCAAATTAAAAAAATTTTACATAGAATAATTATTAGTTTTTTACTTGAATTACTGTATTTAGGATAAATAATAATTTGTTTTTTTTTTTGCGATACTTGAATATAATGTGTTCGATTGAATTCGAATGTAAAACATTGAATTCAGGGTACATTTTACAGATATTACAGCGTGTTTACGGAAAAAAATCGTATAAAAAATCAATACCCACCTAATAACGAATTTTTGAGAATTTCATCCCCTCGCTAGGGGCGGTTTGGATGCTTGTGGTTTTATTGGTGACTAAATATACTTTAGAGTGTTTTTGGTAGCTTATTACATTATAATGTCAAGCACATTCGGTTAAAAATAAATATACAGTAATTTACACAATCTGAAATTTTTTAACATTGGCCCGACCGTTGCCAGCCGGCCTGGCTCATATATGAGCCACCCGTGACCTCGGCAACTACTCTAGATGTATTAGATGTTTATATATGTATATATATAAACTTTGCCCCTCAAAAATATCCATTTATAAGGGAAAAATGCCGGCAGTCTAAAGGTTAACATGTGTAAACAATTATATTATCACAGAAGTCTAAAAATGATTAAATGACAAACAAAATGTGCTCGCGTATTGTCCCGTTATTAATGGGACACAATAAAATGTAGGTATTTTTCATAAAAATATTGCGGATTTAACCATTTTCTGTACGACCATTTTTCTCCGAGTTAGCCCTTGGTGAAAATCACCCAAAATTTGGAATTTTTTTAATATCCTTTAATTTTTGTTGCTAGTGTATTTTCCCCCTTTCTAGTGTTGAAAAGAACCAATGGGAGGTTAGACAATCGAATGAAGAGAACTAAGTTGTTTATCGATTGCTTTTCCATCTATGTGAAAACTTGTTCGTGTACGTCGAAGTTAATCTGTTTCACTGCGTGTATCTTTGTCCTTTGATGGATTTGATATAAAAGACTCATGTCATCTTGTAAACACGGATATTCTCGGCACACTGTCTTTATAATGGATGTTCTTCTTTTTCATTTTTAATGGCTTACCGACGAGTAAAAGTGAGAGACGAGGAAAAAATACCACTGACACCGTTGAATTATTGATGCTCCGCAAGGGAGAACATGTCGATCGTATAAATGGACGTCAACGGAATATTGAAATATTAAATATTTATACGCAGACCCGGAAGACTTTGTGTTTACAGGTTCAAATCACTGTTGATGATTTTGATGAAAACATACAAATATTTTGCATATGATCATTCACATGACGAGACATTGCATTTCAGGTTAAAAAAATGCTTAACTGCACTAGCGAACAGATCTCAATAAATTAACGGAGTCATTATCTTCAAATACAAAACGGTTTTACAGGATATTCTTGCTCCTTCTTTTTGTACCACTTTTATGTAGCAGCCGCTTCACTGAGATGAGCTAATAGACCGTGACGGAGTACTAATAAAAACACCCCTCTATCTTATGAACCATATAAGGTCAATACCCGGATTATTCATCATCTTGCTTTGTCTTGTTCCATTCTCAATACTAATTCCGGGGAGAGTTGACAAAAGTTTAAAAACCGGATATATTTTTATACGCTGACAGAGGATACTACTAAAAATTAATCTATAAACATACAGGGTCTGCCAAAAAGTTTGCACCATGTGAGTTTTTTATTACCCGTTTTTTTAAACGCTATTGATCTATACAGGAATTTTCACAAAGACAGAGCTAAACACATTGGTTCTATTAAATTGGCAACACTGCGATTTTCTTTTATTTCTTTATTTTTTTAAATATGAAAATATCACTTGGGGATTTTTTTGCATGCTGTTGGATTTCAGTTGAGTTCATGTAGTTCCTATATTTTTGTGTTAAACTGCTTTAGGAAAAAAAACTGCATTCCAACCAATAAAACAATTTAGCAAGCAAATCTGTAGAACAGCCTTCACTATTTTTAAATTTACCAATTTTATTCCACCACCATCCTCGTAGCTGTAGCGACTAAAAAAAGAAATGTTAACCAAATCTTCAGTTCCCTACATCTGTGCCTTTATATTAAGGATAATGATTCCCAAAGTTATGTAACTGCGATTTTCCATGGGATGCAAGCTGACGCAGCCCTTTTATAAATTTTCAAGATGCACCATCCCCTGACAAAGGATGTATCCACATTAAATAACGGACGTGGTTCGAATAACTTATCGTCACTCACCGAACTGAGGGGATAAGTATCAGGATTTAGTTCCTTATTGCAAAACCAAAACCTGTCTCATATCGGTATGTACGTGATTATTATGTAAGGGATGTAAGATAAAAATGTGGAGGTGAGTTATTAAGGAGTTATAGTACCCAACAATTTTTTTTAATTTTTTTTTTATAATGTATAAACTATCTAAGATATTCAAAAATAATTTTGGGGATGCAAGCTTTTAAAAAAAAAAAAATACAGCTTATTTTCCGAACACGTCTTATCGTCGACCAGAACATTCGAAAAAGCCGCTCTGCTATATTATTACAGTTCAATTTGTAGTTTTCGTCGGTACAAATGAGTTATACTTTCTCGAAATATACATATATACATGGCGTTATTCAATCTTAGGGAAGCTAATAGGACGCTACAATAGCCGTATTATTTATATGATTAAATATGTTTTCAAACTTTAAACGCGTTCTTCTCGAAACTTTGTTTTTCGAATTGGCGTACAACGTAGCTAGCTCAGTTTTTATCCAATAGACTTGAAATTTTAAGTGTGTGTATTTGTGAAGTACACACGATTTTTGCGATTGATAAATTTATGTTGATTTGCAATAAACAATTTAAGGTCGATTAAAAAAATGAAAATTGACGTCAATTTGCGAATTTTTAAAAAAAATTAAAATCTTGGGTACTTCCAAAGAAAAACTAATGTAGATTAAGAAACATTTTTTTTTTGTTTCTAAGTGGTGTACCAATACTGCTACAGTGTGTCCCGATTTCCTCCTCCAAAAAAAATGTCTTTCATGTTACCTGGAACTACGACGCTATTTTGTAACTTTAACGAAAATAAAAAAAATACTTTTGTATACATTAATACCTATAGAATCAAGCGTCAAAATTTCATTTTGATCCATTACATAGGTATCGGAAAAAAAGCTTCTTTTTTAAGTGTGCCAGGGTTAATCCCTTCAGCCAGTTTTATTTTGACTATTAGGTCGGTTAAAATAGAGAAAAGGCACGACTTTTATATGACTTAGAGATTACCAAAATTGTCAGTATTTTAGAAAAAATCCTGAAAAAAAAAACGCTATTATGGAATTTTGCAGTTAATTCGCAAACGAAAAATCTAATAGTTGTAAGTAATAGTTCAATAGTATTCTGTTTTCTATAGTATTTTAAATTTACTGCAGTACAATAGTGCATATGTTTCAGGAATCGACTCTTCGAATCGAATACACTTCCTTTATACAAAGCTACACAAATTTTGTTAACTGTATGTATGTTAAACAACATTTACAACAACAGTAGCTTTGCTGTTGGCCGCGGTAGACGTTTGTAGCTGCGCCACGAACGCTTCGGGAAGTAGAGTACTCGTATGTTGTTTGTTTGTGGGTATCTCTTATACGGTCATCTCGGGTACTACGTTCGCTGTGTACATTTCGCGGGCAAAGCTATTCTGGGTGTATCTATATTAATAAAGTAACGTAAATAGTTTTACGTAACTGAAAGCAGTGAACTAATCAGTTGATTCAATATTGATGATGCCCGGTCACCAATTCAGTGTAACACTGGATCGACAAAGAGAGAAAGGCCGTATTACAAATTAATTCGTGTGGATTTGTACATCGATATAATAGAATGATTTAATTTATCGTTATAGGATATATCACAATACACCAAGTTTCGTAATAATAAAAAAAAAAAAAAAAACTGGACGTTTTCCACGAAACACCGAACTACTACACTTTTCTCGACGCGCGTTTCGCCGACCAAGTTGGCATCTTCAGGAGAAGATTAAAACTTTTAGTTCAGTTTTTAATCTTCTTCCTGAAGATGCCAACTTGGTTGGCGAAACGCGTCGAGAAAAAGTGTAGTAGTTCGGTGTTTCGTGGGAAACATCCAGTTTTTGTTTCTACGCCGAAGGTTCCAGTACCCACTCCAGGATTTCGTAATAATAGCTATACGATGTGAATCGGTTGTTATTAATTTGAAATTATTTCCCTTAATACTACTCGTATTAGTATAGATTCATAGGGACCGTAGTATCAATAGACGGTATGCATAATATCTACACACATACATAATATACATATTCTATTGGATGTAAACGTTGTGAGAGGTAAAAGTGTCTTTTAAAATACCAATATACAGGGTGGGCCAAGGGAACATAACGTTTTTGCAATGGATCCTCAGCTTAAAAAAAAAATGATCTCGGCTCTCTGAGGTCGTAGGACCTTCATTTTTTTTTAAATGCGTGTTTTGAATGGCACTTTTCAAATATGCAACGGTCAAAAAATGTAAAACCAAAATTAAAAAAGATATTCGAAAAAAAGCCGGTTCGAAAATGATACAATTTTACAACGCATTTTTTTATACAAAAATTAAATAAGAGCGATTTCGTTTTTTAATAGCATTAAAGTACAAGTCTTCGCGAATAAAATGAGCCCACGATAGTATCTCTACGATCATCTTTGCCTCTGTAAAAGCTGATTTTTGAAAACGTCTTTTTTTTATAAAATCGTTATAACTCGAAAAAATAAAACTTTTTTTGAATTTTTGAAAAAAAGGGTTATTTTCCGCTTGTCTTGGGCTGTGTTTCTAGTTAACAAGAAGTCTGTTCAAACAAAATTGGAATTTATACAGCAAAAAATACGAAAACGCGAATTTTGACGTTTTTTTAAATTTTTCTCAACTGTTTATGAACCGATTTTTTTCGTTCACATCTCATTCGACGCGCATTTTTAAGACCTACAACTTTCTAATTTAACTTTCTTGTTTAGGACTTGAAACTTTTTTTTATTTGCAAAAAACCGTTTTTTTGACTTTTGCGAATTTTTTTGGTTATGCTCGCCATTAAAACTCGAGTCGCAAAAAACGCTATCTTACTTAGACTTTTTTTCTCTATACGACCATATTTTTTGTTTGCTGATAACAATTAGTGACCGGTTTTCTCCTTGTTGATTGGGCTATGGTGTGCTGTTTCAAGAGTAGGCGTCATCGGCCCCTATTTTTTTGAAGACGGCGGACACACTGTTACGGTCAATTCAGATAGCTATGTCCACATGTTACAGAATTTTAAGACCCAATTTGCTCAGACTAAGAAGAAGAACAAGGTAGTTCGAGTAATGTTTCCAGACCACGTAATTTCTCGTTTCGGCGATATGCCGTGACCATTTACTTCCCCCGATCTCACTTCATGTGACTTTTTTCTGTGGGGATATCTCAAGTCAAAAGTCTATGCATGAAAGTCGAGAACTCTTGAAGAATGATTGAACATATCAATTCGTCAGCAATTTGAAGCTATTGACCAGAACTTATTGGTGAAAATGCATCAAAACTTTGTATAGCGTTTGAATACATGTATTGCACAGAACGGTCAGCATATGACGGATGTAATTTTTCATAAATAAAATAGCATATATTTAGCTGCATTTTCATGTGGATAAACATTTTTTAACACAAAAACTGAATGTTTTCTGTAACTTTCAAAAACGTCATGTTCCCTTGGCCCACCCTGTACAAATAATAATAACTACTCTGAGCATGTTCTCTCAGTACTGTTAAAGCCTTTACACAGTTATTGCTGCTTAAAGCTGCTTGTTGAGTACTGCTAAAGCCTTTACACAGTTATCGGAAGTTGTTCGGGACGACGCATTTTAATTTATGAATGATATAGTATAAATTATCTATAGGAGCGTTCTCTGCGTTATTCTGGGTGTACCTAATTGTTTTACACCTTTATACCATTACTAGCGACCCGCCCCGGCTTCGCACGGTTTACGACATCACATTAGAAACCTCTAAAATTATCAGTGTTTCTCTACTATATTATGCATGTATTATACATATAAACCTTCCTCTTGAATCACTCTATCTATTAAAAAAAAAAAAACGCATCAAAATCCGATGCTTAGTTTTAAAGGTCTAAGCATATATAGGTAGTTAGGGACAGACTACCTTAGCGACTTTGTTTTATACTATGTTATGATAGGTACTGTCATTAAACTTTTTTCCACTTTATTTGTGTATTTACGTTTTTATTAAAATCTCAGTATTTTAACCCAAAAACTCTGCAATTTAGCTGTTTACCATTAATTACGGGACACCCTGTTTTACAAAGGAACACAAGCTTTCATTTTAAATTGCGTATTTTATGAAGCGAAATATACATCCGTACCACCTTAGTCCATCCCTGTTATTTAAGTTAAGCCGTCAAAACTTCCTATAGCAGATTCTATAAGTTTTTTTATAAACTAAGTTTCTGTAGACACATTATTTACCTACACAGAGCTTGTTTTGCGAAATATTGAGCTCTATGAAGTTGGATCATTAAAAATTATTAGTAATAACTTTGAGCGAATTGCGCTCGGACGAATTTTATGGAAAATAAAACAGTTTTTATTTAACTTTACAGTTTTCCGATGGAGGATTCGCAATCAGATAAAATGTAATTGGGTTGTTTAACTGTCTTCTTTAATTACCGCTTCGTAATTATACATTTTTTCTGAATTTCCTAATAACAGTTTTTTATGAAGCCAATTAGGATGTTAATTTTTGAAACTTCGCATCCTCGTTTGTAACTTTTTATTTACCGTTCGCAAGAGCGGAGTTTTATATTTATTTTACGGAAATGAGATTTTTTTTTGGTAAAAATGTCGGGTGATGATGTAAAACGGGCGATAGGATTTGCTTTATTGTTACCCAGTGCGTAAAGGTTTGAAATTAGCTAACAACAAATAGGATCTACTCCCTTATATGTTCGTTACTGTTTAATATAATAAACACCCATTTTAGAATTGATTACACAGCCCTACAAAAAAAATGGGAACTGCCATCAAGACAACTGTGTTCCTATGTAATTTTTGACGCTGAATCCGAATCCGACGTTAAAAAAAATCGTACACTTTTACTTGTAATTTAAATTCGATTCGATTTGACTTTACTTGTAATTTAAATTTATGGGTGGTTTCTGCCGCTCTATGGGGGTAGATTTTGAGCATCGCATCGGATCTAATGCAGTTACTCACTTTTTCCAAAAAAACTGGGCATCGTAAGCTTTTTGCAATCACTGCATTTTTTTAAGTTTCCTGTTGTATGAGGGGTAGTTTTCACCCTCTCATGGGGTGATTTTCAATGGAAAGTATTATTAACTCTGTATTTATGCGTTATATACTTGAATGTTTATATTTAATTAGAATTATTGAGATTTAAGACTCTTCGTGAAGCGTTAAGTTAGTTTTACCCTGTTTAGGGAGAGTTTTTTTAGCGTTAGGGGTTGATTTTGGGGGTGTACGATTTTTTTGACTTCGGATTCGGATTCAGCGTCGAAAATTACATAGTTGTCTCAATAGCAGTTCCAATTTTTTTTGTGGGGTTGTGTTATATGCACAGTGGAACTTTTGGTCGTAATAGCAAGAACCACCATGGCATATTTCTCGTAGGACGTAATTAACAGTGTTTAAAATCGATTTTACTTAAAAATCCGATGGGGATTGTGCTCGGCTTTTACCGAATTTTGTGTATTATTTAGCTCTAGAATTTAGGTTCGGCAGAAACCAGAGAAATAATTGGCATGTTGAGGATCAAGGGATACAAACAGAATATGACAAATAAAGGTAGGCGGTAGAGTCATCCGTTATTGACGTATATAATCCAGGGTTTGTCGGCTAATAGCTACTATAATGGCCGACGGATAGGAGATGTTGTCTAAATTTATATAAACCGGACAAAAACTCTCTTCGGTTTCAGAGAGTCCGCTGATCGATTGGCCGCTTTGCCCCCTGCGTCATAAAAAAAAATGTTTTTTAGATTGCACGTCCGTAGTCAATTTTTTATTGGATACGTTTCATATTTTTCTTTCTTGGGTAAAAGGATTTCAAATGACGCTAACGTATGCATAAAATAGGGGTTTCAAAATTACTGAATGGGTTTTATAGCTTCGGCAATTACAAACAAGTAAATAAAAAAGCACGTTTACTTTTGCTTCTGTTTAAGTATGCATATATGTTTATAAAGTCAAAAGTTAAATTAACAAACTAATAGATTATTTACGCCGGATAATTGAAAAAATACTAAATTAGAAACAATTTTGGATCATATTGCCATATTGGATGCGTCATTTTGAATTTAAAAAATCTGACACCGGAATCATGATCAACGACTCCAACAAAAACCATCGCATACCATATTGATCAAGATCGGAAGTTCGGAAGAATGTTAAATTCTCGGATATTCATTCAGCAACTTAACAAAAGTTTCCAGGTTCGGATTCTGCACAAAAAAGTACATGGGAAAGTAAAGTTGTTAAACAACTTTCACGAACCACTAATTTGCAGACCTGTGGTGATAATACGAGGTATGTAAATTAAGTAGACTGATTTTTTTAATTTTGAGAGGCAAAAACTCTTTGTGGACAATTCCCTGGCTATCAAAAAAGCAAATCAGCATGCATTTGATCTTCGACTTGCTCATTCTCGCTTTTTTGGGTCTTGGAGAGCTTGAAGTGTGCCATTCCATGTTTTGGGGCTTGGTTTCCGGGTCGTACTCAAACACCCAAGTCTCATCACCAGTCATTACTGGTGATGAGACTTTCCATAAAATGGGGATCATTTTCAGTCGATTCCAAAAAGTCAAGACATCTTTCTCCCCTGACGTCCTTTTGCTCCTGCTAAAGATTTTTTGGAACCATTTCTGCGCAGATTTATCTCATTCCCAATTCGTTATTAAAAATCTGATGAACATTTGTTTAACTCATCCCCGATCATTCTTGTCGTCAACCGACGATCTCAACTAGATCCAGTATTCTATCGACATTTTCATCGATTCTTGAAGATGAAGGCCTTCCGCTGCGTGGTTCATTAAATCATTCATCAAAAATTATGCTGATTTGCATAGCTAAGCGATTGCTGTTAGGTATATCAGGTCAATCAAGTAGTGCACAAACAAATCTAAGTTCCAATTTCCCAGACTAGGTAATATAAGTACACTCGAAGCCCTCTTAAGTCACCAAATCCGTGCATCATCGTCTCGCTTAAGTCGCGAAATTTAGTCTCTCTTAAGTCGCGATCATAACCTCAACTTTTTTCGTGTTTTAACCGCAAAAAGAAATATTTAGAGATATACCACAGCACTTGTTATAACGAAAAATGAACCAACTGAACGAAAAAATCAACGTATATCAAGTATACCCAGTCGTGCGTGACAAAGTTCAATTTTCCACTTGAATGAATATTTTAAAGGTTAAATATTTTTAAAAGACACCTAACCTATTTTAAAGGTCAGGTGTCTATATTTAATGTTACACAATCATTTTTTTTAATCAAAATTATATTCATGCGAGAATCCAATTTCCAAACGTAGTTCTAAAACTTTTATAGGCGGCGACTTAAGAGGGACGGTTTCGTGACATAATAGGGGAAAAGTGGTGAAATAAGAGGGGATGTGAATTAAGTGAAGGTGACTTAAGAGTGTTTCGAGTGTAGTTAATTCTTACTTGAAATACTTAAAAATATTATCAATAAAATTATTCAACCTTGCGGAAACTTTGAAGTTGTCATTCATGCTGACAAAGACAGAGTTGAAGGAGTCAGAGTTTATCTCATTGCTCCAGATCGAAGGTACTTTAGTGATGATAGGTCACCAATTTGAGCAACGAGATATTCATGATTGTATTGATTGTGATAATCAATGAAATTCAACTTTCGTGTGACTCCGTGCTTCAACATCCTCTGTCATTTTAATATAACTTTAATATAATAAAATAGCGCATTAGCACTACCAATTTCAGTCACAGTATGTCACGGGTATGAGCTAGCCGTATTCGTAATAAAAACAACTCTGCAAACTTGGTGGGTGTAATCAATAAATTGTCGGAGCCATGAATCGCTCTAGTTGATTAAATCAAACGCCGAAAAGAAAATTCTGGAAAATTCGTCCAGAGCAATCCGGCTTTGATCTTTGTCCCAGACGTGAATTAAACCATATTCCAAATCCTAATTAAGTTTATTCATAATTGAATGCTGCGCGCTACGATGAGGTTACATTGTCCATTAATTTGACAGTGTTTAGTGTTAGGGTTCAGCTGTGACCCACGGTTGATGACATTTCCTCTTCCATTAATTGAGGGAGCACAGATGCACTTACACAGTATTTAGTGAAATGTCTTTCCATAGAATGAGGCAATTTATAAAGTACGAAACTGTAGTTAGATTATATGGATTTTAAGCTATGTAGAAGTATCTACTACTTTCACGTAATGGAGTGGAAATACAGTTATGGTGGACTTTTGTAAGACTTCTTTGATGGTAAGTCCAAACCAGCCTAGAATGTTTCGTAAAGAGGGAAAAAATATCTCTGTCTAAACGAATTGTTTAATGAACTTTAGGGACCAAAGACCTAGTTCTATGATTTTTTCTTTTCAATCGATGACCCAGTTCGAGGAATCTTTCCTCGTTTAAGAAACTTGATAATTTACGTTAATAAATCATGACGGAATGTTGAAAGGGTAAATTGATAAAACTCGTATGCCAAGGTATTTTCCAAGTTGATGAACATTTCCATTGGCTATTAAATCACAGGCTATAATATTTGGAGTGATATAAATTTAATTGAAAGGCTTAGTCCCTGAAATCACAGTTTTTGTAACCTTAAGAGTGGTTTAGTTTTTACTTACAAATAGTAAAATAGCAGTCAGTTTTACGGTTAACGAACATATAAAATATGCTTTCTTTATTGTTAGAGATAATTCTCGTAAGACAAGGAATGATTTTAATTAACCTCTCTTACTGGTATTTTAAATTGCACAGGATTTTTGTTTTGTTTTACTAACCTATTTATTCTTGATAGTGCGATTAATTCCCACTATACAGGGTGATTGATTGGAATCATTTGTAAAAAGTGTTAAGGCTTGAAGAAACAAAATAAATGATTTTTAACAAGCTAATTAGGTTCATGGCCAACTTGAACAAAATGTTTTCAAGATGGCTGCACTTCCGGTTGAATTAAAGCTTTGCAACCAGATGCAAACTATAATTGTTCAATTATGTAGGTACAGAGTGTGTAAAATTTGTAGAAAATTCAACCATCAAAACCAGATTTTCAGAACAGATCAAAATTCGATTTTTTTATATACCTACATATGTAGGTACATACAAAGATTCTATTGATCTAGAATTAAATTCTGCATCGATATAAATATGTATATGTGTTAGAATTCTCTATACCTATCTTGAATAGGTTTTATGTTATTGTTTTTTTTATTTGGTGATTAATAAATTTATTAATCTTGTTACTAATAATATACAAATATTTTACTGTTTTTGTGCAACAATATAATTTTTGTCATATGTATAGGATATTAAATATATGTACATGAAATGTTCGTGCTCAAAAATGCAATAATATACAGGACGTTCCGTTCAAAATAGGTAGTTGACATTCTAACATCACTTTAGTCTGTAACAAAATTTTCGAATTTTAACGTCCACAGCTTTTGTGATACCTATATAGTATAGCCCCGCCTGGTGTTCGTTTTGCATTTAATTTTATGTAGGTGGATAGATCACTTTTATTTAGTACCCTTTGGTGTAGAAAATTAGCATTTTTGGGTTTCTGGAGTATTACATATGTATATATGTATACAATTATTACGAGTAGCAAAATAATGAAAACGTTGTTTGAAGCTTTAATTAAATCTTCAAACAATGCACCTCTCCATTTATGTTTTTTTTAAGCGAAGTTACCGATATTAACTATAGTATTATTTAATATTCGAATGAAATCTCGATATAATACGTTTAAAATTCGAAAATATTAACTTTGAAACGACGATAATATATCTCATCAGACATGGTTTACTCCGATGATCCCAAGGCACGTGTTGACTGAAATCCGGGACATCAGCAGCGAAGGCGGACCGGAATAGAGCATCGCAGGGGTGCATAAAAATGCGCCCTAGCAAACGTGAACGGAATGGGTTATTTGTAAAATGTACGGCCTAGAATTTCATCACGACAATATCATCAAGATGTACCATCCGCGCGATAAACAGTTGAGGACGGCAAAAGAAGCGGTCATTAAGGCAGCAGCCATTTGCATAGCCGAAGGGCAGTGCAGTTTTATTTCAAATATTCAATTCAAGGTATTATTTTCGTTTATGTTGGTTATAGTATGTGCCAATTTGGCATCACTTTTATGTATCTATATTGGTCAACAGAATGATATATTTTAATCTCTAAAACCAATTGAACTACAGTTCATGAAATAATACGTACACTAAAAATTGTTTAAAATCACTTTGGAATAGAGAAAAACTGAAATTGATCATAAACGAAAAAGCGGACTTGGAATGGAGGATAAAAATAAACAAAGACAAAGTGAATAGCCAATTTTGGAATTTTGATCAAAAATGTGAAAAAATAGTGTATATAAGTACAATTTGTATATTATCCTTTGTTGACTAATTGTAAAATTAAATTACTCGTCTTGATTTATAAACCAAGTATACCTATTTGTATATTATTTTTTGTTGAGTATGTCAAACCAAGTTATCAGAGTTAGAAAATTAGATTAAAAGTGATTTTTAACGAACTATATCGAATTTTAATTTTAAGATTTCTTATTAGAAAGTTTCCTGGGATTCACAAAGAAATTCTTTCGCATAGAGTATAGAGGCTCGACATTATGGCTGTGCTGCTAGCATTATATTTATAACTCGTAATTTAATGCCTTATAAAATTTTATATTAATAATAAAATATCTGCACTATAATTTAGAGCCATGATAACATTACAATCTGATAAAAATTCACTCGAACGCCTTTTTAACCCCTGTCTATCGTAAACGCAGCCGTTATTCTCCTTATGACCTTTAACGTACGGTCCCTTTTTGTAAAAATACGGTGCGGCAGACTTTAAAGAAACTGCTTTCGTAAATAAATATAATACTCCTTATTTTTTTTTAGATCGTGTATTCATTTAAAATATTTGCCTTTAAAATATCTTATAAAGAATGACGAATTAATTTGAATTTAATAAATCGAAAAACGTCTGCTTCACAAGAAAATAAGAAATGGTTTGCTAAATATTTGCGAAATGTTATTTATTTTGTGGAATTTTTAATTTTTATTTCGTGCCAATATTTCTTTTTTGATATCTTATAACGAGGGCAAGTTATAATCAGTTAATATTTCTGGGACTAAGTATTTTACAAATTAATTCTGATTGTAGCTAATAAAACGCATTTATCATCAGCCTGCATAACATTTTTTTTGATACCAAGCTCCTGGAGTGGGTACTGGAACCTTCGGCGTAGAAACAAAAAACTGGATGTTTCCCACGAAACACCGAACTACTACACTTTTCTCGACGCGCGTTTCGCCAACCAAGTTGGCATCTTCAGGAGAAGATTAAAACTAAATTCTAGCCTACACACTTGCCCTATTTATACCAAATTTGTTGCCACGGTTCACTGAACCGTAACTGTCTTTGTTTATCAGAGCAAACAGTGTACTGGTACCGATACCCACCAGTCCAGTAGTTCGGTGTTTCGTGGAAAACGTCCAGTGTTTTTTTTTTTTGTTTGATACCAAGCTGACAAATAAACAATACTTTTATTTAGAGTAATGAAGTAAACATTTATTGATTTTATTTTTTTTATGGTAAAAAATAAATATTAATGAAGTACCTAAATATTTTTCGAGAATTTTAAGAACAAATGTACTCGTATGTTAGTGAAATAAGTTCGTTCTTTCATATTTTTAAAACTCATTAAATTTATGGTCAACTATGCCACATCAAACATTAATTTTTTTGACGGTGTTGAGTATGATATTCCACTATCCAACGGGGATTTTTTCGTAGTCCAATAACGACCATTTTGCTTGCCTATTCACATGGCCGTGTCAATTAAAGGTGTTGGCTTTTTCAGAAAAAATGATTCGTTTCACAACGTTATTGTGTATTATGCGGTCCCTGTCCGATACTATTTGGATGAGATTTTCCCGAATAGTTGAATAGGAAGGAGGGAACCAATTGAGCAACTAGCCCGATCGCCAGCTCTGACAATACTAGATTAATTTTTCTAGGGATATATCTACTTAAAAAGTAAAACGGCTCATGAACTTGACAGCTCATGATATACAGGGTTTGTCCGGAAAGTAATGTCAGTGAGCTTTGAAAAATGGTTTTTATTGGTTCCATGTGTACAAATCTTTAGAAACTTTCAAAATACATTCCTCCTGCGTCCACACATAGGTTCCAGCGGGTCTTCCACGCATCAAAAGCCGCACGGTAGTCGTTTTCCGGAATCGTCTTGAAAGCGTCGGTGCAAGCCTTCTGAATGTTTTTCACCGACCCAAAATGCTGTCCTTTCATTGGGGTTTTGAGGCCCGGAAACAGAAAAAAGTCTGGGGGGGGGGGGCACATCGGGGCTGTAGGGAGGCTGGGGAACAACGGTGATGCCTGCCTTGACGAGGTAATCGGCCACGAGGAAGCAGGTGTGCGAAGGCGCATTGTCGTGGTGAAGCTTCCAAGATTTTGAGATGTCTGGGCGGACGCGATTCACCCTGCGTTTCAGCCGCTTCAGCATCTCGACGTAAAACTTTGCGGTTACGGTTGTCCCCTGCGGAACGAACTCATGATGGACTTGGCATCAGCATTGTCTTGATCTTTGACCTGGACATCCTGGCCTTCTTGAGGCGAGGGGAGTTCGACGTGTGCCATTCCGCACTTTGCCTCTTCGTCTCCGGATCGTATTCAAAGACACAACTTTCGTCCCCGGTAATGACGTCATCAAGGAAAGCGGGGTTGTCTTCGCAGGTGTCCAAAAGTTCTTGGCAGGTTTCGACGCGCCTCGCTTTTTGATCGTCCGTTAGCACTTTTGGCACGAGCTTTGCGCACACCTTCCTCATTCCTAAAGACTCTTCACAATTTCGTGAACAATGGTTTTCGTAATGTCTAATGTTTCGGAAATTAAACGGACACTTAGACGACGGTCAGTGTTCAACAAGTCACGCACACGTTTCACATTGTCGTCGGAACTGGAGGTTGATGGCCGACCAGCGCGGTTCTCGTCGTTGACATCTTCCCGACCTTCTGCGAAGGTCTTGTGCCACCGGAAAATTTACCTGTCCGAAAGACAATCGACGCCGAAAGCCTGCTTCAACATTGGAATGGTTTCCGCAGCACTCTTCTCCAGTTTCACACAAAACTGGATCGGCATCCGTTGCTCAAGCGAACGTTGCATTTTTTCTTGCACCGGGTCACTGTAACGACTCTCAAAGAACGACTGATGCGACCGCTACAACGACCGGTAGCCAACTGACGCTTGTTGGATCTTGTTGCCAGATCCCCCCACCACAATCCCAGCACGTAAAGCGCGGGCTGGGGCGTACAGTCTCGGGAACAAAAATTCACTGACATTACTTTCCGGACAAACCCTGTAAACTAATAGTTACCGTGAAAATTCCCTTGTCTCCATCACATTAGCAACATCTAGTGTTTCAAATGTGTACAACTATTACTAATTCACAGTTTTAATATGTCCGTCAATTACATATCTCCTTATATTCACGTCACCCCTTTATTTTCCCGATTACGTCAATAAATCGGGCTCTTAAGTTGTCACATCATTTGGCCATTCCTTATTACTTATTATACGTAACATAACCCTATAAAAGAGTTACGGAGGGTAAAATCCAGTGACTAGGACGGCTGATCTGACCCCCTGTGACCTTTTTATGGGATTACGTTAATGATCAAGTATAATAAGATTTAGAAGGAACAGCCAAATAATGTAAAATGACCAAGGGGGTAAACCACTCTAGAGGCCGAGAAATAGAGCAAACTTTGGGATTTCTTTTTAAGGAAATTAAACAACATATCGAAATTGGTAAAAGTCTTTATTATACAAGTATTGAAGTGTGTTTGTAAATTTTTTTCAGAGCTGTACTAAACAAAATGGCGGCTTCCCAGTATTTTTCCCTAGGCATCTTTTTTTTATGAATGTATGGCAGGACCGATAACTCCTGCAAATTTAGAGATACAATCGTGAGCTAAAAAAAATCGATTTAGTATGATATTAGGTTCAATCAGAGTACGTAGGATGTTTTTAAACTGATTTTTGCAAAACTCAGATACATTCAATAGGTATACCTTTAATCTGCAATGTCTGCACCACAAAATTGGCCATCCAGATTCTCATCCTCCTCCTGCATTTCCTTCCTTAGTGATTTTGCGTCAATTCTTGCCTCTTTGAAACATCGAACAAGGAAATTTCCGCCTTGTTAATGCATTTCACGTCGATCTTGCAGCACATACTGTAAGTGTTTCGGCCGATTTTCATGCTCATGGTCTCTAACATTTGCATTACTGATACAAATCCATCGTTGTAAATACCGATGGAGATGTGCGTGGCTATATCTAGTATCTATAATTAGCTATATCTAGTACACATAGTTTTAAAAGAGTAAGTAAAAAGAATCGGGCATTAGGAACAACTTTTGCAAATATATTTGGGGAGAGTCTGGAATAGTGGCCACGTCTTTATAAAAATTGTAATAAAAGTTAGAATTACCCTTTTTTCTCCACCCTGATAGCACTAGGTAACAAACTCTACATTCTTCTCAACAGATGTTCACTCTAAGATTGAAAAAAATTATATTTTAACTAAAATTTCGGAGTTACAAAAATTTAAAATATTATTTAGTTAAAATATATAATTTGTTTCAATCTTAGAGTGAAAATCTGTTGAGAAGAATGTAGAGTTTGTTACCTAGTGCTATCAGGGTGGAGAAAAAAGGGTAATTCTAACTTTTATTACAATTTTATAAAGACGTGGCCACTGTGTGCCTACACTGATGGTACATTGGCCATTACCGTTTAAAAAATATAAAACAATGCAAACGGGTGATATTTGTTAGGATAAAGATATATTATGTTAAAAATGTGTCACAAAAATAATATTAATAATAATGCAGATTAAATTTGTTTAAAAAACAACTGAAATGGATACAGAAGAGTAGTTTAACTGCTAATTGTTAACAAATACTATACATGGAGAAACTAGTGTAGAAAACAAGTGTATAATTTTATTTACCTGCTGAAGCCATTCTAAATAGTTTTCTTTCTCATGGTGGTACAGCAGCATCCCTTATTAATATGATAGTAGTAGTGGCCACTGTACCTATTTTTTTTAACCCGACCACTGTGCCATCAACTACATGTTTTTTTGAAACAATGGGTAATTACAAAAGCTAGTTCACTTCGATATGTTGGTATTTATTCGCTACGCATAATTTTCTCCGCTCGTTGTATTTTACTACATGTGGTCAATTTAAATTTAAGTTCATACTAAAAGAAGAAACTTTAAAGCTCAAGGATACTACCCGTTAATATTCTTAGGATGTTACTTGGACCCCTCTGCAGTGGCAGCCACTACTATTTATAAATGAAAATATAGCACCAAAGTGACCACTGTTCCTTCATGGCCGCTGTTGCAGACTCTCCCCTACTTTGTAGTTTTCTTGGTAACTGGTAGTTGATAGTATGGATTGTCATTAAGTATTAAATTATTGGTTGTACTCGTATTTGGATGGATGACTTACCAAATTAACCTAATTGCGAAAAAACTGAATATTCTATAACCTTATGAAAATTTTATATAGTATAGTTTGCAGATAATAAATATATCGTAGTGGGCTGATAAGAAAAACACAGAGGTATTTAAAAAAAAGGGGCTGCCACAATTGCAAAACAATAGAAGATATAAAAAATGAGGATCCATAAGAAGTTACACAAATAAGTAAAACAACTTTTTGTTTGAAAAAGTTTCCCGTGAAACAGATGATTAAAGTGATATTCCAGAATTTTGCCGGACTGCCCCTATCTCCCGTGCTACGCTAGGGGGTCTAACCGCTACACAGACGCGGTAAACAATATTCATGGAATATTCTGAGTTATGGCCGCTCGCAGACCACTGGCTTTTGATGGGACAATTCCGAAGGGGAGGCGGTTTGACAATTCCTGCGGCTTCTGGCGCCCGTCGTCTCCCTTCGCATTTGAGCGTGTCCTCGATGAAAAAGTTCTGTTAGTTTAACACGAGTTCCATAACCTTAACAGAGTTTGATGTTCACTCGTATTAATCAAATAATGGTACAGTCGCTGCAGCGTAATATGGAAGTCCTTTGCTTAATAGGGGATTGAGATTCTTACTTCTTTTTGTCGAAATAATCCAGTCTGTGAGCCGGGGAATTAGGCCAACTCAATAACGCCGGCCGGGAAAACTGGAAAATTGGGTCACTTTTGCGAAAATTGAATCATTGTTCACGCGATTTGCATTTTTTACGTCATAAAAATATATCCAGCAGCGTATAATGATAACGCATAACGAAAAACCATGTAAATTTTCTTGAAAACTGTGAACATTTTTCGGAAAACCTGGAAAGACAATTTTTCAATTTTATCGAAATGATTGTGTGATATGTCGCTATTGGGGTTTTTTGGGGCGCTGATTGAGAATGTTATGTCATAAATTGCTGAATTTAACATTTAATTAATGATAAAATGAAGGTATTTAAAAAAAGTTTGAATTTGAAAATTTGAAAGCATGAATTTTTCGGAAAAGTGAGATCGGATTCATGGTCAGCGTCCCAAAAAACCCCTATTGCGACTTATTACACGATCATTTTCATAAAATTGAAAATTTGTCTCCAGATTTTCCGGAATATTTTCATAATTTTCCAGAAAATTTACATGGGTTTTCGTTATGCGCTATCGTTATACGCTGCTGGAAATCTTTATGACGTAAAAACGCAATTCGCGTGAACAATGATTCAATTTTCGCAAAAGTGACCCAATTTTCCAGTTTTCCCGGCTGTGGCATGAATTTTCCAGGAAAGTGACATCGGATTCATGATCAGCGCCCTCAAAAAGCCCCATAGCGACTTATCACATGATCATTTTCATAAAATTGAAAAATTGTCTCTCCAGGCTTTCCGGAAAATGTTCATAGTTTTCCAGAAAATTTATATGATTTTTCATTATTCGTTATCATTATACGTTGATGGATATCTTTATGACGTAAAAAACGCAAATCGCGTAAACAATGATTAAATCCGCCAAAAGTGACCCAATTTTCCAGTTTTTCCGGTCGTGGCATGAATTTTCCTGAAAAATAACATCGGATTCATGATTAGCGACCCAAAAAACCTCATAGAACTCACTTTCAATGCTTAATTGTCATTTTTTCAAAAATTAAATACCACTCTAAAGATGAGGGTGAGAATGGGGTGTGTTTTATAGTATAGGGGTGGTCTGAGGGGGGGTTTGTCAAGTTAGTTGATAGTCACAAATGACCTTAGAGGTTCATAGAATATGATGCAAAAACAATTTTTTTTGAATTCGAGTAGCTACACCAAACTTATTTAGTCTCCCAGCTCACAGACTGGACTAAAATATTTCTCCTTGGATGACAAATCTCGTAGTTTCTTCATAGAAAGCTTTTAATATGAATGGTAACGTGGTTGAACTAAAAATCTGAAAATTTGGTGGTAGATATACACTGTGTCCTAAATTAGGCGTTCTCTCGCTTATTATTAGGATGAGATATATGGTTAAATTGAGAAAATCTTTGAGAAGCTGACTACAAGTATCTTTTAGAAGCTATTCATCTGAGCTATTTTATTTTTGTGATATTTGAGGAAAAAAGAAAATAGCGATTTGGATATTACTATCACAAAATTGTTAGTTCGACATTTCTGCGTTACATTATGAATGCTCGAATTCTTTGCGACCACAGTTTTGGTCACTATCAAAACCGTCGATCGTCGTTTCTGTTTGAGATAATAACACGAACTTTGGTTTTTTCTTATGGTCGTCATTTAGAATTTCTATTTAGTTTAGTTTGAGTTGATGTTCGAAAAGACCTTTTCAGCCATATATGTAGCATAAGCACCACTAATGTGATATTTAAAGTAAAAATTTGGAAAAAGTATTTTTTTCTTCAAAAAATTTTATATTGTAATTAATATAAAGTTAATATAAGTATTGCAATAAATAAATATGTAGATCAGATGCTTTCAATTTTAGATGATTTAGAAGGGATTTGTAGTGTATTGTAATGGACATAGAATGTGTTCATTAAAAGTGAGTAATATCTTTTTACTTTAAGAAGAATTAATTTAAGATTAAGACAAAAATTTAACATTTCTATCACAATAGCCCAGCAGTCTGAATTGCATATGTATAGATATATTTTGTAATTTGTTTTGCACTATTTTTTTCATCATGTTGCATTCGTACCTCTTTCACTCTTCTCTTCTACTTCCACTTCTCTCCGACATATACATACATATGTATGTAGATAGACATACATTACTTTTATACGTGTTATATGCGTTTATCGTGAAATTATGTAATAAATAAATTTACGATACCCTTGGCTTTACGTTATATATGCACCTTTAATGCACATATCATCCTGTTGCGTGGATTTTGTAATGGGTCAATATTTTAGTGATGTGTTTTAATGCCTGTTTTATGGGTTAAAATTTTAGAATTATGCAGCAATGCAGCTTTAAAAGTTTAATTGATATTTATTGGTCTTATACAACATGTCCCAGATCACATCGAAAATCTCTCGAGAGCGTAAAGTTTTTGCTTAAAATAACATTATAAGTTCGCATTTCAGCTTAGGGTACAGGGTAAAAAAACACGTTTTCAAGAATAATTTGCCTTCTACGCCTACAGCTTTATATAGCAAAAATTCCAAGTTGCATAATTCATGGCTGAACTAATGAAATACATTTGAAATCATAACATATCATCCTGATTGAATTCTAATCCTGAAAGACCATAAACTCATTTAAAGGCAGTAGAAATTGCATTGTAATTATTCATAAATTAAAAAAAAATACATGGCATATTTAGCAATGTAATATTTGGTGTATGCAATTTTTTGCTTGAAGAACTCATTTTTAATAATATGAACAAGATAAGATGACCAAAAGGTAATTCGGAAAAATTCAAAATAAACCGTTTACGTAGAAATTTACTTAATTGTACCTACAAATATGCATAGGTATGTACATAAAAAAAAAAACAAATAAAGTACCGATATTATGAACCAATCTATTTTACACGGATTGATGTAAAATTGATTGATTTATGACAAGATATAGTGTTGAGAGCTAACCGGAAACCATTCGTATTTATAATTTATCTATATATGTATTTATATTCACCTTTTCTTTTCCTTTCATTATTATTCAGTCATTGAATAATAATATATTTTCTGTTTCGAAATAAAGAACACAGTTACCAGGTTTGAAGGTGACTTGGTTTTAAGGAAAACGTCTCCCTTTCCTTAAGAGTCCTGATGACCGCTTGAAGGCGCTCTGAACGTTTTCCCACTACCTCGCTTACTATTGGTTCATCGCCCTCATATTTTGTATGCGCTTATTAAGGGGCGTATAAACCTGCACACGCATGCGGTGAGAAGCTACGCATATGCGTGCGTACTCAATCCATTCACGCTCAGAGCATTCGTTGAAACTTTTATCGCCGCATATGCGTGCGTGCTCAAATCTCTCCATCCATGCGTGGTAAAAATATCTAAAGAGTTGGTTATGGTCAGTGCCGCATTTGTAGTCATTAGTAGTTTATTAAAAAAAGAAAAAAGATAAGAAAAACAGACGATGGTGGATGACGCATTTCTTTAAAAGAAGAACTCGACATATGAGCTCCGATTTATTAGTAGATTTGGCTTTAGAACCAAATACCGGACAATTTCAAAACTTTACGTATGCCATTAGAAGACTTTGAATACCTAATGTAATGAAAAATATACAGTTTTAAGAAAGGCCATGTCTGCTAAAGAGCGCCTAGCTATAACATTAAGTTTCCATATTTAATTCTTTTGAAATTGAAATTGAAATTGTTTCCCTTTCTTCGTTTTTGAACAATAGAACTTATTTTTTGGATCCCGTAATATAGAGATTTTTTTCATATAGATCTATTACTTCCATACACTGTTCATTTGACCACTCCATTTTTCAGCGTCCAGCCACAAATACATATAAATATGTCAACAACTCCGCACTAGTCTCGGTTTAAACTAGAACGGCACAAAAACCCGTCCAAATTGAGCGCGAACGCACACGTATGTTTCTTTGACGTGCGCCAAAAAACCGACACCGGTCTGGCTCACAGTATGCGCGCTCAAATCATTCGCGAGAGGTAACGCATGCGGCGAGAGGCCACGCAAACGCCGTCCAGATTTGCATACGTATGTGTATGCGTAGCTTCTCGCCGCATGCGTGTGCAGGTTTGTACGCACCTTTAGAGATAAGTTTAGGCATTTCCCACACGCCTCGCACGAGGACATTGTATAAAAAAACTATTGTTTGGCTTACCTAAGAACTAAAAGGTACCACTGCCAAATTCAATGAATTTTCACTGTTGTAATCTTGGAAAGATTTTCATTTTATAGGACATAAGATGAAAGCTGACACAGGCTTTTCCTCGTGCGAGTTTTTAATGTTTTAAAGCGGCCGCCATCACTTTAGGGACGGCGATGTAGAAAAATAGCCCCTTTTGAACCGATCCCATTATTATTTTCCCAACCCCAGTCTACATTTCCACATTACTCACTCGCTTCTGTGCCGGAACACATGCGGTTTCCGGTACATGAACAAATTTAACGTTATTGTAAATTACCACCTATTCTCGGCACAGGCGCCCTATTAATTTACGGCGGATTGTTTTTGTTGCATGGTTTTTCGTATCGACGTTAATTAACGGAAACGCATCCTGGAATAAATCAATCCGACCCGGTTTTAGCGGCTTCTAATTAAAGGAAAAAAAGGAGTCGTATCTGTATGCGATGCCAAACATATCTTTAAAGATTATGTTTTTTTTTTTATTGTATGAGGTATTGAATGTATGTATTAAGGGGGTACACCACCTTTACTACGAAACTACACATCTACGAAATTTTTTTTAATTAAAATATCCTTAACATCGTAAAAATTACGTGGAAAAGTTTTATGTATGGGAGAAACCTGTAAGGGCTCGAATTTTGAATCTAGCGCGATCCCTTTCGCTGCTCTATGCAAGCGCAATCTAGGTACTATCTTTCCATTCTAAATTGAAAATAGGTAGAAAAAAGCAAGGTTGTCAGATTTATTTTCTAAAATTGCTAACCTCACTATACAAGTATACTTCATACTTCAGTAAGCAGTTAGTTCTTGACGTTCTTAGAAAGCTAATTTGGAAGTATTTTTAAAAAAATACATAGATATAAATTTATTAGTTAGCATTAAAATAAAGCTTTTAAAATTGCTGGAAAAAATAATTATAAATTAAAACAACTTTATGTATATTACTATACTCAAGAAAATTTTAAAGAGCCGGCAACGTGGTGGCCGGCCAACTGCTGGAGGCTGGTGGCACAACGTAAACCACTGTCGGTAAACCACTTTGCATATAATACATTGCTAATATTTGTTCGGTCCACTGTGCCATAAAATTTTAACGACGTCGTTAAAATGATTTACGACTTTATGAATTAGGAACTTAAACTACTTGTCTAAGACGCCAGTGACGTGCATTTCAGCTAGGTTTATTAACACAGGCAATTTTTTGAGATTGTCTGGCTAAATGAGCATTATTGACAGCAAATTATATTACAAATATTAAGAGTTTTATATGCAGGCTAATTTTAATCTCCTATATTGATTTAAATGAAAAAAAATATTTCACAATTTTCGAATTTATAAAAGACATATGCACGCCCATGGAATCATAAAGTTGCACCGCTTTTTTTGTTCCCCAGGCGTATTTATCATTTTCAATTAAAATTAGAACCACTATACCGTTGTTAGCATCGAGAATTTGAGCATCTGTCCTTGTCTGATTAAGCAAAAAAGGCCAGGATCGATTCAAAATCACTAAAAAAAGAAAAGCAAGAGAAGGAGGTCACTCTCGAAGGTCAATTGTATGGTGCAGACATTGCAGATTAAAACTTTAAACGCGTTTTTCTCGAAACGTGAAATTTCAAGTCGGCCGAACCGATATCTCGAACGATTTTTATCCGATTGGCTTGAAATTTTAATTGAATATCCAAAACTAGTTTCTCCACAACAGTACGTAGGATTTTTTTGTTATATTGCATAGGTAAATTGTTGTTAACAATTTTCGAGTTTTTTTTTTAATTTTTTTCGAAATTTCTTTCAAAATCAATTTAAAAAAATCCTACGTACTGTTGAGCCTGATATACTAAATCGAAATTTTCGTAGCTAATCGCTGTATCTTTAAATTTGCAGCAGTTATCGGTTCGGCCATGGAGCCATAAAAAAAAAGATGCCTTGGGAAAACTACTGAGAAGCCGCCATTTTGTGTCTGACAGCTCTAAAAAAATTACAAACACACTTCAATACTTGTGCAATAAATGTTTTTTTTTACCGAATTTCGATTTCTTGTTTAGTTTCTTTGAAAAAAAAAAATCCCAAAATTTGCTTGATTTTTCAGCCTCTAGGTGGTGTACCCCCTTAATACACTAGGCGCAGATATTAACAGATAAAGAAAATCTCAAAATTTTAGGTGATTTTCTGCTGTAACTTAAGGAAAAATCAACAAGTAACTGTATCCTACGGAATCTGCAATACAATCCTGAAATGTGAGCTGCATATGCACGCGTATCGTCTAAGCTCAGTCCAAGAATTGTTACTAAACGACCAGCCGCTGCGAACGAAAATTTCAGAGTAGTTTATGGGTAATTTCCATAACGATGAAAGCGTCTTTGAAAAAACCTTCGAGGCAAGGTTTTACCTATCTGGTTACGTTAATTCTCAACAAATGAGAATGTGTTAGCTTTATTTGTGAATCTATTTTGAATGTATACAATTTTAATTTTGTCAACTTTCTTTCTTCCTGAAATCGTTACAAATGTACATATATACCATGTCAAGTCGGACAACAAAATTTTAGATTTCGCCCAAAATTTGTGTGGAGGTAGCTTTTCGAAAGAAAATACGATTCCCAAAATTTTGGACCCCTAGGGTCAAAAGGTGAAGTTTGGTGAAGGTCCAAAGTTTGGTATGTCTCTTAAGAACTTTAACTTGTCTACTTTTTTGCAAATGTTAGAAAAAAAATTATTGGTTGTATGTGATAACACTTGCCGAGTAGAATACAATACACCTATATATTTTTCACATTTTTTTGGGTTTTCTGTACCCATCATTAGGGGCAAAAAATTTTAAAATTAAAAAAATCGGTTTACACTTTTTTTTTGTTTTTTATTTTTCTTAAAAAGAAGTTCATTCATTTTACTACCGATCCCTCCTAGTCCGATAATGGGCCTGAAGTAAGGTCAAGGAGAATTTTTGTTTTAAATTATGATGATTTAAAAAATCAATTTTTAAAGGCTTTTAAATTTTTTTATTTATATTCGATGTAAGATTTGCGTAATTTACAATGATTGATTCGATTTAGTGACGTCAGAGTTATAATTATAGAAACTTTTTTCATTTTAAAATTTCGAATTATTTTCTTCATAAATTTATAAGTGAAAATTGTAAATAATTATTTATAATATTTTGTTTCCGTTGTATTCAGGTTTTGTAATATAAAAAAAAAAACTAAAATTGTTAATCAAAATTTTATTGTATACAATAATTATTTTACAATATTTTATAATCTTCGTATGTTTTGGATTCTGAATGCGTTTTTGCTCGTATATAAATCGTATCTTTTTTTTATTACAGGCCCATTATCGGACTAAGAAAGATCGGTAGTAAAATGAACGCTTTTTTTTAAGAAAAACAAAAACAAAAAAAGTGTTGTATTGACCGATTTTTTAATTTTAAATTTTTTTGTCCCTAATGATGGGTATAAAAAAACCCAAAAAATGTGAAAAATATATAGGTGTATTCTACTCAGCAAGTGTTATCAAATACAACCAATAATTTTTTTTTCTAACATTCGCAAAAAAGTAGGCAAAATACCAACTTTGGACCTTCACCAAACTTCACCTTTTGACCCTAGGGCTCCAAAATTTTGGGAATCGTATTTTCTTTCGAAAAGCTACCTCCACACAAATTTTCTGCCAAATCTAAAATTTTGTTGTTCGACTTGACATGGAATGTCCCATATACATATATACAGTAAGCAACGAAAGTTATCACACACCCACTTTTTTTAAGTTTGCTTAAATTCTGATAATTTTTGTATTACAGCATTGATGTTTTTTTTGCTTCTGACAGGATTATAGCTTATGATATTCTGCGTCTAATAAGCCGAAATTGAAGGCGGTATGTCCATTTTGTGTGAAAAGATATCGCTAAAAAAGTAAAATTTCAATGTTTTCAAAGAAACGTAAATAACTCCGAAAATAGTAAATATCTTTCGAAGTTGTTGGACTCGTATTGAAGGGATATCCTCAGTGTATCTATTTGACTAACTGAGTCATTTTGAAAAAAAAATTCCTAGACATGAAAAAATCTAAAGTTGAACCAAAAATATCATGAAAATTCAAAATTATTTTCGTTTTCGTAAAAATCACTGTTCCTGAAATTTTAATAAAACACAGAGGGATATTAATCCAAAATTTTTGTTGGAGTAATGTGTGGCGTACAGGGCTTTTTTGAATTTTCGTGATATTTTTGGCTCAACTTTTTGTTTTTTTCATGTCTAGGAATTTTTTTTTTCAAAATGACTCAGTTAGTCTGAAGTTAGTCACTGAAGATTTCCCTTTAATACGAGTCCAACAACTTCGAAAGGGATTTACTATTTTCGAAGTTATTTACGTTTCTTTGAAAACATTGAAATTTTACTTTTTTTAGCGATATCTTTTCACAGAATGGACATACCGCCTTCAATTTCGGCTTATTAGACGCAGAATATCACAAGCTATAATCCTGTCAGAAGCAAAAAAAATCAATGCTATAATACAAAAATTATCAGATTTAAGCAAACTTCAAAAAAGTGGGTGTGTGATGACTTTCGTTGCTTACTATATGTGTATATATAATTAATTAGTGAATATCGGATTTGGTAGTTTCACCAAATTAGGAATAGGAACACCAGCGCACTGTGCATGGACGGAGTACAATTACTAGCAAATAGGGGTACGTCGAATGCCATTAAAGTCACCCGTCACGAACCCGGTCTGTCTCTATTAGCCAACGCAAGTGACGAGATGCGGCGACGGCGACGGCCCCCTATATCCACTTGATTACGTGGCAGGACGTGCTCCAGGACCCTGGCAGGGATCACGTAGAGGTTAACAAACTCTATCTGGCCATTATTTTTTTTCCTCGAGATTGAGACACTTAATATTGATTTCTTTTTAGATGGGGTGCCTTGGTTATAAAGTTTTATTAGCATTTGAAACTTTTTGCAAGTCATATTTTCCTCCTGATTAAAAAATATACAGTGTCACACATAAAGTCTGTATTATATGGAAATATTTTCTTCTCAATTGATGTATAGTCCTTCTAATTTTAATTGAAAATGATAAATACGCCTGGGGAACCAAAAAAAGCGGTGCTATAGGAGATTAAAATTAGCCTGCATACAAAACTCTTAATATTTGTAATAATATAATTTGCTGTAAATAATGCTCATTTAACCAGACAATCTCAAAAAATTGTCTGTGTTAATAAACCTAGCTGAAATACACGTCACTGGCGCCTTAAACACGTAGAATTTCTAGTCGTAAATCATTTTAACGACGTCGTAAAAAATTTATGGCACAGTGGACCGAATAAGTATTTGGATGTATTACATATAAAGCAATCCTATAGTATACTGGTCGGCATTTGCTGGTTGCCGGCATCGGTGTTGCTGGCATCGCGTTGCCGGCTCTTCAAAATTTTCTTAAGTATTGTAACATACATAAAGTTGTTTTACTTTATAATTATTTTTTCCAGCAATTTTAAACGCTTTATTTTAATGCTAACTAATAAATTTATATCTATGTATTTTTTTTTAAATAATTCCAAACTAGCTTTCTAAGAACGTCACGAACTAACAGTTCACTGAAGTATGAAGTATACTTGTATAGTGAGCTTAGCAATTTTAGAAAATATATCAGACAACCTTGCTTTTTTTCTACCTATTTTCAATTTAGAATGGAAATAGAGTAAGTAAATTTCTATTTTATTTTAGCCATTAGTTTTGGCTCAAAGAATGATGGCAAATAATATTCACGTAAGTAATCATGTGAGTTTTTGTAAATCAAATTTGTTTTTTTTTTAATGGCATTATTGAAAAATAATGCATTATTTAAATCCAATATCATATTTCGTGATTTATTTTGTAAAATTTCCAGCCGTTCCAGAACTTTTGGACCGTCCAGTATGTATGTAAATGCACTAGTTGTGCATTCTGTTTGTCTACAGGCCGTATCTAGGACGGATAAATGGCACAAAACAGCAATAATCCGTTGCTTTAATGTCGCGCGGTTGTCATTATTCCGTTTTATGTAAAGTAACAATAACTTTATCGCCAACTTTTGGCACTTCCGACGTAAGGCGGGCTAATAATTCCAAACAAATACAAAGTTGCTTTGGCGCGGTATGTTAATTTTAAAATTTCACTGAATTTTAATAAGTTGGAGCTGTTGACGCTTACTACCTCGGAATTGCATTATGCGGCGTATTAAAGTGCGGAGAAATTCGCAAAAGAAGACGTTCCAGAGATGTTTTCTTAAAAGTCCTCGAATTAGTTTACTTTTCTACTACATACATATAACCCTCTGTTTCAGTTATTCTTTTCTTCTCTCCAAGATCTTATTCACGTTATAGCATAGTAAGAAATAACATAATACATGTCTAATAGTATACACCATAGGAAATTTCACCATTACATATTGGCGATACATGTGTAGAAGAGAATAAGTTAAAAGACACCAGTAAGGACAGACAAAGACAGTTAGATGCACCAGTGTTTCACGCTTGTGTACTTATTAGAAACGTATGATGTAAAACGTTACCTGCGCGTCAGAAACTGGAATGTGGAGGTGGAGAGACACCGCCCATCACCTAACGAATTTGAGTGAGTCGGACTCAGAACTTTTTCGCAGCAATGAGGGTGTACATCGACTTAGCTGTATGAAACGAAATTCTTACGTCATTCTGACTTAAAAATTATTTGTATAAACTTGTATTCCTTAACTAACCGGTCTGCAAGAAAATAAAATTGAAGTTCTATAAAAAATAAAAGATAAATATAAATCAACCCGGTTATAAGACGAAAGAAAGAAAAAATGCCTATTGAATAAGTGGTTCAAAATGTCGCCCCTTTGTTCTTCGCAAAACCCTGGTCTATCGTAAAACTCAGTTCTTACGCGTTCTAACATTTCTTAAGCGTAACAGTTTAGGACTTGTACAATTCTGGCCCGTAAATCATTTAAATTTCGTGGTCTTTCATGTTCATGTCCGTAAACAGTTTGTTTTATTTGTTAAATAGTTGTTTGCATTTAAGGAACCGTTTATAAAAAATAGCCCAACGATGGAATCGCCTAAAATACCAACTGCGTACGCAAGGAATACTCAAGTGCTTTTTTCCGTAGACCAATAACGATGTAATAATTCAATTCACACGTGCGCATTATAATTTATGGGCGGGGCGTCCCGCCTACATATTTTATTTCTACCCTATCACGAAAGACAGAGAATAACGCCCATAGAGTTTTAAAATGACATGTCAGTCTGGCAACTATGGATATAATATTTCTCTGTCAGTTCCTCTATCTGTCAGAGTTTATTCTTTTCTTATTTATTAATGCTCGACTTGCTGAAATCTTGCACTTTCCTAACCGGTATATAGAATTTCCATTCTAAATTGAAAATAGGTACTTATACGAGGTAGGATAAGGATATATCAGTTTACTAACACTTTGTATGGAACTAAATACGCTTTCTATACTGATCTGTTACGCTACTTTGATATGGGGGAAATATGCCGCCAGACATTCGACCCAGCCGACCGAGTTCATTACGTTGGCGGTAAAACACGGGTTATAACCACGCTATCTTTGACCGACTGCATACAAAAAAAAAACGTTGTTTTGATGTTTTATATTCTGTGCGCCTACAATAATGGCGAAGTGGGTTTTTAAAAGGTTTAAATTATACACTTTTTTTTATTTGCGTCATAATTCAATCATTAAAAATCCATATGTTTAATCAACACCTCTTTCATAAACATGGCTTTCTGGAGGCCTTTCGAAATGGATGAAAATAACGTAGCTTCAGATATAACCAGCGAAAATGTCGAAACAGTCGAGTACGATGAATTTAAAAATAAAGACTTACATTGTCAAAGTCAGCGTATTATTTTAAACATATATGAATGACTAAAAGCGACGTTAATTACTTATTATTACCTATCCCTAAAAGTTATTATTCGAGCACGCCCATGGAATCATAAAGTTGCACCGCTTTTTTTGTTCCCCAGGCGTATTTATCATTTTCAGTTCAAAATAGATGGACTTTAAATACTTTATTCTTTGTTTTATTTTATTATTAATAATAAGTTATAGGCTTTTAAGTTCCTAATACGAAGTTGGATCATTCTGTGCCCCAGTCTATATCATTTTCGTCAATATTGCGGTATTTTCTCACTCGTATAATATGTAACAACACTCCTGTGCCTCTTTTAAACAATTTCTAACAATTTTTTGATCTAATGTGAAATGATTGAAGCATAATGAACAATATCATTCCTCCAAAATTTTCTGAAATGTGGGGGCGAGAAAAACATTCCTATTTGTATTAGTGTAGGCATTCAAAAATTTGTTTAAACACAAACAGTGCAATTTATCACGTTTTATCTCCACAATTTCTTTCATGAAGTCTGCAAACATTCTGTACACGGTGATTTTTTTATCTTGACCACCCTATTTTATTCGTAAAAAAGCTAAAGGAAATTGTAAACAGCAAAAAGTTCATACCATCTGACACTAGAATTTTGTATGTACATATAAAAGAAAGAAACCTGCAGAGTTTCAGAAACACATTTTAATAGCATCGTCGAAAAGGTCTTCTAATTTGTAGTTTGTTTTCCAGATACATACCATCGTTTCATATTTCCATTTCCTAAAAAGTTATGATCCAATATCTATAATTTATTAATATTTTGCAACACAAGAGTGTAGTACAAATCACATATATTGGGTGATAACTTTTTAAGAAATGGAGATATTAAAAAACCATATTTGAAAAATAAATTCCACATTAGAAGACCTTAAAGACGATAAAGAACATCGTATAGGTACAATAGCATACACTTCAAGTTAATTTTTCATTTCAATATTAGCAATAATTCAAAATTAAATGATTGTTACATAATACAAACGTAATTTATACCCTATATTTATTTATAAATGTTTAAAAACATTGCATTGTTTATTTACATATTAAAATATGTCTTGTACATACCATCTCAGACTCGTAAATAAAACGAGTGATTTCCAAGAAAAATTAGTCGGTGGACATCAAACACACTTCGCCGTAAGGGCAAGAACCTTGTGCAACTGTGAAAATGCACCAATCAGAATCGGCGTTATTCAAATGTTAGCAAAATAGGGAGGCGGTTTCATAGGTGAGGTAGTAGGTAATTAGAATCAGTAGTGTCTAAGATGGTTTGAGTGAACGTGCTGTGATGATTCCTGCGTATTAAATGAGTGTTTTGTGGTGAACATATTTACGCAAATTAATAGAAAATGGATGAGACTACCACACCATAAAACGTCGGGGTAAGTGCTTAATTCGGATGCTCCTTTTTCGAGGTATATCGCATAAATCACTGCTACTATCAGTAAGGGAACTGGATTTGAAACTGAAAAGAGCAGATCTCGAAATGTCGAGTTTTCTCTTAATTTTGCGGGTGACTGTATTGTTATATTATGTATTATCTTACTGTTCGGGTTTTTACCTTACTCATGCATCAATAATATTAATAATTCAATTTCATTTAGGTATTCGTTGCACCAGCAATAGCCGGATATAATATGTCAAAAACGATACATTATCGGACAAGTAAATTGTTACCGACTGAAAACAAATAAGTTTTATGTTCTATTATTTTTCATTTATATTTATTGATTATTAAGTTTAAAGTAAGTAAGTGCAATATGGCCGCATCAGAGAAGTCACGACAATAGTTTTCTTTTCATTAAATACTGTTAAGAATTTCATTCAGTTGCATGGTATCCCTTTTATCTTCATATAAAAAAAAAACATTCAAATATTTATTATACAACTTTGAGGCGTATATTTTGTCGCAATAATTTGCAACGATTTTTTATTATTCTTTTTAAAATTTCTACTTATCTGGCTACAAGAGTATAGAAAGCCGATTGTCATAATGTGTAATATTTTTTTTTCATGATTTTTTTTGGTTCGGTTCAAAACACCAATTTAGATGGTTCTCTTGATTCATGTACATACATATTGTCTTAGGCATAGTCTTAATAATCATTTTATAGGACGAAACTAAAAAAAAATCATAAGCAAAAATCATGACACAATATGGCAATAGCTTTTATATAAGCTATAAATAAATGCTTACGCAAAATTTTGCGTATATTCTGGCCTAACACAATCACCAACGAAGCCATGTGGAGAAGAACAAAGCAGAAGAAGATTGATCTGGAAATAAGACGACGGAAGTGGAATGGGCTGGGCCACACACTTCGTAAGGAAGACAGCATAGCTAGGAAAGCACTCGATTGGAACCCCCACGGCACAAGAAAAAGAGGCAGACCTAGGAATACCTGGTGGAGAACTATACTTGAGGAGGCTCAGATAATGAATAAAACATGGGGAGAAATTAAACTGTTAGCACGTAACCGAGTCAGATGGCGCAACTTCGTTGAGGCCCTATATTCCACCTAGGAATAATGGAAACATATATATATATATATATATATATATATTTTATATAAGCTTAAACCCAGGTAAGTACGAAATTTAAAAAAAAATGTAAAGTGAAAATTGCTGTAAATGTTTGCAAAAAAAATATACGTTTCATCACAGTCGCATAATAAATATTTGCGTGCATCTTTTTAAAAATGAAAAACAAAAAGGACTGCCATGGAACTGAATGAAACTTTTAACAGTATTTAGTAAAAAAATGATTGTGTTTCCTTCATTTGATGCGGCCGTATTGCATTTAATTAAACTTGACAATAATCAGTCAAGCTAAGTGAATAATAAATGATAAAAAATTATTTTCAGTTGATAGCAAAATGTTTTAGTTGTCCGATAATGGCCGAATATTGAACTGAGTAGGATAAAAATGTGAACGGTTTACATTCATTTGTTTATGTTAGAGATGTTGAGTCCATTTGACATATTAAGTAAAACGAGTTTTGAAAGCCTAGATTGCTTGTTTTTCCGTGGACCACACATTTCCACGTTGCCATTGGAAACTTAACTGGCGAGAGGCGAGTCCGCCATTTCCCGAAACTAAATGGAGTGCTTACGAAAAAGTCAAAAGCAATATCCGGTAAATCTTGGCTAGCCGAGAGGTTTTTCTTGGGAGTTATTAATCATTTTTATCAATAGGTATTAATCAGGAAATGTGAACATTTGATGCCAACTTGATACTGTCCATTAGTATTAAAAAAGGGAGCCACTGTGTAATTCATTGATATTTTGTTTACCTTGTATTTACATTTAATATGCTTAAAAAAAAACTGGACGTTTTCCACGAAACACCAAACTATAGACATCAAAAAAAAACGTCATCAACTCTGGCTATGAACGAGAGAGATGGAAATAGCGGTCATGTCTAAGCTTTGCGGTTATGTCAAACTTTTGACAAGTGACTGTCACAATTTGTAAAATAAACAATAGCTGTTATATAATGTGACAGTCTTGACAAGTAAATAAGGTTATAAATTCGATCAAGAATAGAAATACGTCTTTTTTTTCTCGGCCAACTTTGATGAAGTTTTTTTTGGATGTCTCTATACTATACATTACTCGGCGCGAGTTTCTGTCATCTTCTCCTGAAGATGCCAACTTAGTTGTGCGAAACGCGCGTCGAGAAAAGTACAGTAGTTCTGTATTTCGTGGAAAACGTCCAAGTTTTTTGTTTCTACGCCGAAGGTTCCAGTATCCACTTCAGGATAATATACGTTACACAATATTATAAACATTGCCTAGTATAATTTTAGTTTAGAGTTTAATAAGGTACAGTGAAAGAACTTTTTTCGTAATTTCCTGTGTACTCGATGTACATTACTCAATAAGTTCGTAGGATGACTAAAAAAACAACTTTTAGGCAAAATTCCAATGTATTCATCAATATATGTAGTTTCCTTCAAGAGTGATACATGCATTCCAATGCTTCTCTAACGTTTATGTGCCTTTCTTATAGAACAAATTGTCCAACCCTTCAAAATACGCTTCAGTTTTGGCGACCACCTCCTCACTAATTAAGAATCTAGGTGTTTACGTAATTGTAAGTGTTCTAGAGGGTTCTAGACAATCCTTGATGATAAGAAAGTGGAAACATTAATTTAATAATAATAAGCATTTGTCAGTTTTTATAAATTTTCCTGTTTTACAATTAGTATATATGTATGCCTAATAATAAGGTAGTCTGTGGTTGGTACTATCCACAGACTACCTTCAGACGGTGTACTCAAGTAACATTTCATAATTCTTCATTTTCTGTCTGTGTCTTCTTGATATAAAATGGACGCAGATGGCGCCAGCAGACGTTTTGATACAGAGAAACTGGTAATTTAATTCAAGTACATTTCAATAGAATTGCAGTAAGAGTGGCCCAAAAAATATATATACAAGGTGTACCAAATTACATGTTCAGACTTTTTTAACTGCTCATGGATAACTTAAGTACATTAATCAACCAAAATAGACGTTTTTTTTATAGAACATTTCGCCTATTGGTCGACTTCTGTACCTCTAGGTAACACTTCAGAAGTTAAAGGCGGCCAAAGTCTATCAACATCAAGTCTATCAAATCAACATCAACATCAACATCAAGTCTATCAAAAATAAAAAGATAAAACATGCACTATGCTAAACATTTTCATTAGGTATACATATCGTACCCCCAATTCAATACTGCCATAACTGCAAATATGAAAAGGTTGCAGTTATGGCAGTATTGAATTGGGAGTACGATATATACTAATTGTAAAACAGGAAGATTCATAAAAACTGACAAATGTTTATTATTATTAAATTATTAAATTATAGTTTCCACTTTCTCATCACCAAGGATTGTCTAGAACCCTCTAGAAAACTTACGATTACGTAAACACCTAGATTCTTAATTAGTAATTAGTCTCTTCTGTGCAATAAGTTATCACGTTTATCATTACCATTGTTATTATTATTGTCGCTGATTTTTTTACATAATATATATATACTTCATATTTAATACGAACCTTTCTTCCTGACGAGGGAAACAAAACAATTTGTCCATCTCGTTTACACAATACATAGTGAATATATATCATAGAAAACCTATGGTGCTAGGTTTTCTATGATATAAATATAATATAATAAATAAATTCTTAAGTTGTTCTAAACGCAATTCAAAACAAAAATAAAGCAATGAATGCAAAAAATTTTTAACCGCTAATTGACACACTTGACAGTAAATATTTGTTTCACCCTCTATTCGCTAATAATGTTAGGGATTTTATTATCTAGATTAGTACGTTACAATATCTCTTTAATCAGCAGCGTCCCCTATGTCCATTTATCGTGATGCAAGAAAAAAGATACTGTTATCGGTTAACTCGTATGCAAGAGAGAGTCCGAATGAACGGCATATTTTGCACTTAAAAGTAAACCGTCTGAAGGTAGTCTGTGTTACTATCTAAAAATCATATGGATTTGTTGATTGTGGCGCCATCTATATACTAATATCATCCTTCGAATTTATCGAGTAATGGAGTATTTTGGTCTCCTGAATTCTAAAATTTTTGTGAAAATTTAGAATGACCCACTGTTTCTGCACTGATCGTATAATTCGATGATTTGCACCGCTTTTCTCGTTTATTTTTTTTTGTTTTTGCTAAGAAATTTGATTATATTTTAAAACGAACGAAATTTGTAAAAATGGGGCATTTTTCAAGGACGTGTTTTTTGAAATGAACGGAACGTGCTAGTTTTGTCGGTATAACTATTTGCTAAAGCGTTGAAGAGATTTATATTAAATGACTTGATGTTGAAAAATATAAAGTAGAATAAAAAATCTCCAAATATAACTTAAAAGCCTTTTTTTTTGTAAAATTATTATTGTTACTCCGCTGCAATGGCATTTTTAGATGAAATTTCCTCTAGTTAATTTTCAACAACTAATGAGGAAATAGTTACTGGTGAAGAAAAGATTTAGTCTAATATTTCAGTATGTTATTTGACCTCGGTGTAAATCGCTATATTGGAAGACGACATACCAGTATACCATACGTACATATCCGTATTATAACTACTGCAATAACATTAATAACAATAGAGTACCACATACCTACGTCTGAGATCCTTGCATAAAATGGGAGGTCTATGAATTCTCATTTTCGTTTTGTTGCGTCATCCCTTATTCATCGTCTCGAGTGAAAAAAGGAAATGGCGTGAATTTGATGGGAACCAATTTATTTCGCAGAGCCCAGCGATGGAATTACTGGTAGTTCTATACATACAGTAATGATCAACTACATCCCAGTAAAATAACAATTGCAGCGTGGGAGACAGCGCTCTCAAAGGGGAATTTTCTTATCCTTAGGTGTTATTTCCTTCCGGTCCTGCATTTAACTAGCCATAAGGGTGCCGTTAGGGGCCCTTCTGGCCGTACCCATTCTGCAACCGTCTTACGTTTAACCGGGTGCATCTAAATGACGAGAACTCGTCGTTTGTTTATTTCTCGTAGCGCAATTATTATAAATAGGCTGCAACAGTTGTCGGCAACAAGTACTCATCATTCATGTATGTAACTTCTGGGCAGATAATTAGTTTCCCATTGATTCCCATTTTCATTGGATATTTATTGTACAAAAGGGTGGGCCATCTATTGGTTTCTTTTTAAACTGAGTGTTATTTCTACATTTCCGACACTGACGCGCTTGACATTTGACATATATGTGGTGTTTGACCTCCGCTGAATGGATCGTTTTACGCTTGAACAAAATTGGGAAATTGGGAATGCTGTGTTGTAGAAACAGTGAGAAAATTGAGAACAATTTTTGGTCTAAATGAAGCTTCGCCAGCGCCTGGCGTAAGAAAGTTCTTAAGGAAAGTTCATGAAACTGGCATGCTTATGCGTGAAAACCTAAGAACCTCAACTCATCACAGAGCACAACAACTTAATGTCAGTCGCACTTCTTCGAGGAGAATATTGCATAAAGACCTCGGATTATTTGCTTACAAGTTGCAACTTTCTCAAGAGGTAAAGGAAAATCCACTTCGTATCGCTTCTCCGTGTGGACTCTAAATGAGTTTGAAAATGACGCCGATTTTAATCGAAAAATCATTTTTTCGGACGAGGCTCATTTTCATGTTGGAGGACATGAAAAAATAAACAGAAATAAATAGAACTGTAGGATTTGAAGAGTCATAGAGTTGAAGTCATAGAGAAGCCAATGCATCCTGCAAGAGTGTCTGTTCGGTGTGGGTTTTGGAGTGGTGGCATCATTGGTTCGTACTTCTTTCAAAATGAAGATGGTAACAGGTATATAAAAGAAAGAAACTACCAGTATCAATAAATACCAAATAAAATATATGTTTTATGGCGTTTTTCGAAAAGCTTATAAATTTGATTTTTTTTCTAAATACCATTTTTTAATATCTTCATTTCTTAAAAAGTTAGTACCCAATACGCGTGGTTTATTCTATCTACATACATATGTACATACATCCTAATGTTGAAAATACATTAGGCGCACAAATTAAGGGATATAAAAAAAATTCCAAATGTTTAGGTGATTTGCACAGAGCTATAACTGGGGGAAAATGGTCGTAATGGTAGTTTCTAGTTTTTGGATCTTGATTTTTTTTGAAAACTGTTTCCATTTATTTTATATTTTTTTTTCAACAAACGTTTTTGTATAATGAAAATATGGATTATTGCTAGCAATCCTTTTTTTTACTTGAAAAAAAAAACGAATAAAAAAGTGGAAAATCGATCCTGAACCATTCTGAGAACTATGAAAAAAAAATCGCAGCGCTTTGACACTATCAGTTTCTTTGGGGTATTTTGAAAAGTTGCAGTCAATATCATTAGTTTATCCATTATTTGTCAAGTTATGCAAATATCCCTTATTTATTCCCTAAATTATACCCTCTTTCAATCAATATTTTCGCTTTGAAAAAATTTATTAGCAAAAACTAATCACTATAACTTGTAAAGGATACTTTGCAGTTTTCAAAACACTACTTGAATTGTCTATACGATGATTATTTCCCGAGGAATTGATTACCAAAGTCAAACATGACTTTTTTGCTTTGACAGCGATAACTCAGCGAAAAATCATCGTACAGAGCTAGAAAACAGGTCAAATGAAAAATAATTAAATTATCTAATAGAGCTTTGTGATAAATTTATCAAAAAAAGGAAAATCAAAAGTTCATGAACCTTTTTAAAAGACAAGAAAAAAATTAGATTTTTTTTTTCGATGGTTTTCTTATAATTACTCATAAATGACTTACAATACTCAAAAACTGGTGACGCTAAAAAAATTTAAACTCAAGATCCAAAAACTGGATACTTGGTGCTTCAATATCCTTTTTTTCTTTTTTTTTCTACGACCGTTTTTCCTTTTTCTTTTTACGTTACAGCTCTGTGAAAATCACCTAAAAATTTGGGCCATTGTTTTCACCATTTGTTGCCACAATTTAAAGTAAAAATATAAAGATGATAAAAATGCAGACCCGTTTTGCAACACCCGTTTACAAATAAAATGGGGTGGTCAAGGGTCATAAAAGAATCGCCCTCTTCGTGGAAGTATTATTTCTGGTCCTTAAAAATGTCACAACGCAATGTATGTACATATGTCAGTCGCATTATTCGTTGGTAGTTAAATTATGTTTCTTTTAAATTCTCTTGACGATATTGTACATAAAATCTCTGGATGCATAATATATTATTTATTCAAATGTGAAGCCCTCCAACTGTCAGTTTCATTCGTTTGTTTCCATAGCTATCTCTTCATTATGCTATGTTCAATATGGAGATTATTCATTTTTACGGGCCATCGTTCCGGAGTTGTTTATTTCTTCGGGCACATTTCGTTTGTGCCTCGCTAGATAATCAATGGAGGTCATGACTATTTGGCGTCTCTCCCGCATAATTCAAAGACGTTTCTGTCTCTGGAGCCGCGGGAGCAATTACCTGAGACGCATCTGCCGTGCGGTCACTGCATCGCATTATGTTTGATGAAATGGAGTTTCGTCGTCGCCACTTACTTAATTCGCATTAAATTGGGAGGAGAATTTTCCGTTTTATTTGGTTTATTCATTCTCTGCGAAGGGGTAGAATTTACCGATAGATTTCAGTTCGGTTCACATTCTTTCATGCGCAAATTTGCTTTTAGGAATTCCCAGTGAAACGATAGATTGTAAACGGAAGTCGAAGAATTTTATTTCATACCATCGCTCGCGTACCTATTACTTAGTTTTTCTTTGCATCGAAGGTTTAAATTTTGTGTTAAAAAAGCGTTTATTATTCGAGACATTTGATAAACAGGTTTTTTATTATTAATTGATTACATAGCCTTACAAAATAAAAAAAAACACTGTGCTCAGACTAGACCACATTATTTCCATGTAGATATTTTTGCCTGGTGAAATCGCAGTTTTTCCTCTACACGTCAGGATTTTTTCTAGTCAAAAACACCCTAGAAAATTCATACAATCATTTCAATTCATACTGACGTGTAAGGGTAATGTATAAAATCGACTTCAGATTTGGTTTCAGTTGGCAAAGGTCTAGAGGCCTAATGTGGTCTAGTCTCTAGAGTGACGCACAGAATATTTGTTTTTTTATTTTGTGGGGCTGTGTTATGTAACACTTCGCCCCCACCGAGAATTTTTTATTTTATTTGAATAGAGCCGATTATTTATTTATTTGATATAATTACATTAAACAATGAAATATTGCTATTAACAGAATAATAGTTAATTAAAAGCATTTCTGTCCTCAGCATCTTGATAAACGTGTATCGTATCAGGAACGTAATCACTTTTCTTAGTGTAACATGGATACATTTTCTGTTAAAATAATATTCCGCCTTAACTTATTTGCCCTATAGTGTTTTTTGTATTTGTTGTATTAAACACGAAACATAATTTATACCATTTTTTTTTTCCAGGTAACTATACATTTGTGTTCACTAAGTCGACTGGCTATTAACAGAAAAGGTAAGCTTAGAAAACTTTGACACTGAACTGAACTTGTTCATAATAACATATAGTGTGATCCATTGGAAATCTCGATACTCTTTTAAAAAAAACATTTTTAATCGCCGGATTTTTATTGAATCTTTGTTTATATCGGGTATCAAATACTGGCTCATAAGACAGAGCGACATGTTTTATTTATAAAAATCAAAACCTACTGTTTTTTTTATGAATCCATATCAATTAACCATATTAACGAAAATCTTTCCTCAAAAATGCCCAGGTTTGCAATGTACCACTAATTATGTGACACTATGTATATCCATATAGGTAAAAAAAATATTAATAGTGGTCCTTACAAGATATTATCAAAAAAATCCGTTGCCAAAAATGACAACTGAAGTTAAAAAAATCTTTAAATGAATGTTATAACAACCTTATTACTCCTTCACTGAGACAAAAATTACAATTGTCAAATTCAGTAATACCTAAATTATATTATTTACCAAAAATACATAAACCATTAAAATCTGTAAGACCAATTGTCTCAGCGATAGGATCCCCAACTTATAATTTGTCAAAATGGTTAACGAATGAGTTCGAAAATTTGCCTATTGCGCAAACAAGTTTTTCAGTTAAAAATTCTAGTGAGTTCATTAACAATGTCAAAAATATCCAATTGCAAGAAGATGAAATTTTGGTTTCGATTGATGTATGCTCATTGTTTCCAGGTGTCCCAATCCCGCAAACTTTGGACTACCTCGGGGAATTACTCGAATTAAATCGTTTAGACGACAAAATTATTAAGGAATACATTCGGCTTACTGGTATTTGTATGAATCAAAATGTTCAATAGTTGTAAAGACTGTGATCAAAACTATATTGGGCAAACAAAAAGATCTATTTTGACTATATTTAAAGAACACATGGCTCATTTGAAATATGGCAGAACGGAAAAATCTTCTGTTGCCCAACACGCTTTTGACAACAACTATAGGATATACATAAATAATTTAAAATCAATTAGAAATGTGACAAACCCACCAGTCCACTGTTTGCTCTGATAAACAAAGACATATGTTGTGACAGGCAACAAATTAAGTATAAATAGTGCAACTGTGTAGGTTAGAATATAGTTTTAATCTTCTCCTGAAGATACCAACTTAGTTGGCGAAACCCGCGTCGAAAAAAGTAGATATCGTAGTTCGGTGTTTCGTGGAAAACGTCCAGTTTTTTATTTCCGAAGGTTCCAGTACCCACTCCAGTATCCATATAGGTGTTTTCCATTTGATCCGATTGCGGCTGTAGTCATATAAAGTCTATTATAAAATATAGGGCACGTTTCCATTATAATTTTATTTAAATACACATGTTCGTGTGCCATCCACTACAATGTATCGTCTTACAATTCTGCCTCACTCGTATGCAGAACGTAAAGGCGGAAACATACGGCCGTAGATATCCATTAATGGACATTTAATTGAGAGCGTGAAAAACACCCCTGTTGAACGGGAAACGCTAACCCGATTCTGTTAGCGAGATGTTTGAAATGCAAGCGAAAATCAATGCTATCGGCGAATAGTCGATTAATATTTAGGGCGCCATTTGCTCGAAGGGTTTGTGAAAATTTAAAGGGATTATGTTTCTTGGTGACTGGAGTGGTAAATCCTTTTGGAGTTAACGTTTTACCAGATACATGATTCTAATAAACACCCGAATTTAATCCGGCCTTTATCGAACATCAAAGTATTTTATCATGTATAAATGCATTTTCGGGAAATAAAGAGGTAAACATGCCGGACAGGAAAATATAAGCTGATAAACAGTATAAATTAGACTACTAGGTATAGTCCTTCTAAAGTGAATGTGAAGAGATGGATTTTTAATTCCTTTGATCCTTCCCGCCCCCCAATGGCGTGCATATATCTTTTATGAATTCGAAAATTTTGAAATTATTTTTCTCATCCAAATCAATATAGGAGATTAAAATTAGCCTGCATACAAAACTCATAATATTTGTAATATAATTTTCTGTAAATAATGTTCATTTAGCCAGACAATCTGAAAAAATTGTCTGCCCAGCAAGAATCACGTGGAGGTATGAGCTTTTCTTGCCAGGAAAAAGGATTGAGTCGGGCATGTTAGTAAGAATATGAAGTTGGTTTGTTTTTGTTTTAATTTTTTTGCATTTTTTTTTGCTTTTTTTATTTTTTTCTGTTGTTTTTTGCTTTTTTTATTGGCTTTAATACGGTATCTACTAGAAATATGTAAGAAACAAAAAACGCGTTTTTGAGACACCTACAATTGTGGAATTGTATTGCATGGAATTGTCAGAATCTTCTGAAGTAGAATCGTTTCCAGGTTTGATAACAACTACTGGTGCTATAGGCGGTAAAACAGTATATTCGTTTTCTGTTTGTATAACATGAGCCATCTTTGTTTTTAAGTTCGGCCGCATCATCAGTATCATTTATTGCCAATTAATTTGACTGTGGCACCAAATTATTAGATTCCCGCGATCATCTCGAACTGTGTCGTTTCAAATGGTCTCCAAAACGCCATACTAATTACTTACTAATAAATTATATTTATAAAACTTACTCGTTATTCAGAAAAGTTTTAATAAACCTAGCTAAAATCAAACACAAACACTTCACTGGCGGAAACAAGAGGGACTTACTAATGTCGTAAATCATTTTAACGACACAGTGGACCGCATGAATAGCTAACCAACGTATTCGATGCAATGCAAAATACTCTAATTGGGTCACTGTAACTCACTTGTGGTTGTAGCGTGAATGCTGCATGTTGCCGGCTCTTCAAAATTTTCTTAAGTATATTAATATACATAGAGTTGTTTTAATTTTATTTTTCCAGCAATTTTAAACGCCTTATTTGAATGCTAACTAATAAATTTATATCTATGTATTTGTTTTTAAATATTTCCAAACTAGCTTTCTAAGAACGTCATGAACTAACAGTTTACTGAAGTATAAAGTAACATTTATATAGTATTTATACAGTATATTGAGCTTAGCAATTTTAGAAAATATATCAGACAACCTTGCTTTTTTTCATGTCTTCGCATTCACATTAGAAAAACTATACATAATGTGGATATTTATGTTTTTTTTTTTTTGTCAAAATTACTAGTAACTAGCAGCACATCTCGTCAGCCTAGAGTCGGAAAAAGTTCTTATTTACACGAAACTTCTGTTTGCACAATTTGCATGTTAGGTGACGCTGTGGTTTTAATATAAAGTTCAAAGTTAATAAAACGAGGATCTATGCTATCAAAAATTAAATCTTGTTTAAAAATTCAAAGTTTACAACAAAACCGCTTGCAGTTGAGCTTTTATTTTTAAAATTTTTTTATATTAAATAACTGCAGTTACCAGATTATTTTAAGTGAAATGTAAAAAAATAATTGCTAATTCTACTTACGATTTGGAAGTGTGTACTTTAAATGGAATAAATACATATGTTATTAGCTTTTAAGTAAGTAATAAAGACTGTTGTCGATGCTTAAAAAATTAAGGGGGCAGACCAGTGTAAACGGTAAACGGTATAAAACTGTAGTGTTTTTGAGTGAGGTATGGTAATTGAAGGCCAAAATGTACCACTGGAAGCAAATTAGTATTAACTAACACAACTTTTAAGAAGTAGTTTATATGTGACATTTTAAAAAAAGCTTTAGTGTATAGAAATCGCAGACTTCAGTCGATACTAGGTATTACGTAAAATTAGGCGTTACTAGAACATTACGTAGCCTTGAACGCTGGACAGTCCTCCCTCCACACTGTAGTTCTGAAATCAAAACCCACTCATATGAGTAATCTTAACATTATAGCCGTTGAACTAAAAATTAGTGCCCGGAAAAATATTTAATGGAAACATTAGACTCTTAAGTGACATTTAAGAGTTAATAGTTGCACCAGACACCAGACTGTTCAGGATTAGTAGTAGAAGTGCTCTGTAAAAGATTACATATACTTCATACAAAATAAAAACCGATACACGTCATCAAACGGGTGTTTAAGTTTTAGAGCGCACTGATGCCAGATTGTTATAAAATTATTCAGTTTTTAGAAATAATGTTGACTAGCATATATGGACGTATTCTTTGTGTTTGTTTATTGTCAAATAATTTTATTTGTTTAATACCTTCGTACCTATACTACCTATGAATTATATCGAGCGTTTAATGGCAGGAATTGGTGGTCGATATGGAATTTTAAATCAGGTTAACATATTACTTGAAGTGAATAAAAAAAGGTCGTCGCCTGAAAATAAAAGAGGATTTCCAAATTAAGCGTATTGATCACGTGGAATTGAAAGTTTCCATTAGCCCTCATAGCGACCAGAAAGTCGTGGACCGTGTCGCAACGCTGTGAAAATTAAATTACTTGCTGCCACAGCCCTTTTTTTTATTTAACATCAAAGAACAAAAGCGACTGTCGTCCAATACGCCTTCAGATCCACGAACGAATAAACGAACATTTTATTATTTTACAATTTTGAAGAAGGCCGAAACAGTAAGGGAGTCGTGTAGTATGTAGGGCATACATACTTTAGTCCCGCCGCTAACAGAATTATTTTAACCCTTTAACGCCCAAGTGCACTGTTAAGAGACTTGAACTTAGACATGTATTCCTATGTTTTCGAGATCGCTCTTTCGAATGGAATCGTTAAAATTTGCAAAAACATTGATGTAACCTTCAGTTTTTAACAGAAACTATTAAAAAACGCGATTTTTTTCAAGATTCTTTTTTTTTAAATCGCAATTTCAGCAATGTTATCGTCCTTTATACCACTCAAAAACAAATAGAAACGTGCACTCGAGACGTGTACTTGAAGGAAACGCAATGAGAACAATTTAATTTTCTCATTTTTGGGATTAGAATAACTAGATATGGCAAAATTCAAAGGGTGATATTTCTCGTTTTTTACCAGTTGCGGGATCATTGACGCAAAAGAAGAATTTTGAAAAATTATTAGGGGTTTTTGGGGTCGCTGATCACGATCCCAATGTCAGAATTTCAAAATTCATGATTTTAAAATTTGCCTCAAAATGGTCACCGTGTCATATCTACCATCCTGAATTTTGAAATTCTGACATCGGGATCGTGATTAGCGACCCCGAAAACCCCTGGTTTACAAACTTTGAGGCAAAATAATCGAAAAATTTGAAATTTGATTCGGGATGGTGGCCATATTGGATCTGCCATCTTGAATTTTGAAATTCTGACATCAGGATCGTGATCAGGGACCCCAAAAACCCCCAAAGTACTAATAATATTTCAAAATTCTTCTTTTGCGTCAATGATCCTGCAACTGGTAAAAAACGAGAAATATCACCCTTTGAATTTTGCCATATCTAGTTATTCTAAGCTCAAAAATGAGAAAATTAAATTGTTCTCATTTCGTTTCCTTCAAGTACACGTCTCGAGTGCACGTTTCTATTTGTTTTTGAGTGGTATAAAGGACGATAACATATCTGAACATACCATATCATATCATATCTGAACATATCATTTTTTTTGCAAATTTTAATGATTCCATTCGAAAGAGCGACCTCGAAAACATAGGAATACATGGTTTTAGTTATATTTTCTTTATTTTTTCTATCAGTAATATGAGCCTCTAAGTTCATATCTCTTGACAGTGCACTTGGGCGTTAAAGGGTTAATCTAGGTATAGCATACATAACACAGGCACACACAAAACAAGTCTTGTGCGAGAAGGCATCAATTCCCACGCATTTTGACCCGCTGAACTCGAAACCGATGTCCGTTTTGTCCGATTGACTCTTGCATGTTTCTTAACCTCAAAATATATCTTAAGAATGCCCAAAAAATTTGAAACAAGTAAATAAAAAGCTTAAATAAGCTGACCACCATTTCCATACGTATTTTGGGGCGCTTTGGCCGAATCTGAGGTCAAAATTGGTCTATCAGTTAGGAATTTTGACCTAACCTCAAAAAACGCATTAAGAAAGCCCGAAAAACCTCAAACAAGTAAATAAAAAAGGTTAAATGAGCTGATCACTATATCTATCAACCACTTTGAGTTTTAGAGTTTAAGGTTTAAGTCCTTGATTTAGAGTTCTTTGTGTAAAGTTCCTGTCTTAGAATATGTTACATTTTACTAAGTAAAATATTTTTGATGTTATCGTTGACTTTTTCTTCAATATTTTGAAACATCGAATTTACTAAAAACAAGGCAAGAATTGTACAAAAAGAACTTTAAACCAAGAACTCTAAATGTAACAAAACTTAAGGCTAGAACTTTGCACCAAGGACTCTAAATGTAACATATTCTAAGACAGGAACTTTGCACAAGGGACTCTAAACGAAGAACTATTGTTATAACAGTTCTTGCCTTATACTTAACAGTTTTTGTCTTATGGTGGGTTCATGCAGAAATTTTTAGTAATAAGAATAAGAATAGTAATAAGCATAAAAGTTAAACCTTCGTTTTATAATGACCCAGTTCATGCAGTAAACATAATTTTTAGTAATAATTTTAAAAATAAGGATTTGCTGCATGAACTGGGTCATTATAAAACGAAGGTTTAACTTTTATGCTTATTACTATTCTTATTCTTATTACTAAAAATTTCTGCATGAACCCACCATTAGTTTGTAATAGTTTTAAGTTTTTGATTTAAAGTTCTTGTCTCAGGTTATGTTAAGTTAAGAATTCTTAGCTTAAAGTTCTTGGTGTAAAGCTCTTGCCTTAGGTTATGTTAGGTTTAACATTTTCGGTTTATGCTTTTAATGTATTTGTTTGGATTTTTTGGACGTTTTTTAGGTGTATTTTTTGAGCCTGGAGTAGGTACTGGAATCTTCGGCGTAGAAACAGAAAAATGGACGTTTTCAACGAAACACCGAACTACTATACTTTTCGCGACGCGCGTTTCGCCAATCAAGTTGACATCTTCAGGAGAAGATTAAAACTGAGTTTTAACTTTGTAAAAATTAAAACTCAGTTTTAATCTTCTGAAGATGCCAACATGAATTTTAATGGAATATATACCGATCTACGAAAGAGATTAGCTTTCGAAATCTATCGAAATTAGTTTTTTTTTTTTTATCAGGAAAGCTACTGTGTTCTGCCAATCACCGGTTTGAACATATTTTACTTGTGTTTCAATATTCAATGTATGTATGTCGTTTCATAAATCACGAAACATTTACATTTGACATATAATTAATTTATATTTTTATTTATATCTAGATTGCTTAGGGTTTATTAAAACATTTCAATTTGAATCAAGTAGGCGTAGAAAATTTGTTTTTTTTCGACACCTCAAACAGTTCATTTCAGAACAGAACAGAAAATTCAATTCAGTTATCATTTAGTAAGTTTAGTTAAATCGCAATATTTTTACCCAAAAAAAACATCCGGTATACCGTTAATTCTGGGACACCCTGTATATTAGTAGAACAACATTATTACTCATACAAGTTAATACAATCCATTTTATTAAAAGTAGTTCTATCACATAAATGTTATGTAAAATCTACTGAAAATTCCCGAAATTGTTTGCAAAATGTAACCATTTCTACGTTGCGTTCTTTTTTGCATCCCCCGTGCAGCTGCTGTTAGGACCTATTATTAAAATTGCACAACAGGCGACTCCAAACAAAGCTGCTTTCAAGACGGAGGAACTTTGCTAATCTAATAGAAGTTTAATTCGATTTTAGTTATTTATTCGGGGAGGACCCTCGCGCTCTATCACTACGTCTAGATCGATTGGTCGGATAGGGTTTCAAGAATTTGGGGAAACAACTTTAATTAGAATAAATTATCGGGCTGTCCAATTAATAACGGTCGAGGGAATGTCGACTGTTTAAGGGTGAAACTGCACTCTCGGGATGCCTTTCTGCACGATTTTTCATCCAATTTACTCCTCTCCAATAGGCAGACGATATGAATAGTGGCGGACACGAGAGTTTTTCACGGAATAAAATGTGTAAAACCCTGGAAACTATTGATTAAGAACTTATCAATGTACGGGGTGTCCGGAAAAACATTTACAGGTTTCGGAGGGTGATTCTTTAGGTCAAAAAAAGAAAAGAAAATTCCTATTGAAAAAGTTAAGAACCGTTGAAGGTGATGCCTTTTTCCATTTTTCGAAAGAGTAACTACGATCAAGACAACTCAAAACAAACTGTAAATTATCTTGACAGATCTGTCACGGACGCTGCGGGGTTGCCCTTTTGTTTTTCACACCCTACACAATTTTTGACTTCGGAATTACTCGATGCACGATTTAGAAAAACCCCGTTTTTCTCTAAAACGGTGCGTCGAACGAAAATAACATAAGTGACATTTTTTAATGACAATAGATGAGAAAATCCGAATTTTCATAAAACTTCGTCAGAAACCTACTCCCAAAGTAAAATTTTACACCTTAATTAGGCTGACTACAGTGCCTCTTTCCCTCCTAATTAAAGTACACTGTTTTTGATAACACCGGTAGATTCAGCACCACCCTGGATTACCAAAATTACCCCGGATGCAGCACCAAATTTTAGTAAATTTGTCTCAACCAGTTACTGAAATAATTGAAAAAGAAGACGTTTTGGGCATCACCTTTAGGGGGGCTTTACCTCCGTTAGGAAGTATTTCCGGACACAGATCCATATGAACTCTTTTTTTATTATTTTAACCTAATGAATTACCCCCCCCCCCCAAATATTTAAACATTTTTTTTCCAGACACTGAGTTCTATCAGTTTTACCAGTTTTTGAATCGCAGCTAAACAATTTTTGAATTTTACTGTAATGGGCCTCTATTTTTAAAGAAATTCTACATATCAGCAATTCTTTGAACTACGATTTATTCAGTAACTTTTCACGTTTCATTCACTATCATCATGGCCACGGAATGACAATAATTCGTGCTTACCTACTCAAATAAAACACTGCATCAATTAGCATTTCCATGGTAATTCTATTAAATGAACATTTTCATTAAACTTTTCACTAAAAAGCCTTGCGTAGGTCGGTTTTCGTTTAAAATGTTCCGCGTATTTCATTCATGTCTCGACTAAACGGCGTTTCTAATAGATTATAAATTGCACACATTAATTGATATTATATTAATTATTAATAATATTTATTACTCATTGATGGCATATGTTTTATCCATACATATGTACATATAATCAATAAAAAAAAACGTTTTTTTAAATTTATTCTTGACAATAAAGAGTAACTAACTACTCAATAAAGATTAACACAGCTTACTAAATTAAGCCATGTCACGAATGCACCCCGTACAGTAAAAATCGTTTTCTAAGGCACATGTATTTATTGGACATGTGATAAATGGTTCGCCTCAGCTAAACCTAAGGCTATGTTTGTTTTAATAAAGTATTTCTTGTCCTGTGAGATGTAACATTTAGAATTGTGTTTCTTTATTAAAAATATCAGGTGTCATTTTGAAATTGTTTTCAGACGGATTGTGGGGAGTGAAAATTACGATGTGACAAATAACAACTTCAGCCGCGTTTTTCACGATGTTAAAACAGTGCTTAATATAACCCAATTTTTCATCATATACCCAACTAGATTAATAGTATAAGGAATCATTAATTATCCTGTAACTTTTATCATATGTAGTATATATAATTTTCATTTTAATATTGTATTTGTTCAATTAAAATTAACAAATTTGCGGTTATATAACCTTCAATAACCAGTCTACACTGTCATTAAAACCGGCTAAAATCCACTGTTCTACGAATTTTAGTAACATAATTCCAATCAACGTAGTGTAAAATAACAAAAGAATAATATCAACGGGAAATATTCGTGTACTTGGATTCAGTTTAAGTCTCGAGTGAATAAGGATTCCGAACTCGTAGAACTCGAACATGGTTCAAGTAATGAAATTATTTTCCATGTGAAGAGGTATGTTCAGATTTAATTTAGTAGCTCATTATTATTGTCTGTTGTGCTTTGATGCTTGATCGACTTCATCTACTTGTTTTGCTGCCGACAATTTAATTACAAGTTGATAAAATACAACGCAAGCTCCCTTGTTTACCATCCATCCCAAGTTTAGCTAAATATATATTGCCCGTAACATTCCAAGGAAAACACACCGACCCACTAAGGCGATCAATATGCCCTATTGTTAACTTTAATTCAACAATGTTGTTTCTATAACCGTTCATAAAGTACTTCTATTTTTAGGCACTAGTAAGAGAATGACAATACAACTTTAATACTTTAACGTTGGTAGTAAGTAATAATACAACCTTAAGAGAATACATTCAGTAGCTAGCTCCATTATTATGCATTTTTTTATAAAATCCTGAGACACGCCAATTTATAATTCTAAAATGACATCTTGCGACGTAAAAATGTCATCCCTAAATTCAACCCCTTCAGGTGACAGCTACAACCCCTAAATTTTCAAATTGGAAGTAGGGGCTTGTGATACTTCATTTGAATGGTCTATTCAAATTCATTCACTATTCAAAACTGGTATGGTTTTAAATTTTATTGCAGAAATTAACAAGCAAAAAAAAGTTTATCCAGCGTAGGAAATTCGTTGCATTAAAATAAAACTTTTATAAGTAACACTATTTGTCAATTTTAGGTTCTGAAATGTTAATAATAACAAAAAATAAATTTGTAATTGCCGACATTCCCTACTATAAGATAAACACTTACTTATAAATACGTACATTTTTTGCTTGACAATCGAACGACAAAAACGAGCAAGCAGCAAAAAAACAAACCCGAAATTTAAGAAGTTGGCCATTATCAGCTTTAGTGAAATTACCTAGAAACCAGTTATCAGTGTTAAACTTTTTGCTTTAGTTTTCGTGTTGCAATTCAGAGATGTGGTTTACCTAACAGAAATGCATAAGATAACGATTATGTAGATGATTGATTACGGAGACAGAATACGAACGCAGGCCGAACTCGTTCGCCTATTTAAAAAAAAATATCCGGAGTTGCCGCCGATATCTCAAGGTACCGTGAGTAAAATAGAGAAGCAGTTTCGGGAATGTGGACATGTACGTCAGCTAAAGAAAAATTCTCCCAATGAACTCAGTGATGATCAGAAATTGGATGGAATACTTATACTTGAAGAAAATCCACATATGTACGAGTCGTCAGACAGATTCAGCATTAAATATTAGCCACTCCTCGATTCTCCACGTATTGACAGAAAATCAGATGCACCCATATAAACTGGTACCAACTAATGAGCTCGCGAAAGACGATTTTGGTAGACGAATTCTCTTTTGTGAATAAATGATACAAATGATAGATGACAATACTTTACAAATAGAAAATGTTTTATTTTCGGATGAATCTACATTTACACTTCACGGCCATGTTAATCGCCAAAACTGTCGTTACTGGTCGAAAGAAAATCCCTCACTGGATGAAGGAACTACACACGCAAAACCCTGAGAAAGTTAATGTTTGGGCAGGAATAATTGGAGAAAATATCATTGGTCCCTTCTTCATTGACGGCAATTTGAATGGAGACTGCTCCAAAATAATGTTGTACCGACGATGGCAAACTTGTATTCAGCTGGAGGAAACCCACAACTTCCAGGTAATGCAATATAGTTCCAGCAGGATGGTGCACCAGCACATTACGATGTCCATGTTCGGCAATATCTCCACATAATCTTTCCAGATCGCTGGATAGGGAGACGTGGTTCTGTAGAATGGCCTGCACGATCACCTGATCTCACGCCGTTAGACTTCTTCCTATGGGGATATGTAAAAAGTATGGTTTACAAAATCACACCCGACGATTTAGCTGACTTAAGAAGAAGAATAACACTTGCGATTAGGTCGATTACCCCGCAGACGTTAACTAACTTTAGACTGCCAAACTATTAATGATTTGTTTTTTATTTTAATGTAACGGATTTCCTACGCTGGAGAAACTTATCTTATTTTCTTGTTAATTTCTGCAATAAACTTTAAAACCATAGCAGTTTTAAATAGAGAATGAAAAGACCTTTCAAATGAAGTATCACAAGCCCCTACTTCCAATTTGAAAATTTAGGGGTTGTAGCTGTCACCTGAAGGTGGTTGAATTTAGGGATGACATCTTTACGTCGCAAGATGTCATTTTAGAATTAGACATTGACGTGTCTCAGAAAAAAAGCATACTTAATAATGGAGTTACTGAATTTATTCCATTTGGCTGTTCCACACTATATAACAGAAGTACATACATATTTATTTGACACTTAATTCTTTTTGTTTTATTCATGCATTGTACTGATTTGTTCAGTGTGTTTTAGTGAATAGATATTATGTCATTTAATTCATTTTAAATACCTTTTTGATACTTAAGTTGTATTACTACCTAATCGTACAATGTAAGTTTGGATGTATCAATAAATTATCTTCCAAACCTATTTTTTCAGTCTGCAGATAGCAGATAATTTTTTACATTTTGAGATCTACAGACCCTTTTTTTTACCACCTTTTTACCGGTGCGCAAAGAATATCGTGGTTATGTACATTGGTATAAACAAAAATTCTGTTCAGCTTTAAAATTCTCAAGGCAGTGAGTAGGCAATTGGTTTCCTTGTTGCAAATAACCGGCCGTCATCGTTGTATTAGTTCGTGCTCACATGATTCATCCTGCATGTTCTTAACGGAAATGATTAATTGATCCGCCATGCGAACAGTGGAGAGGAAAGGATCCGAATTTCTGGAAGGTCAGCCTTTAGGGAAGTATCTTGCAGTATTTAGTTATAATAACAAGATTAATGGAGCACCTAAAATTAAGAGTACATAGATGAAAAGGGCTAATGTACTTCTTGTCGATTTTAGATACACGTATCTCATTTAAATCGTTTCTGTTTTTGTAAAGAATAGACGTGTTTTGACGTGAATACGATTCACCACCAAACGGATGCATGTATGATGTATGTTACACATGATATACTGTAACTATCGTTAACTAGATAGCCGATGCACGTCTGGTATCCAGCACGTTATATTTGTACACTATTTTTGTGTGTATATCAATGTTTCAACGACATCAAAATACTTATTCAATTAGTCTTGAAAAATATAAACGAACTGATAAAAAACTGAATTGAAAACTGATAAGAATGAACCGCCAGTCAAAGACAAATCGTTTGTATAGACAAAGGAGTTTCCACAACTCCATGGGTATTAAGTTTCGACATTAAAAATCTCTACTCTACCAGATTTACGAAATTTATTAACACAAACATTAATTTGATTTATAAGCTGTATGTAAGCGCTTTCAAGGATATAACTTCACGGAATTCGTGTACGTGCCACAGTTTTATATATTTTTTCGGGTTCTACTAAAAATCTCGAAAACGGTTTGAGATATTAAACTAAATTTTGATACAGACTATTATAGTTTAGAAACACACTTTTTGACCTAAGGATTTTTTGAACCAGTGGATTAGCTGTTGCTAAATCCCCATACAAAATTGATCCAGTTTCACGATTTATCAACACGGGCAAGGATTTGATTTACAAGCTGTGAATAATTGGTTACAAGATTAGGAAACTGTTCACGGAAATCTGACTTCGAAAATCACTTTCACCAAGAAAAATTTTGTATGGTAGTTCCATCTTATGCAATTAAAATTATAAATAAATACTTCACAACTTGACTTTTATAATTTGAATTAATTTTACAGCTGTTGGTGGTAAATCTACCAACTACTAATAGATAAAATATTGGAGTATATTTCGTAGTCTGCCTTAATTGAGATTTGAGAGAAAGCACAGAATTAACAGTAGAGTGATAAGTGAAACGCGCTTTTCATCTGAGGTTAATTTTTTGCGATTTGTTAATATTTAAGGTCCGTAAGTAACTGACGAATCTTAAAGTGATACTAATTAGGACGAGAAATGAATAATGCATATTCGTGAAATTAAGGAAGGTTTAGAAGTCTACTGAACATTGTAATTTTCTTTAGTAAAATATTTACTCAAATACAGAGACTTACATAATTGTATTCAAAAGAGTACCCACTTATTCCCTTGATTTCATTAAATTATTTTAGCTCTGCTGCATTCTTGAACTAACCGAATTATATTCCTTTCTCATACATTCTATAATGATAGGCTATTTATATTAAAACGGTACATTTTAGGTAAAGGAATGTTGATTATGTATCTAGAAAGAGGATGAAAAAAGGAAGGGAAACATATTGTTACGAACGCTGGGCCAGTCCGCCCCTGCCTGCTTCGATGATCCAGCCAACTGAACGTCGATGACGTACGCGGGCAGCGCCCGCGTCGAAAGATCGCGGCTTTTGCCCGTTGGTTCGGGAATCGGCCCGGAAGCTTCGAGATATGTCCGCAAGGAGATATAACGCGGGGTTTCGACGCGGGACAGTTCAGTTCTATTTGAATACCGGCGCGGCTTTCCGTACAACGCTCTAATATAAATTGTATAAAAATAAATTAGTGTAGTTAAAATAGTGTTAGTCCGTAGTTGTAGTAATTAAATAAATATTGTTAGTTTAAAAGTGCGAGTTTAATTTTTCACACCTCACGAACCCGAAATAAAATAAAACGTTACAATATCATAACATGTACGTTTTCTCTAAAATAATCGACTTGAAAAAGGATCTTCTTTTTTGACCTCGACCTTCTACTTTGAGACCTTCTATTTTAAGCGCCCTGTAGATTTTCCGTATATTAGACAGTAGATATGTTCAACTTTTCATATTTTTATGGTAATAAAATTAACTATATAATCTTACCACAGCTAAATATATTATTACATAAATGTATATAGGAATTTCTAATTGTAATTCTTGTTTTAAACCTAGAGTGGGTACTGAAACCTTCGGCGTAGAATTAAAAAACTGGACGTTTTTTCACGAAACACCGAACTACTATTCTTTGAATAGTAGTTCGGTGCGCGTTTCGCCAACTAAGTTGGCATCTTCAGGAGAAGATTAAAACTAAATTCTAACCTATACACTTGCATTATTTATACTTAATTTGTTGCCACGGTTCAATGAATCATAACATATGTCTTTGTTTATCAGAGCAAACTGTGGTTTCATACTATTGTTACACTTAATGATTTCTAAACTTTAAAAAGCATCCAACTGTCTACTGTTTGTTACATTTCTAATTAATTTTAAATTATTTATGTCTATCCTATGGTTGTTGTCAAAAACATGTTGGGCAACATAAGATTTTTCCGTTTTGTCATATTTCAAATGAGCCATGTGTTCTTTAAATCTAGTCAAGATAGATCATTTTCTTTGCTCAATATACTGTTGATGACAGTATTTACAACTTATTTTGTATATTCCTGACTTTTTTAGGTTACCCGAATGCGTCTGTAGTTTATTTTAGAATTATAAACCAAATTGATATTAATATTTTTAAAAATTTTGTCTAGTCCGCGGCTGAACTTAGGTTTATATGGTAACGAAACAAATTTCGAATTGTCAGTATCTCTACGAAATGTCGTGGAATTGTACAGGGTTCTCTTAAATGTACGTTTCCTAATTAAGTTATCTATTAAATGGACTGAGTAACCGTTATTCTTAGCTATATTCTTAATTAATATTTTCTCATGTTCAAACCTCTCTTTACTGAGGGGGATACTTAACAAATGGTGAATTAGAAAATTAGAACTTTCCATTTTATGTTGAAAAGGGTGGTGTGAATCGTTGGGGATAATCTAAGTTGCGGTTTCTTTCCTATATAGCAACGAAAGTCATCACACAACCACTTTTTGAAGTTTGCTTAAATTCTGATAATTTTTGTATTACAGCATTGATTTTTTTTTGCTTCTGACAGGATTATAGCTTGTGATATTCTGCGTCTAATAAGCCGAAGTTGAAGGCGATATGTCGATTATGTGAAAATATATCGCTAAGAAAGTAAAATTTCAATGTTTTCAAAGAAACGTAAATAACTTTGAAAATAGTAAATCCCTTTCGAAGTTGTTGGACTCGTATTAAAGGGAAATCTTCAGTGTATCTATTTGACTGTCATTTTGAAAAAAAATTCCTAGACATGAAAAAAATCTAAAGTTGAACCAAAAATATCACGAAAATTCAAAAAAAGGCCCTGTACGCCACACATTACTCCAACAAAAATTTAGGACTAATATCCCTCTAGATCTCTGCGTTTTATTAAAATTTTCGTAAAAACAGTGGTTTTTACGAAAACGATACGGGATGGAAGAATTTTGAATTTTCGTGATATTTTTGGTTCATATTTAGATTTTTTTCATGTCTAGGATTTTTTTTTTCAAAATGACAGCTAGTCAAATAGATACACTGAAGATTTCCCTTTAATACGAGTCCAACAACTTCGAAAGGGATTTACTATTTTCGGAGTTATTTACGTTTCTTTGAAAACATTGAGATTTAATTTTTTTTAGCAATATCTTTTCACACAATGGACATACCGCCTTCAACTTCGGCTTATTAGACGCAGAATGTCACAAGCTATAATCCTATCAGAAGCAAAAAAAATCAATGATGTAATACAAAAATTATCAGAATTTAAGCAAACTTCAAAAAGTGGGCGTGTGATGACTTTAATTGCTTACTGTATATCAAATTCTAACTTATTTTAAAGTTGAAATACCTGTCTCTAAACAGGGATAAGATAATTGTTATTAAAGTGACATTAAAACAGTGACGGATTTAACAATTCCCCGCTGGCATGCGCACGCTATGTCAGTGTTAAAAAGTTTGTCGCTGGCGAATTTTCAATAAAACGCCTGTATCCCTCGGGAACAGTGCCACAACTGCTAGTCGTACGTATAAATAAGCCGTAATAAATAAATTAACTTAATAGTCGTAAACAAACTTATTTTTATGATGTGAATTTCGAATGTTTGTATATGGATCCGTATTCCTTAACGATGATAGGAATACGTCTTTATAAACAGCGGTTCATCTGCGCATCTGTATAAATAAACTTTAAATCTCTCACCGACTCGTTTATTTATTATTGCAATTATTATTATGGGCATTATGGCTAAATAGATTTCGTTTACTGTCTCGTACAGATTAAAAATACGAATTGAATTCGGACTTCTCTACTTGCCCATAAATCGATTTGCTTATTTTTGAAATCTTTCTGTTAAGTATCTTTGATATTTGGTTCGTTGTAATTCTGTAAATTTTTATTACCTAAATAGACCTAAAACGTTCTGATACATCGAGATTTTAACTTTAACCCATTAACGCCCAAACGACGTCAAATTTTAGTAAGTTTTCAACGGGTTTATTTTGTATGTTATTAGATTAAAAAAATTTGCATTACCACTTTTCCGACGCATATTATTTCCGCATAACATTCCTTATTTCAATTGTTTATAACTAATTATAAAGTAAGCCTTGTGACTTTAAAAGTATTGGAAAATGTAGGTATCGGTGTACTTAAAAAACGCTGAAAATTTCAAATCGATATATTTTTAAGTCTTTCCAAAAAGTAAATTGTTTATTAAAAAGGTGCTTTCGTAAAACAGCCCTTATTTTTTTTGTAAACATCATAGAGTAACGATTCAAAATGGATTCTCTTCTTGATGAGTTGGACTATCAAGTACATCGAAAAATTAATTGAATTTCACAAATGGATTTTTTAGGGTTTTTTTACTAGCTACATTTTTTATCTGAAACATTTTTTTGTATAGTTTACGGTTCTCTTTTTATTTCAAAAACACCTGATTTTCGCACCTTTGCGAATTATTTAAACAATGTAGCGGTAATTTTAAATTGCAAACAAACGATATTTAATATTTTCAGCCTCCTCTACAAAAAAGGAATTTTTTTTGGTGAAGTGTCAGTTACTTAGGGGTACAAATCGACTAATTCTGCTATACTATATTTAATTGACACTTCTAGATTCATGTATTCTTCTTACAGCTTCATTGACATTGTAAAAAACTTAAGTAATTGTTTTTGTTTACATAATTTATTTATAGTGGTTTAAATAAAAAAATGTAGTACTCATTAATAAGATTTATGTAACAAGCAACATATACTAAGATCGAAAATACTCCAAAATTATGGAGAAATTTGAATTATTTGAAATTTTTCGAATTATTCGAAAAGTTGACGAATAATTCGAACATTTTCGAATAATTTGAAAACTCACGAATAATTCGAAAATTTACGAATAATTCGAATTTTTCGAATAATTCGAAATTTCGAATTATTCGATTCGACACGAATAATTCGTAAATTCGAATTATTCGCACACCCCTATCCGTAACCCCTTAACTTAGCGTTGGGAGAACGTCTAACTACTTTCGCGTTTAAAAATTCACGATGGCTTTTTACATTAATTTATGCATCCGACCAGACAGCGCTCTTCTTCGGTTTCCTTTGTTTACACGGAAATCTCGAGGTCTCTCGTTTCATAAATATTAAAGTGTCACCGGCACCGTTGGCCCAGCGAGTTCTTTTAGGTACCGGCGCGCCGCAGAAATATATACGTCGATGGTGGAGGTAGGTATAGAGGTCGTAATTCGTTTTTCCGGGGCGCACATCGGTTTCTTACTCCGTAATGCCCTAGCGAGCCGTCCGCGTCCCTCCCTTTTTCGTAATAGATTTTCGCCGGGCGCGTTCAAAGGCGAACGCAACTATTTTCGAAACATTCCGGCCGATCCGTCAAATTCGTTAAATGACAGCACCCTTATTATTTGTTTCTTCGTGAAAAATGTTTAGCATTCGCAAACGCCACAACTTTGAAGATTAATATACAGGGTGAGTCAAACTTAACGCGACAAACGAAAGGTACGGATAGGGCATGTTATTCTAAGCAAAAAAGTTCTAATAAACATGTGTCCGGAAATGCTTCCTAAGAGCGCTACGGACGTTCAAAGATGGCAGGCCCAAATTGATTTTCTTGCCTTTTATTTCAAAAACTGCTCGAAATGTCCACCGTCATTTTCAATGCAAAGTTGACATCTGCGAATGACTGATTGCGCGGCTGCACGACACTCCGCTAGTGGTATTTCTTGGGCAGCTTGCAAGATCCTCGCTCGGAGACTAGCTTCGTCGTTGACGGGCTCAGCATAAACTTTGCTCTTCATTCTGCCCCAAACATAAAAATCCATAGTGGTTAAGTCCGGGGAACGCGGAGGCCAAGGACGGGGACAGTCTCGACCGCGACCAATCCATCTTCCTGAAAAATGGTTGTGAAGCCATTGCCGCACTAGTAGAGTGTAATGGGCTGGGCAACCGTCTAACTGGAACCACCTGTTTGCTCTATCAATTAGAGGCATGTCATCTAATATTGCTTCAAATTCATTTTCCAGGAAATGAAGAAAGGCCGGACCATTTAGTCTTGGAGGCAAGAAATATGGACCAATGAGTGTATCGTCGCATAACCCCATCCAAACGTTGCACGAAAATTCATGTTGAAAATGTTGTTCTTTTACAGCATGCGGGTTTTCATGGGCCCAAATATGCGCATTATGTTGGTTAAAGATACCACTACGGGTAAAAGTTGCCTCGTCCGTCCAAATCACCTTCCGATAGTAAGAAGCATCGTTTGTTATTTGTTCCAAGAACCACTCTGAAAATTCTCTTCTTCGAGGTAGGTCTTCAGGAAGCAAATTCTGAACTTTCTGCAAATGATAGGGGTGGCGACCATCTGCTTTCAGAGTTCGGTTCACAATGCTCTGGGAATAGCCTAATTGCAAAGAACATCTCCTCGTGCTACTTGAAGGTATTTGATCGAAGTGTTCTAGGCTATTTTCTGTTCTTCGATTATTATGAAGGGGTGCAAAAAATACCGTCTGCTCGCGATTTCGAAGAAGTTGTCCCAGTTTCTCTTAATCGTTGAAATGTTCTAGTAAATACCGCTTTGTCGGGCACTCTTCTCATTGGAAATCTTCGGGCGTACTCATTCACAGCAGCGCGCGCATTACCATCACAGTACCCGTAAACAAACACAATATCCGCATATTCACTTGTAGTGTAGGTATTTGGCATGTTTCCGCAATTTACTCATAAACTAGCTTAAAATTAGTGACAAATTGAATTCAATCGACACGTCAAACAAGGCTGTCAAACAAACACTTTCAATTGTTATCAAGGCCTGCTTCTCTTTTTAATTAATAAGGCAGCGGAGTGAATTAATCAGTCATTCGCAGATGTCAACTTTGCATTGAAAATGATGGTGGACATTTCGAGCTGTTTTTGTAAAATTTTAGTTTGTTTTGTTACGTTAAACCAATTATTTTAAGCAGTTTTTGAAATAAAAGGCAAGAAATCCAATTTGGGCCGGCCATCTTTAAACGTCCGTAGCGTTCTTAGGAAGCATTTCCGGACACATGTTTATTAGAACTTTTTTGCTTAGAATAACATGCCCTATCCGTACCTTTCGTTTGTCGCGTTAAGTTTGACTCACCCTGTACATATGTATGTAGGTACAGGGTGTTCGATTTATCATAGGAAGCGAAGGAAATTTTGTGAAAGGTAAATTACTTTTACTCATCTTCACTCAAAATTAAGGCAAGAATACAAAATATGTCTTAAGGACGCTTAGCTCGCGCCGCACAGCGATGGAAAATGGAAACAATTCGACCCTCGCGGCTGTATTAATCGTAATTTAATGAACTTTTTTTTATTTTTTCTTAGAATTTAATGTTATTTCTTTGGGAAGTGCGATAAATTTGAAATTCGGTAAGGCATTTTTATAAACCAGTAAAAACCTAATATTTTAGGCATTATAGTTCATTCGAAACGCGAGGGGAAACGTTGCAATTTACGCCATAAATAAAGGCTACTTCTAATATACATTTCTTGGTTCGCTGATTACGAAAATTGGGGTCCCGCAACCTTAAAATGGTAATAACACCCTTAAAAATGCAAAAAAACACCCCTTTCAGGGGGTTTTTAGCAAGTTTCTCGCATTAAACTTGTTATAAATGTTAAATAACCTTATTAAATACTGTTTTGTTGCTAAGAATTTATACTTTTAGTCAAATAGAATTAAATTGAGCCAAAATTTATTCGTGAGGGTTAATTACAAAGGGATGAAAACCACCCTCTCAGCAGAAAAAAAGAGGAAAATACTTACTTACTTTTTTGATAAAAACTTATTGGAAAATTAAAACTACTATTTTCACAAATAGTAGTAGGATTTTTTTAAATACTCGTAATTATGTCTGCTTTGTTATGTCACTGCGACAATTGCAATATTTTAAGATCTTAACTTGGGTCTTATGGGTTTAGATTTTATGAGTTTGGATTTTGTGGTTTAGGTTTTTAGGTTTATGACATCAATTTTGTGGTTGAGGAGTTTACAATTAAACGGTTTTAAGATTTATGCCTTACTTTTTTTATACCTACTAGCTGAATATTGCCCAAATTTTGTGTTATGGGAAACATTTTTGGTAGTATTAGGTACTTAAGAGTATTTAAGATATCTCAAGTTGAGGTTTTAAAATATCGCAATTATCGCAGTGACAGGAAAGAGGACATAATTACAAGTTATAAAAAAAAATATATCTCGATTTTATCAACATTTACTGCCTCGCGCGGAATTTTGATCGTTTTTCGACCACTGTGCGGGGCACAGTGGGTTAGAATCGGAAAATCTTGGCCAAAAATCGAGAAAGGTAGAAAATTTGTCAAACTATATAGAATTTAATGTTTTTTGGGTCGCTGATTTCAAATTTGTTTCATATTTCAAAAAAAAAAAAAAAAAATTAGAGTATTCATATTTTCTGTAAATAAGATTTCAATTTAATACTCTCCTCGAAAGGGAAACAAAATGGCGGACCGGCAGCAACCGCATGTAACCGTTTTTTCGCGATAAAAGGTACTTATTATGATCAAAATTAGAGCATTGATATTTTCTGCTTATATAATTTCAACTAAAACTCACCGAAAAAGCTACATATTTTGATTCGAATAAGATTATTTATATTTTTCATTAATAAGATTTTAATCTAACTCCCTGAAGAAATGGAGGGCCAAAAGTAAGAACTTTTTGGAACCTAAAATTGCACGCAACGTGTCTTCAGTTAAGTTACATTAGGTTACTAAAATTATTTTGTGTTAAAAATTGATGGCAGAGAACCTCAGTTAAGTTGGATTAGGTTAACTACTATAAAATAAAAAATATATATTTCACGGAACATTGAGACACCCTATATTTCTCGTTCCACTGGTCAATAGTGTACACCAGGTATATACATTTCCCCCCTTGGTTGGGACTTACTATTGCATCGGGGATGAACACCTTCTTTGACGCAGGTACAGTTAGAATTGCCCCGAGAACGCTCTATTGGACGCGCCTTTCTATTTGTGCATATTTCACTGAAATGAGCAGTTTCGTGCAGCCAATTTTTATGAATTTCTTATTACACTAATATATCCCACATGTTAAATTGTGAATTATTGTTAGGTCTCTGTAGATACAAACTATTTTCCTACTTTTCTTTCGCTACCTTAACATGCGCGTTTGTATTATAAGCGCAGAGTTAACATTTATTTTCCATAATAAGAAATACAAAAATTTGAATTTCAATGCATAGATAATATTTTACAAGAGTAGCCTCCATTTTTTTTAATTCGGAAATACACCTTGTGGATATAAAAATTCACAACACACGAACGTTGAGTATACGACTGAAGTAGAATGGCAGGTATAAAACCTAGGTAGCTGTCGTTTCAGTATTCAGTACGCAGGAAACCCTGCTTCACAAATCTATGCGAATTAAAACAGAATATAACGAACTTGGTTTTTCGATTTTTGGCCAGGATCTTCCGATTCTAACCCACTGTGCGGCGGGCAGATGCGGGATATCAATGACACCCGGTATATCACGTTCGGTCCTAGAATCTTAGGGTTCTCAATTCGCTAGGAAGGACTTCGTCATTAAGTGTGTCTGAAAGCCAGCATATCCGAGAGCGCACCGGAGGGCCTTCACAAACACAACGGCGGTGGACGAAAAGAAGTGCAGTTGAATTATATATAGGGGAATTTGCGGTTTTCCCTCGTCTAACAAAGACCGAATGATATGATTTCCCTCGCCGAGAGGGCATGTCACCTTCGATTGTTCCCCTTCCGGTATGCAGCGAAATTGGATTTTAAACAGATCACAAGGAGACGACCACATCTCGACCCGACTCGGATGCCGCAGTAAATTTGATGCGCGTCGCCCGCCCGCGCTGCGCTGGCTTGATTATGTGAAACAACATTAGGTACCGGGATCCGTGATTTTTCAGGGAGCCCTCCCCCCCCCCCCTATATCGAGAAAATCCTATTTACCTCCTTATTTTTTTTTATGTAATATGTAGCTTTTGCAGCAAGGGAGGGATTTTAAAATTGGTTATTTAATAACGTTTAGGGTTTTTATTCCTGTATGTATAGGGTGTCCCACCTGCGCGGGCTTGTATAGGGTGGTTGCTAAGTTGTCATTATTTTTTAACAACAACTTATAGAATTATTCAAAATAAATAATTTTTCCATATAACATTTTTCAAAAAACTCAAAATAAAAAAAGTTGCATTGTTGTCAATTTCAAAAATATCATTCCTGTCTTAAATGTGAGGAAAAGGTTGTACTGTGAAATTCTAAATACAAAAAAAGTTAAAGATAATAAAATACTACTGATAAGAATATATGATTCACAAAAAAAAGGGATAAACATTAGGTATGTTTTTCTTAACTTTTTTATTTTCGAATTTACAGAAAAATTGCATTTGAAAAAAAATAGTTGGTAGTTAATAGTTTTGAATAGTTCTACAAGCTATTATAACCTTTAGACTGCCGGCTGGCTCATATATGAGACAGTAATAAAATTATAGTTTTAGTGACGAATACAGATATTATAGTGAATTTTTCCCATTTAATAGTCTCTCTGATCTCTAAAGGATACAACTGAAATTCATTCTAGTCGATCGAGGTACCCAAACTACCCCTAGCGAGGGGGTGAAATATTTAAAAACTCGTTATTGAACTTGTATGCGTTATTGAACTTTTTACTGAATTTTTTTACTAAATTGCCTGTAAACTCTGTAAAATCTATCCTAAAGTTTTCCGCAATTGATTGAGATGCCGAAACTACCCCAGCGGGGGGGGGGGGGGGTGAAATTGTCAAAAATTCGTTATTAGGTGGGTATTGACTTTTTACACGATTTGTTTCGGAAGCACGCTGTAAAATCTGTAAAATGTACCCTAAAATTTTCCGCAATTGATTGAGATGTCGAAACCGAGGTGATATTTTCAAAATTCTATATTGAACGGTTATTGACTTTTTATCGATTATTTCAAATTAATTTTTTTTTTACATAGAATAATTATTAGTTTTTTACTTGAATTAATGTACTTAGAATAAATACTATTTTTTTTTGCGATACTTGAATATAATGTGTTCGATTGAATTCGAATGTAAAACATTGAATTTATACCTATAACTATATAAATATATACGTATGAAAATATGTAAGTCTAGGGATGAAGAAAATAATATTATTTCAGTGTAACTGATCGCTTTTTTCACGTGTTTGCGTGGTTTTATTGTTGACTAAAAATATTTTAGAGTGTTTTTGGTAGCTTATTACATTATAATATCAAGCACATTCGGTTAAAAATAAATATATAGTAATTTACACAATCTGAAAATTTTTAACATTGGCCCGACCGTTGCCAGCCGGCCTGGCTCATTTATGAGCCACCCGTGACCTCGGCAACTACTCTAGATGTATTAGATGTTTATATATATAAACTTTGCCCCTCAAAAATATCCATTTATAAGGGAAAAGTGCCGGCAGTCTAAAGGTTAAAAACATATGAGTCAACATCACGGTATACAAATAGAACCGTGAGTCAACATAGGAATCACTCTGTATTGAAATATCAGAAACTACAGGTATTAAAATTCTGAAAATTTGGCAAAGTTTATACGTTCTATCTATTTTGATTAAAATATTTTGAACGATCTGGGATTTCCGGGATCCAGAAGTAGATAATTTTTGTTTAAGTACATATTATAAATGTACGTATGTACATATTATGTATGTGTGTCAGTACATTTATTATATGCTTTTGTTAACGATTTCATTTGATACACTGAGACACATTAAGCTTTTTGAGTAGGTACCATTTTTATGCAAAATTATAGACTAAACTTTTCCTAGCCTGTGTTTAAAAAAGTCGATTAATCACCACGAGTTCCTCCAGCAGCTAATATATGGGGGAGCATTTTTATTTTGTAAATTGGGTCATGAATCATTTAGTCAGACTTTTGTAGTCCAGTAAAAAAATTATTTATTAAAGAGGTTACACTGTATACGGTGTTCTATTAATTTTTTTTCGTTCCCTTAAAATTTGAGTTTACCTTAATTTTTTTACATTTGCTTAAGTATTTCCAGAATTAATAAAAAAAAGTAGGTAGGGATACACAGCGGGAAGCGACTTTGTTTTATACTATGTTATGATTAAACAGTTAACAGAGTAATGTTGCAACTATGCGCTTTTTATTGCGATATCGTGATGACGCACATATTGGAGGCTCGACACTCAATTAAAGGGTTAGACCCCTCTGGAAAAAAAACGATTTTCGATTTTTTTTTGCTTAAATGTAAAAACATCCCAAGAATGATATCCAGAAGGAATTATTGATGGGGGAAATGTTTAACAATTATTTTTAACCTAATTTGTGAAACAACTATGTCTCTCCGAAATGTTCGATAATACCGCTCTGCTGCGGTATTTTTAGTATCATATTAGCCTAGCATTTTGCCCAACAATTTTTTTTATTTGTTCTAGTAGCTGTTAAAAAATTGCTGTGCTGCCCACCAATGGTCAACAAAAAAAAGCGTCTGTGTTCGATGTGTATTTATGACGCCTTTTTGTATTTTTTGTTGAAAACAAATCTATATATACTTTATTATGTATGTCAGATTTGGCACATTATTGTCTTCGGAAACCATCGTAAATAAAACGAACACAGTTGGCGTATAACACGTCTATTAAAAAAAAAAAAAACGAGTAATCAGTTAAACAATTTTACACTAGACACACGATAATAATCTAACGCTAATTAATTTAGAATTTTGGAAAATAAAATAATTATAAAGAACTGGTGATCCGGGGCCAGTCTTACTCAATGCCCATCTTAATACCAACTATCCACTCGCCCTTTCTCTCAAGTCTCCCCTGGCCCCGTTCCACCCAACCCAATCGTATTTCATAGGCCGGATTTGTTCTTTATTTTACTCGAGATACAACACACAAATCTATCAGCTATTTACAAACTAATTATATGACTGACACTTTAAAACGTATCAATGGCACGTAACTTAAACCGATAACACGGACCCTTGTCCTTAAAATACTAAAGAAACTGAAGGCGCCGACATGTACTTAATAAAGTCCTAAAATGAATTATCGATCGCTTTATTAGTAGAGCAGAAAAAAATTCCCAAAAGAATACTGCAACACCTTTCCTTAGCTCAATTGGCTAAGCTGAGAGGAAAGCTATTGACCGTAGCTCCGGCAGCACAGCGGTCAAGGGGTAGGTTCCCCTGGTTATGTAAAACTTTGATTGTGGCTTTGGGCGCCAGATATTTTTATATAAAAATACCAAAATGTAGTATAAAATAACCAAAGATTTGAAAACTTTCTTGATATACACTTAGAAAGAATAAAAGTCCAAATTAAAACAATAACAACTATATTAAAATAAAAAAATTATACAATCAGTTAAATTGACCCACTAGGTTAAATAAAATTTGAAGCACTGATTTTACAATTATACTTGGACCGGCAGGGTACAATGAAACGGTCTTACGTAAGCCCAGAGGAGAGTGGCTTCCGGAGGTAGAGGATGTTCCTGGAGTTGCTACCAGCAGTACTGCGGTGACTGTTCGACTTTCCTCCTCCTTGTACGCCACAGGTAGAGGTGTTCGTTCCCTGGTTGATGGCCGTTTGTCCAGAAGTTGTTACATACAAAAGTGAAACAAACAGAATCAGTGTTGTTCTACTGAGAGTTCGCAAACAGTGGGTATCTGTTAATTTGAAGTTATATAAACCAAAGCATAATTAATACTACTAAATTCCAGGACTCAGGTAAATTAATTAATCTAAATTTTGCATCAATATGACCCAAAAGAAAAGTTAACAAAAAGAAAACCCCTAATTAAGCTGCGACTTCAAGTTTCAGCCACGCCACTGTTTGATAAGTAGAGCAATCAAGAAAATTCATAAAAAAAATCACACAGTTAACACTTGCTGCTTCACGGTACGGCAAACTAAAGAAAAATCTAAAGAAAAATTAGCACTTTCGTCAACGACGAACAGCGACAGCTGTGGGCACCTGTAGATACCAAATTGAACGAGCGGCAATTGCTCGAGATCCGTGAGGTTTCAATAAATAATTACTACTAAATAGAAAATTAAAACTCACTTAACCTCGAGCAAAATGTTGCAGGTGCAGGTTGCCACGCTCGTTCGTCCCCTTTTCCAGTGTCAAATCAAATTTGGTGAATGAAAATGACCACGAAAACTCGTCCTTTGACTGCAGAAAAGGTTTGGTAGGGTCTCTATTTAATTTGCCACACAGCTATCTTCTCCCAAGCTGGGAATACCTAAAACATCCAGAAACCACAGGGTCTGTTTTCTAACAAAACGATAATTTTGATTCCTTACTGGAATCGATCGATAAATTCCAGGGTAGGTGAATCTAACCTATCCTGGACACACGTGCTATTTTCCTTAATAAACCAAAAAATACTTTACGGAATGCAAAAATACGCATTCAGCAACGATAACTGAACTATTAGAATATTTAAATTAAGCAGCAAACATTAAATGAAAAAGTGATTGCAAAGATATAAACAAATTTAATTAATGAATTGCTCCACTTACCACACGTGGACTAAACTGAAGTCTCGCTTATCACAACCGCTAAGTTAAGAAGATAGGTCAAGAAGAAGGGACGCTCCTTCAGTCGATCCGTATTTATTAGTTTCCAATAACACAAAAAAATTATCGAATATCTGTCAACCGGTCACCACTGATATCGTAGAACGGCATTAGTTATTAGTTGCGTTCGTTTAACATTCTGCGAGGTGCGTTCGTTTCACTTAGGGGTCAACTGGTTGAGGTGTGATTTTACCAATTAATGACATAAAATAAGAATGTGACGGGATTTAAAATAAATACCGTTACAATACCTTGATTTTTCGCACTCCAGAGGGGCCTAACCCCTTAAAATTGGTGGCCGCTCACGGATTTTACCGGACCACGTTGAAAGAAACTTGACGATATTTCCTCGTCCATTCATCCCTGCGGCTGCTGCGATGAAAAGCGTCTCGACTTACAGGCGCCAGTTTTCACATCAATTCCAGTTGCATCCACGGACAATTCCGGTCCCCGGCCTTTTCCGCGTTAAAATAAGAAGACCGCGGAAACCTCCGGTGGCTCATTCCACTTAATCTGCGTCAGTTCGCCGTAAGCGGGCGATTTTTTTTAATGAACCGCATATTCGTTTTACGGAACCGCATGTTAGATTACCAGGGATTTAAAAGCAGTATCGAGTAATAAGCCTGTTGGGCAGAGTTCAACGAGAAGTTAAATCGAATTTGTCCGTAAATTACACGTTTTCTTTTACGAGAAAATAAGCAACAAACAAATGTCTACAATGTGAAATCAATGATGCTTTATAGTAGAGTAGAATTAGTCGATTTGTACACCTAAATGAACAGTCACTGACACCACAAAAAAAAATTGCTTTTTGTTGAGGAGGCTGAAAATATTAAATATCGTTTTTTGGCAAAAATTTAAAATTATTGCTACATTGTTTAAATAATTCGCAAAGGTGCGAAATCAGATTTTTTTGAAATAAAAAGGGAACCGTAAACTATACAAAAAATGTTTCAGATAAAAAATGTAGCTAGTAAAAAACCCTGCAAAACCCATCAAGAAATTTGCAAATCGGTTAATTTGTTTATCTGCAAAATTGAAAAAACCGTCAAAATGGCCTCTTATTTCAAATGTTTATAACTAATTATAAAGTAAGCCTTATGACTTTAAAAGTATTTTTTTTATTTAAAGTTTTTGCAAATTGTTTATTAAAAAAGGTGCTTTCGTAAAACAGCCCTTAATTTTTTTGTAAACATAGAGTGACGATTCAAAATGGATTCTCTTCTTGATGAGTTGGACTATCAAGTACATTGAAAAATTAATTGAATTTCACAAATTTAATTGTTTAATGGTAATGGTAATGACAATCGTTGAATAATATTATTATATCTAAAATAAGTTGTTTAAATAATTCGCTTGGACTAATTTGATTAAAGTTGTGAGTATTCCCAGTCATTCTTTTCACGAGCTACCCCAAATTAAAAAAAGTATCATTCCACGATGTATAATTTCGGAGATAATCCGATTTTTTTCGTGCGCTGTGATTTTGAAGCGACCGAAAGAAAATCTGCGCGCAGGAGAACCACACTGCTGCCGCTGCCGTGCCGTCATCACTCATGCATCCACGCGCATTACTAAAATCACGTTGCACATTATTATAATAATGCTGTAAACGAAACCGACCACTACGTACTTTCGAAATTCTTGCATAATACAGAGCAAGATTTGATCTTATTACTGTGTTAATTAAAATAAAAATAAAAAATTGAATAAGTTACGAGTGCAAGAAAGGAAAAAAAAACGGCTCCCAAGTTACTTGGAGTATTCATTTTTTTTTAATTCGCAGAAAAAATCGTAGCTGTAAAATTATTCTAGTCTCAACATTGTACGATAAAAAGTTATTTCAGTTGTTTATAACTTTAAAACGGACGTACTTTTCAATGTCAATTTTAAACAATTAAATTTGTGAAATTCAATTAATTTTTCGATGTACTTGATAGTCCAACTCATCAAGAAGAGAATCCATTTTGAATCATTACTCTATGATGTTCACAAAAAAATTAAGGACTGTTTTATGAAAGCACATTTTTGATAAACAATTGTGGAGCTCGCGCGCAAATCCCGCTAAATCCATTTTCATACATTTTTTTCCTTTTTTCGGATTTCTATACTTCTCAATGATCGCTACAATATAACACTTTACATAACGAAAAACGTTAAATCCATTTTTAAATAGCTGTAAAATATACGGCTTTGGAGCATACCGCGCTAAATCCAATCCCATATAAGTAATATAATGCTTTACGCGTTAAGCGGACTTTGCTGGCAACATTTCCCCACCTACATATTTTTAGTGATAGCATACAAGACCACAGAATACCGATATTTTGCTGTAGTGTTGCTTGTCAGAGGAATCTTGTGTTGTGGTGACACTTCGTCGTTCTGTGAAGCCCGCTTATAAGAGAAAAAGAAAAAATCTTTGGAAAATCTATTAACTAAGCACTTTCGAAACGATTGGAAGGATGACGAGGACTTGGCTTGGTACAATGCTTTATTACTCAGTCAACCAATCAACAATATGGAAGATGACACGGCTGAACCGTGCGATTGCCTGGCAGAGGAGAACGCCGTGCATGTATAGTGCAGATTTTATAAAAAAATATCTGTATTTTTTTATTAATAGAGGATTGAGGAAATAGTTTTCTTTTATATACAAAATATATTTTTATATACAAAATATTTCCATATTTGAACCAAAACCCGCTTAATCCAAAATAAATATTTATTTTTTTATAAGTTAAAAAAAATTCTGCGTAATAAACATTCTGCGAAAATTGTCAAAAATTGTCCTTCATTGTCAAAATTGTCAAAAACGATCAGCAGAGTACAAAGTATAAATCAGTAAAACGGTAATAACATTGTATGTATTGCAATGCGTTTTTTGCGATTTTCCGCAAATTTAACTTTGGGGATTTAGCGGGATTTGCGCGCGAGCTCCACAATTTACTTTTTGCAAAAACTTAAAAATATATCGATTTGAAATTTTCAACGTTTTTTAAGTACACCGATACCTACATTTTCCAATACTTTTAAAGTCACAAAGCTTACTTTATAAATAGTTATAAACAATTGGAATAATGGGCCATTTTGACAGTTGTTTCAATTTTGCAGATAAACAAATTCACCGATTTGCAATTTTCTTGATGGGTTTTTTACTAGCTACATTTTTTTATCTGAAACATTTTTTGTGTAGTTTACGGTTCTCTTTTTATTTCAAAAACACCTGATTTTCGCACATTTCCGAATTATTTAAACAATGTAGCAATCATTTTAAATTTTTGCCAAAAAACGATATTTAATATAATAATAAGCCTCCTCTACAAAAAGCAGTTTTTTTTTGTGAAGTGAGTTACTTTTCGGCTAAATCCTAATTCTACTATACTACTAGTAGAAGACGATATTCCCGATTTAATCATAATTATAAAATTATTGCCTTTCAACATCAATATATTACGTACTTTCGAACTATCTTCCAGTTTACTGTGTCTAACTAGAATTATTGCTAACTATCCTTGTCTATTAGTTATGATACAATAACGTACCTACGTTCAAATATTACCTATTTTACTGTTCTTGTTGATTAAAACTCACTTGGGGGCACTCTTTCTCTTAAATGTCCTCGTCCGATATATCGTTTACATAAACTATAGCCCTTGTTCCGTTTAAAGTTGTACGAAGAGGCACTAACAATTTTCCCCAAGGGAATTCAAAGTGATAATAACAAATATTGCCCCGGATTAATAATGTACACGGGCAAGGTGGCGCGTGTTAGTTAAACGCAGCTGAATATTTTATTAGGGAGAAAACACACGGTTCTCCCGAATTACGGCAGGGGGAGCGGCGAGCGCTCGAACGAGTCGATTGTTTCCCGACACTTGAATAAATGAAAAGCTCCGTCGCTGTTTTGAGATGCGTCGCGGACGTTTCGTAATTTACTTATCTTCAGTCCTAATAATTAGAGTACGTACGGAATTGTCGGGAGACAATTCGGCTTAATTGTTTTCGTTGAAAGATAACGGAGGGGCGTGTGCATGTGGCGGGGAGACGTTCAAACCAACGCAGAGACTGCTTTATATAGATTATTACCAAACTTTCCCGTGCTCCCTCTCGTATGATGTGCCGAAGAAGTTTGATTTACTTACCGTGATTAGAGTTAGATGTTAATATACCAAGCGGTATCTGTTTTGAAATGAGGTACCCTCGTTTTTTTCCCCATATATTCCCTAATTGAGGGGTATAGATGCAAAACTCACATTATCTACTTTTTAAAATTTTTCAGGAAGAAGGAATAATTGATTTCTCACTTTTCAAGTGAATTAAGGCACTGATTTTTTTTTTTTGGTATTTATATTAGAACTTTAACTTTGCTTCTCAATTGGTGAAATAACAGCACAACAATATTTGACTGCAAGAAAGTGAATTAAAATTGGGTAATGTGAGTTTTGATACAACTTTTTGGATAATGATAGTCTTGCTCCAAATTATTCTACATAATATTATTTTTTTTCCACTAAAATTCATGAATTAAGCTAAGAAAAGGAACTTGGAAACAAACTCAATGGTATATCAATAAAAATTTGATGTAATATGGTACTTCATAATCAAAATAAAAAGCTGCACAAAACACCTAGAATACGGTTTTATTATCATCATTGACTTATGAAGTGAAATATTTTGATATAATGAACCTAAAATTGCAAAGGACAAAAAATGTTGACAGTAAAAAGTTCTAACATTCCCACATTCTCCTTAGGACAATGTGAGTTTTGAAACAATTCACAGATTCCACAATTTAAAATAAATACGAAAATGTGAGTTTTATACCACTTTTAAGATTTAAAATGGTGTAGTTCAACATGATGAACAAGATAGCGCCACTAACTCTATTTGGAAAAATTATAGATAATGTGAGTTTTGCATCTGTACCCCTCAATTCTTATGCCTGTGGAATATCATAATATGGAATGATAATTTCGATATGCGCCTGTTGAGGCCGTTGTGGAAAATTCGTTATTAACAAAATGAAAAAAAAATTTCTTTTTCTTCTACTAACTAGTGAACTCTTCATTTCAGAAAAAAGTTGAGAAGAGATACCTAATGTTTTGTTATTAAATAGTACACAAGGTACGATAGAAATACAAAGTGGCTTATATTGCTACAAAAATAGCAACAGTTAAAATAGAAAAATAAAAAAAAAACTGTTTTCATGAATTTATTTCTGCAACTTTATTTTATTATATATACATATATTAATTCATAATATATATTAATTTATTATATATATTATTTTTTATGTATATACTTGTAAAAGAGCATTCAAGCTTTCGAACCTTTTTTGAAAATTTAAAATCTTTTTTATTAGGACAGCTTTGAGAATCTTTAAAGTTATGAACATTTTTTTGGCTTATAAACAATTTAAATACGAATTTTCGATCAAACAATATTTAAAAACTTAGCTTAAAAGTACTTCGAAAGACGCTTCATTAAAAAAAAAAAAGAGAAAGTTAAATCACAACAAAACTACTAACTGTACTAAAATTTAATACCAAGTTTTTTTAACTTTTCTCTAAAATGAAAGATGGAAAGGAAAAAAATACGCCTGTTTTATAGATTTTTTTACATTCTGTTTAAATTTTCCACAATATTTTTTTCAACAGGCGCATATTGAAATTGTCATTTATGATATTCCATAGTCATTCCAAATAAACATCCAAACATTCCAAATAAACAAACCAAAGGATCATATGGAAAAAATTTAACCCAAAACAGATACCGCTTGGGCCTTATTGTAAAATAGAAGAACTATTTCTCCTAGGAACTTAGGACTATTATAGTAGTGGTTTCACATTTATTATTAAATATGGGAATATGCATTAACAAGGTTTTTAACTCAAAAACTAAAAAGTGTATTTTGTTAGTTTTTTTTTTGCTGATACCCTGTATGTGTAAGTAGGCACTTCATTATTTCTCTTGCCTTCAACATTTGGTTAGAGTTGTTTACTGCAATTTCCTTTAATTCCTAGTGGAATAACAAAAATATGTACATCCTTCGTCTTTATAGGTTTATTTTATAAACACATCTAGCTGACAGACATAAGATGAAATACGATATTTACGTTCTGAATAGGGCGACAAGTGCCTCGGGTGCCTGGCTAATATATATGTATATAACATAACATACAACAAAAATATCTTCTACACTTACTTCTACGGCATTCCATTCGATACATATCCATACATATGTATACCGGGTCTCCAAAAACGTTCCTGCCAAATCATTTTTAATTTCATTACATACTTAGTTGAATACTTGCCCAAAGCTGATTTCGATTTCTATTGGATTTCTATTGAAATAAATGAATTAAATTAGACCTAAATACATAAATCATGAACTTAGACCTGGAGATCTTGGAGGCCAACTTATTGGACCACCTGCTTCAGATCTAGATCTAAATCCATACGATTTCTGTATTTGTGGCTACTTGAAGTCGTTAGTTTATTATCGTTAATCTTTTGTTAACTGTACCTACATCGTTGTTTTGGATTAGTTTGGGTTGAAAAGGGTTCATTATAGCAAAACAATAAAATATAATGTTGTTGTAAAATTGGACGTAAATTCGATGATAAAACAATCATAATCAATAACGTCTGTTTACACCCTCTCCAAGTAGGAAGTTTCTTATTGCAATAGAGAAATCTTATTTAGAGAGGCCTTATTTATGGTTAGAAGCTTAGTACTTTGTTAAGTTTGATTTTTTTATAACGGCGTTTTTTTAGATAGGTATTTGAAAAAAAATTGACGTGAAAGGTGCTCTCTTCAAAGAGCTCTAACTCCTTCAAGAAGCATTTTGTATATTTTTGAAGAACGCGTTACAATATTTTTGAATAAGAAACATCTTGTATATTCTTTGTTTAAATTTCCATATGGGGGTTTTGAGGCGACCAAATCCATATTTCAGATCGTATGCCCCTACCGTATAAAAATTCGCACGCAAGCCGAGTGTTTTATTAAATGTGTTTCCAAAAGGTGTACCCTGGAGTAATTTGTCAATAATGATTATTCCGGTTCTCGTCCTTTACGATTTGATTACCTACCGATGGAGGGATTAAACGAGATGAATCCTATAAAATAAAAGCTTTTAACGTTTCGCCGGATATAATACGCGGACAAAGCTTCATATCCGTTTCCTTTTATTATTCTCGATCTCGAATTACCTCATGCTACACCTAGAGGAACGGGATTAGGTGTCACGTTACTAGCTTTATGCGGGATCGATATTTTCTCCTATAAAAAAAAATGCGACGTAGAAACTTATTCGATCTTGACACGCCTGTGAAACATTTTGATTACTTCATATGGTGGCTGCTTCATATTCTAGGCAGCATGTACCATAATTATTATTATACAGGGTGACTGATGATAAAGTGTACAAACGCTGGTTGGTGATTTTACACCTCAAATGCAACAAAACAGTTGCTCTTGACCATGGTCCGACTGTCAAGCATAAGGAAGAAATTTCAGAATTTGTGTTTTTTTCGGAAAAACGTGATTTTTCGCCTAAAATTAACCACATCTCCAAATTTAAAAAAATAATTGAAAAACTCATTAAAATGTCTTGATGGAAACGTACTTAGCAAGATTCCCATGTAATTCTTGTAAGACACACAATTCTAAATTTTAAAAATGTCTAAATTTCTAAATTTTACAAAATTTGACTGATCAAAAGAATATATTTTTGTCTCTCAAAAGCGTGCAGATTTCACAAAAACTTCATTTTTTAATAAGAATCAATAATAATCAAATAATAATCAAAATAATAAAAGAATAATCAAAAAAATCGACTATTTTTTTTCAAAAATTACTCTGAAAATATTGTTCAGGATGTCGAAAAAATGAGCGGGTGAAAATATCAGCTCTTAATTTTAATATTAAGAGGTGACTCATCGCGATTTTCCATTTCCCATTTAATTAACATGGGAAACATTTTTTTTCAAGCTCTGGAATTTTGTAACTCTTCAACCGATTATCAGACTGATAAGACCAAGACCATTCTTGTAGGGAATTGCACGCACTACAAAAAACGTCTCTTATAATTTTTTGATTAATCGTCTTTCAAAAGTTATTACTTAAGGTTAAAGTTGGACTCACCAGAATTTTTGAGGTGTTTTCACTTTTTTGGTGAATCTATCAAACTAATTGCAAAATTTTTGCCTTAAATTATCTTTTTCAGTCTCTTTGAAATGAAATTTTGAAAGTATCCTCAGTCCATTTGATCGGTAGTTTTGTCCAAAAATCCTTGATTTAGACGTTTTTCTTCGATATGAACATTTTAAATATTAATTTTTATTAGCAAACTTGATATTTTCTTATCCATAATTTTCTTTTCTACATTAATTATATCTAAATCTAAGTTAAAATAATAATTAGTAAGCAAAAACAATTTATAATTATGATTTTAACTTAGATTTAGATATAATTAATGCAGAAAAGAAAATTTTATAGGTATAAGAAATATCAAGTTTGCTAATAAAAATTAATATTTAAAATGTTCATATCAAAGAAAAGCGTCTAAATCAAGGATTTTTGGACAAAACTATAGGTCAAATGGACTGAGGATACTCTCAGAATTTCAAAAATACTCTGAAAAAAGATAATTTAAGGCAAACATTTTGCAATTAGTTTGTTATATTCACCAAAATTAAGTAATAACTTTTGAAAGACTAGATTTATTAAAAAATTATAAGAGACGTTTTTTGTAGTGCGTTCAATTCCCTACAAGAATATGTATTGGTCTTATCAGTCTGATAATCGGTTGGAGTTACAAAATTCCAAATCTTGAAAAAAAAATTTTTCCCAGCTCATTTTTTCGACATCCTGAACAATATTTTCAGAGTAATTTTTGAAAAAAAAATAGTCGATTTTTTTTATAGTCTAATGTACATTCATAAATATGTACGAGTAAAATTAATATTCGTACCTAATCTTTTTTAGCTTAAATTTGTAACTTTTATCTTATATAAACAACAGTTTTTCCTATTTGAAAGTGTTTTTAAATATTTCGTTCTTGCTGTTGGCACGCCGTTGTGACCCTAAATCATGACCAGTTATCTACGTAATATAACACAACACACCGTTTACCTTAACTTTTTTTATTTAACTTTAGCCGTGGCCTTTTGTGTGAGCTCCGCTAAAACGATTATCAGACGCTAAAATTTAACGCAGTACGTGACTATATGAAAATTTGCACGGGAGCTTCGCACATTTGAAACCGGCTGCGACAAGAAAACTCTTAACGCTTCTCGCTAACTAGAAAACGACTGACGAATAGCATCTGAGCTACCTGCCCGGCTATTATCAAGTTTTAATGTTTAATATCGCGTGTACTATTATTACATCAATTAGATGCAACGAGGAACATGCAGAACATATTATAATAGATGATATAGTCCTATACAAATTTACCTTTATTTTGCCTTCATGTGCAATATTCTCTCCTGTTTATATTGCTTAGTAAACCTTACTCGTGGCCGCGTCGACCTCTTTAGTAACATTTATGATTATTAGAAAAATAATATCTACAAAAGTTTTGATATTTGTTAGTATACCTTTCTCAAACATACAAGATCAGGTACAAGGCAGTTCTGCACTGTCATTTTCTGGGTAACATCATTCAACATAATTACGTACAAAAAGTACCCGGAAATTTGAATTTAAATGAACCGCGTAAAAGGAATCGGTAGAATGTTTTCTTTTGTTTAGGTTGATAGCCCTTCCTTAATTACAAAGCCTGTTTAGAGCGCGATCTGTCACTCAGTGTGTTTACAGCAGCTGTTAGTAATAGACGACCTCAAGTGTGCTCGGCGAATTTTACACTGGAAAAAATAGTTTAACAACGCGTTTGTTTACAATTTTGTGCCGTAAACGAAATTTCGTGTGCCGATTCATTGAAAATGTTAAATAACGCCTTTGGTAATTCATGTATGTCCAAAATACAGGCTTACGAGTGGATAAGGAGTTCAAAGAGAGCCGTGAAATCGTCGAAGATTTGCCTCGCTCCCGTCAGCCATTGACCTCTACGACAGCCGATAACATCGACAAAATCAAAACATTAGTTTTGTGAAAGTCGCCACATGAGTGTTAGAGAGTTGGCTCAAGAGTGTGACATATCGACAATATCAGCTCATGGGATTTTGAATGATATTTTGGGCATGAAACGCGTCGCTGCGAGACTGGTTCCGAAAGAGCTGAATGTTCTTCAAAAACAGCATAGCATCAGAAGCAGGTTGCTCTTGAGATGGTTTCCAGAGCCGATAGTGAACAAAACTTCATGAAACACATCATAACAATAGACGAAACATGGGTCTACGATGATGAGCCGAAACCGAAAAAACCGCGCCAATGTCGGTCGAAAGGGAAGGTGATGCTGACGTCGGATGAGGCCGATGAGGCCGTCGGAAACGACCGGAATTGTGAAAGGAAAATTCTTGGATTTTGCAAGACGACAACGCGCCATCTCACCGAGCTACGATTGTGACCGAATATAAGGCCAAAATCTCAATAAACACGATCGACCAACCACCGTATTCACCGGATAACGCTCCGTGTGATTTTTTTAATTTCCAAAACTAAAATTTCCACTACGGGGTCGCCGCTTTGAAACGATAGAGACCATCAAACAAAATTCGCTGAAGGAGCTGAAGACGATACCTTCGGCGGCCTATGCGTGGTGTATGGAGGATTGGGTTAAACGTTGGCATAGCTGTATTGCACTCCATGGAGCCTACTTTGAAGGGGACAAAATAAATTTTAACGAATAAATAACAATTTATGTCCTTTTTTATAATCTCCGGGTACTTTTTGTACGTAGTAGTATGTGTGCATGATACAGTGGTTATAACATGATCAATATCGACAATGCAACTTAATTCTAATGCAGATTAATATACGCTTTACTTACCTATACGATTATTACGACATATTTTACAACCTTTACTTTGGAGGACTGCAGTAAAAGATAGTATATACAAGGTGTTTCAGTTTTTTGTAGCAGGACTTTAACACCTCGATTGAACTTTTAAAATTAATGCAAAAAGCTTATGTAAATATAGGTTTTCAAAAGCTTAGTTTTCGAGATACGGGATATTCAAATTAAATATTTTTTTGAATGTCGTAAATATTTTTCAAAACAATACAAAAAGTATTGCATTGAAAATTGGTATACCTACGGTATGAGAAAACCTACTATGAATACCATTTTACTATAACCGCTAGAGGGCGTTCTGTATTGTACTCTTTGCGGATTAAAATGACCATATTTTTTTCTTTCTGCACTTTTCTTAATGCACTTGGGTTTGGGTTTGTTATTAAAATATCTTATTTTCCGCACTTTCCTAAACCAAAACAACAAACAGCTCCAGCTCCATTAGGAATAATTTTTGTATAAATATAAATGATGCTAAATCGACATGAAATCACGTCTAATATCTGATGGGGTTTCCGTTTGGCAGGATGCATTTTTTTGACATCCTGTATAACGAGGAATATAATTTAAGAAGGGATTCAGGTAATATTCCTGGGGGTTATGCCGTTACTCTCGCCCCACAACTAATAACCCCAAAACTAATAATAAGTTCCAGCACCCCGACTCATATCCACCTAGAAAAATTTAAATCGCGCCTTTTTCGTTAAATTTCCCCGTGATAATATAGGGGCGAACGTTAGAATTCTGCAACCCTTGGTTGGTAGCGCGACGTCAAAAAGTGTGATTGATGATAAAGCAAATATCAAATATTCAAATCAACTGAAGATTGACCGATCAGTTTGGATATTTGATTTCCGGTATCCCCATGTCGGCCAGGGGAAAAGCGTAATTTAGTGAGGTAGGTGTCTTTAACAGCTCACTGTTATTTCCATTGTTTATTAGGTTAAATAAATATCATAAATTTGTTTTCCTATATAGGGGTTTTTTTTTGTATAACCTATATATATATATTGATATTTGCTTTGCAGTACGTAAAAATACTCTTTTCTAATTTAAAATGTCGAATGCCCGAAAAAAAAATGGACACTACACACTATTCACAAAATGTCAATTTTATAATCGTATCCGAGCGATTTTTTTCAGAAAAGTATGTAATATTTTTATGGAATCTATCAGAAATTTTACGAAAACGCACTGCATACAGGGTGTTTCTAGACTTTTGATTTTGTTCTCTATTCTGCCAAAAGGGTTTAGTGAAAGTTTGGTCAATTTAGTTTAGAAAAAGTTTTGTTAGTTTACTGAAAAGTTATGCCACATAGACCGTTCGAATTTTTGCCAATTCTTTGGTGATTTCGCCACTGAAAGACTGCGATATTATGACTAACCCAGCGAACAACCTATTCTTGAAAAATTTGAAGAACTGACATTGGTTCTTTAAATATTTCCTCTTACATAGCTCTAGAAAATCGCTTTGGAAGTTTTACATTGTGTAAAACGTATGTAAATGTATTTTAATTTTCTTGTAACAAATAAATTTAGTTACATTTTACCAAAGTACAAATAATATGCTGTATTAAATCTGTAAACGCCCTGTTTAGTTCTATTAATGTTACGAATATAAAAAAATAGTTTTATTCTTATTAGAAGGGAATATACTTATCTTAAATATACGTGTTTTAATTTTTGCATGCAATAACGAACCTGTGTGTTTGTTTTGAACGAGAGAAACTGATTTTTAAATTATGCAGGTAGACACAGATACGATGCCTTTGTTACAGATGGATTGTTTTAATTGTTGTTATACCTACATATGATGCATTATGTTCATATACACCCATTATTATTATTATTAATACTATATTTATAATACACCTGTATGTCTGTGTGGTAAAAAATAATTGTATTTTTTTTCTTTAATTGTTGTCGCTCTCTAAAAGTTAGCGTTCAAATAATTCACTCGTGTAACTCGATAGTTGCTGTTACTAAAAGAAAAATTGTATAAAGTTTAGGGATTTGAAAATGTCAAAATCGTAATAAATAACCCTTTTAAAAAGTCTGTAATAGGCAAACTTTTTATTCTACTACGACGGAACATAAAAGAAACACATTACATCAGTGAACCGCGTTAGTTTTTGAAAAAAAAGCACGTAGGTATGTATATGTAAAAATATGTTATAAAACTGAAATACGACATAAATATACTTATGGATAAAAATGTTGTTTTCATAATTTTTTCCGATATTTTTATCAGAAACTGTATTTTTTTTCGAGTTTGTTGTTTCATTATGTTAATTTTACACCATTTGGATAAAATAACGTACTTCAAATATGTACTGTAAAATAAACGATCCCGAAAATAGAGTATCAAAAAAATCTAATAACAATTTTTTTTATGATGACAATTTTCGTGGACACACTGTGTATTAGGGAAAATCTTTTCTCAAAAAGTATTGGTATCTATTTTCCTCTAAGACTATAACTACATGTCACACCAAAATTTAATCAATTATACAGGGTGAGTTTTTAGTACGTATTTAGGCTGTAGAAACGTTGTTTTATAAAAAAATGCTAAATGAGAATATGTGAGGTTGTTTCTTTGTTGCCACCTTTTAAAAATATCATCTAATATAAGGGGTGTTCTGTATTTTAAATGGAACACCTTATAAATTTTTACTAATTTGAAAACAGTACACAATTTTGAGTCGAAAACATATACCATAATTAAAGTCGAGAAATCGCGGACCCTAACAGAACCGCATCAAGGAGACTGAGCAGTGACAGTTAAAAGAAAAAATTCTGGTGTTTTCGTAAGAAAACATGGCACCCACATCATATTTTATGGAGTGATTATTTTATTACACATAAATAGACGGCTATATTAGTACAGAAACATGAAACAAGAAATTGTTCGGCAGAAAATCTTAGTAACGGCATGTAAAATATTGGTGATTTTTTTCACACTTATCAAGTAGTGTATAAAAATTATAACCTAAACAATATATCACAAATATTTTCTCGTTTGTCGTTTGCAAAATTTTCTGACGAGGCATACATTTCTTGAAAGTTTCATTTCCGGTTTGTTTTTGCTATTACAACATTCTATTTATAAGTAGAGTTCGTGCGAGCGCGGAGTGTAACAGGACCGTAGTCAGTTAACGAAAGAAAATATTAATATGTTTACATAAATTATGTAGCAACATAGTACTATTTTTACCAAATAGTACGGTTAAGTCAAGGATAAAATACCTGTATAAATTAAGATAACACGTAACAATGGCAACACTTACCCGACAAACGTCAGTGTTACAAGGTTCCCATGGCAAGTTGGGGTGGCTGTAATTAGCAGTATCACTTTTTAACGCACCAATTAAAAAATTAGCTACTGAACGCCCGCAAGCATCGGTAGCTTCGTCTATAATAAAATACACGAAATTGTCCGCAATGTCTTCGCGTATTGATGTCACTACATTGTTGTAAACCCGATCGACATATGCAAGTTTTAACGTACTTTCATGAGGAATTTTTCGGTCCATATATTTTTCAAAAAACATACGTAACTTAGGGTTCTCTGGTTTTTTTAATGGAATATTGCTTGCAACAAAGGCTTCTGTAAGTTCATAGAGTCGTCGGCGCTGGACGAGACATGGCTTTTCAGATGTCTTGTTACTTTAGTTTTATCTGAAGGATTTATAATGCGTTCACACACAGTACAAACGAGGCAGTTTCCTAAACCCCTCGGGATCACTGTCAAACCACGTTTGAAATACTTCCCGTCTATTTCTTTTCACCTTTGGCATGGTACCTCACTTTATTCACTTCTCCCCCTCAACTAATAATTATTAATTTCATAGAGTTATTTAAACACACGGCGAATACGTAAAAACGAAACGTATCAACGCGATGCAATACCGGCGACTGTCTGTTACAGCGTGCCATAAATAACTAAAATTGCTAGCGCAGTTTTCATAATGCAAGTCAGCTGTGAGCTGTGAAGGCCAACGAGTCAAGGGCAGGACATGCACAGTGTCGGCCCTGTGACACCGCGCTTGGTAATAAGTAATAATATGTATTTAATAATGTACTATGATGCAACATAGTTTCTGTGAACATATTAACATGTTCATTCGTAAACTGACTACGGTCCTGTTACACTCCGCGCTCGCACGAACTCTATTTATAAGACAATTCGATTGGTTCAAATCGAACAACCTGTATTTTTTCGACCTAAGTTGTCCAATTTAAATTTCTTTTTGTCATATGAACAGCACGTGGTTAGAGTTAAAAATTTCGCTCTTTTTCGTTTTTGCTCCGCGATGACGTGAAGTTAAGCAACGCTCCAACACGCACGCGCTTGAAACCAAATAATATAAAAAATATTAAGGTACGTCGAAGTTTTACCCGTCTTCGTATGACTGAACATCACAAAGAGGACGTTCTGAAATCGTTTTTGCCCGGACCTATCCCTAGATCCAATAATGCATAAATCAAATGAGTTCCACTACGTATTCAAGCAAATTCTCAATATACGAAATGACGCACGAACGGAGGGGGCGTAACAAATTATGATCGGTATCGGGCGGGCGATCTAGATTGGGCGTCTATAGGTGAATTACTTCTTTCCCTCGATTTGGGAAATAAATGTTTGCTTAGTCCCGATAAGCTGTCTCAATTTAGATCGGCTGACGGCTAAAACCGTTCACCTGACGAATGGGGTTTAATTAGGATCGGGCCACCAGAAATGCTCGAAAAGGTTTGCAGGCTCTGCTAACGAATGCAGTTTTAAAATAAATCATAGGCGGAAATTCAGGGTGTTTACAAACTGGAAAAATCACTTAACAGAAATTTAACATTTTTGTAGTAATTTTTAATAATTAATTTTTATTATAATTAATATTTTCCTATAATAATCATAATCATAACATAGTATAAAAACAAAGTCGCTTCCCCGCTGTCTGTCCCTAACTACCTATGTATGCTTAGATCTTTAAAAACTACGCAACGGATTTTGATGCGGTTTTTTTTTAATAGATAGAGTGATTCAAGAGGAAGGTTTATATGCATAATACATGCATAATATAGTAGAGAAACACTGATAATTTTAGAGGTTTCTAATGTGATGTCGTAAATAAACACATTTTTTTCCGCTTACATTGCAAACGCTGGCTGAACCCTACGAGATAGATCAAAATAATGTACTACAGTATTGTACACCTTAAAAAGGTCTACAAAAAGTCCGCGATGGTATATGTCTATCTTAGGGATAACCCACAATAACCATTTTTTATATTTCCGTGCGAAGCCGGGACGGGTCGCTAGTTATTAATAATTTCCTTATATTATATTGTAGTTCCCACGTAACATGCACCCACCCCCACTCTTGGAGAAGAGTGGGATATTTTTATACAGCTCTGTCTACTATGTACCTACTTATTAAAATTTATATTAGAAACATTTTTTTCATCTGTTTTAAATATTCACCCCCCATGTACTCGCAACCCCTAACCCTTTAAAAGATTGTATGGGTTTTGAAGGCTAAAAGAAAGCATATTTTCTCAATTTCTTAAATATAATAACACATTTATTTAAATCAACTTTTAAGCATCTGCTATAAAAGAACAACATCTAAACAATATTTTCTGAAATTTTTATTTCCCCTTGCGGTAGGATAAGATAACTAACTCATGGTAGCTTTATGTGAAATCAAAAAACCAAATATGTTCTGTTAGCAGATGAGTATAGCTTATGATTGAAAGAAGGGTTTTAAAAAATCGAAATTTGAATTGTATACAAAAAGGTACAATTTTCGGTAAAATTTACACCAGGCATTGCCTTGTAAAATAAATTGTGATCAAAGGAAAAACCTTTCGTCTAATCATTAGTCAAGCCTATCTAGCATAAGTGTGCAAAATTTCAATAAAACCGTTGCATTAGTTTTTGAGAAATCGTGACTACCGTCTTCACAAATGGAGAAAAGGTGGTTAAAGATTTTGCAAAAAAATGAGTAAAAAGTCACACGTATATCTAACCTTAAAGAAATCCCGTGGCTCAACAAGCAAAATAAAACTAAAATATTTGAAAGGAGTAAGCCTTAGAAAGCGAGATAATCGAGCGAGAAAGATAGACAAACAATAGCTAAGCAATAAAATAAAAAATGGATTTTTTTTAAATTCCAAAACACATGTACCTAACTCTTTAATCGATTAAGCTTAAATGAGTTTTTCCAAAAAAAAATTCAAGTTGATATCTTCACTGGAATTACAATTGTGTACACAAAAGGGTTAACAGATAGATCGACTGACAGACAGCCAGAATTGTTTTACTTAAACTTAAAATCTCGACATATCAGAACATTTTAGGCCTATTTGACTAATTTTTTTTTTAATTTTTATGAACACTGTAATTTCACGTAGATGTGAAAATAATAAAGAACATTTTGAAGACAGTTTTGTTCTCATTCACAAAAATATGTTTTTTCAATGTTTCGTTGTCTTTTTGAAAATCTCTTGTCTAAAGAGATTCTAAAAGCTCTTGCAACAACGCGAATCAAATTAAATGTATTTTTTAGATTTATTCTTGTTATTAGTGGTAAAACAGAAAAGTCCTTCGATTTTGCTATGAATATTTTAAAAATAGTCTTCAAGTAATAATTCATTGAAAATATTCAAAACATTTTTGTATCAAAAAAAATTATGATTTCTTTTTGTTTTAATTTTTTTAGATAATTGCACATAACATTTTGTATTCGGATCTAAAATTGCATTCTAAACATTTTTTCAAATAGCTTTTTCCAATTTTTTTGCGAACTCTTTCGAAAACACTGTACCTATATAAATACATTCCTATTCTATTTTTGCACCATTTTGTTACATTTTACTTTAAAACGTCTTCACACCGAATTCGTTTAAGCACACCATTCTCGATGGTATAGTTTCCCTAAATCAGCAATTTTGGGTCATATTCAAAGATTTATTTTCAATTTGAGGAACATTCCCGGCCAAATTGAATTGCCCCACTCAAAATCCCCCAGCGCAAACCGACTTCGTTTTAATGCAAAGTTTCAACCGTTATTTTTTCTTTGTTCGGCTGCAAGCTTAAAAAGTCGCGACGCCGCTTAATTTTCCTCGCATAAAATTACAGCGGCAGATGAATATTCCTTTAATTTAGCTTACTTCATGATCAGTTGAGGGTAACGAACTTGCAAATTCTAGTTAAAAGGTTCAGGCAACAGTGGCATGACAATAATGTTACTTCTATAATGTTACAATACCGGGTGTTCCATCACAGTGGACACAGATCGCTATCTCAAATTCTGAAGGTTTGGCGGTCGATAGGTAGGTCGATTAGGATATATCGACTTGACACCTGCAATTTTTTTGTTCTAAAAATAATGGCGAAAAAGGGGGCGGGTGATAAATTCTTATCAACTCGCCCTACACATCCTCTGCTAACTGAAACAGCAGTTTTAGAAAGATCTTTTAATCTTTTTTATAGCCTGGTGTTACACATTACATATGGGGCATTTCACGCCAACTAAGTGAGGTCAAAACAAAATCTGTTTGAAACGTCACACAGATCATAATATCACACAGATCATCACAATCGATAGTACTTGTTAAAAAACTAACTTCCCTAAAATTTTAGATTTTTTGAGCCACAAGGAGAGGGATGGTGAGGGTGAGAAAATACAAATTTTCGTTTCGACTCTAAAATTTCAATCTTTCTCGGTAAGAAAATGAAAGAAATTAAAAAGAAGGTTGCGATGGTTTCCGATGTGTTTTTTTTGCATAGAATACGATAAAATTATTTTCAAAAATATTGGGGGTAGTTTTCACCCTTATTTTGAGGATTGAAAGTTTAAAATCGAAATTTCGAAAAGTATGTCACGATTTTTTTTTCAATTTTTTTTTCTTTCTTTTTTTTTGTACTTTCGATTAATTTTTAATTCATAATGGGCGTCGACCAGGAACTGGCCCAAAAAACGGCCCAAACGTAAAAAACGTGGTTTTAGCGTATTTTCTCATCCTGTGCGATAGTAAATGGCAAGTAAATAATATATTCCAAGGTTTTTGGGGTCGCTGATTACGAATCTAACGTCAGATTTTCTAAAAACAAAATGGCGGATCCAGTATGGTAGTCAACTTTAAAAAAAAAATGGCTAAATTTTAATATTTAAAAAAATACCATCGTATTCTACGGGAAATTTTCTACGTTAGAATCGTTATCAGTTATAAAACCACGTTTTTTCACCTTTGGGCCGTTTTTTGGGCAAGTTCCTGGTCGACGCTCATTATTAATTAAAAATTAATCGGAAATACAAAAAAAAAAAGAAATTAATAAAAAAAAAGAAAAAAAAACCGCCATACTTTTCGAAATTTCGATTTTAAACTCAATCCTCAAAATAAGGGTGAAAAACTACCCCCAATAATTTTGAAAATATTTGTATCGTATTCTACGCAAAAAACACATCGAAAACCATTGCAACCTTCTTTTTTAATTTTTTTCATTTTTTTATTGAGAAAAATTGAAATTTTAGAGTCGAAACGAAAATTTGTATCTTTTCACCCTCACCATCCCTCTCCTTGTGGCTCAAAAAATTTAAAATTTTAGGGAAGTTAGTTTTTTTAGCAAGTACTATCGATTGTGATATGTTTCAAACAGAATTTTTTTTTGACCTCACTTAGTTGGCGTGAAATGCCCCATATATACATACATACATATGTGTGTAGGTATAAATATGTTCGTATTACCTTTAAAAGAACCATATTCACCAGAAGGTAGATAATTCTTCTCTAATAAAATTGTGGAATTCAATTATATTCCCACGAATTTCTTTAAATCAGAAAAAATTCAGTTTCGCCGTAATATTCTCAGAAAATTCCGACATATTTTAAATCGTAAATTCTTTTATCGTGAATTCTAATTATCGTAAAATATAAACTCATAACTATCTTTTGACAGAGCAGGATACGGTTTTCGCTAGTCGGATTACTTTTTTCAATAAGTTTCTTTTTTTTTTTGTGTTAAGGTAAACATTGGTCACTTGCTCTACAGGAAGTTTTTGAGTATGATTAATATCAACACAAAAAAAACAGTTGTCAGGGATACCCTTTTTAAAAATATATCATTTCATTCACTTTAGATTAAAACGAACTAAAAACTTTTTAACTAACAAGAGAAATTGGAAAAATATGTTAAATTGACAAATAAAATCAGTGAATGAAACAAAATAAAACAGCTTAATGACACGATGCTTTTAAAAAATTAAATTACTAACCCAATTTGAAGGTAAAATGAAGAATAAACAAATTATACATTTAAGTAGAATGTAGCTTTTATTTTTTTTTTTGGTGTAAACATATATAGGGCCTTTTTACTCAAAGTAATGGCAAATTTTTACGTTGAAATTGACAGTATTTCAAAAACAGCCTGTAAGATAAGTAACAAGTTTTTGACATGACACGAAAGAGAAAACTTATTGAAACAGTAAACCGACTCGAAAACCCCATCCATCTAAATTCGCTTTGTCAAAAGATATTTACGATTAAAATGGGTCTGAATTCTCTGGGATACCCTGTATTAACCACAGTAATCTCCATTTTATAAGACCATTTAGCCTTATGCTAGGAACAATTAATTAAATTCAGCAAATCCATTAGAAAATTGAAGATCTCTTCTGGTAGCAAACTGTGAGAGGTTGAAAAAGCTTTGGAAATTAAGGCTATTAGCACTACATTGATTTTCCTTATCTGTTTTAAGTGTGCCCCAGCATTTACTTTCTTTCAGCGTCGTTTTACAACTTTCGCAATAAATTTTCCTCGATTGTCGTGAAGATTAATATCGTTTAAACGAAAAAAGTTGCTAATTTAAATGCCGCATTTTTACATCGTACCGTCATTATCTCAAAAACCCTAATAAATTGAACTTTATCGTTATAATGAAATCTTTAGTTTCCTTTTTAAACATACGAGGAGTTTTCAGCAAAGACTAGGACTGTATAAATGTATGACATATATATACCGATAGCTTCATTTTCTGTTAACAAAATTGCTAAAAGTGAACCAATTCTCAAAGCTGAGCAAGGCACAGAAGACACTATCCAACAAGATTATCGGCAATCATAACCACACCTGCTCACTTTATTACCTCCTACCTGCTAACTTCAATGAACGCATATTGTATATACAGCTCTATGCATAAAAATAGCACCGACTGTATTTTACATTAAAAACATGAAATATAAAAGGCAAGCTTTAGTTGCATATGTTTAGCTTTTTATTACAAAAGAGTAATGATATAACAAAACATTACATATAACATATTGTTCCAAATAAACTCAAAATAAATGTAGCACATTCAGTTAACTTAGGCTAAAAAAATAGCACCGCTCGTGAAACATTTGTATGTTTCAGGAGTTTCAATTACTGTATAAGGAATCAAATAAAATTAAAAAGTTAAACTGTAACATATTAATACTTTGTTGTATAACCTTTGTTTTTCAAAACAGCAGCACAACGCCGTGGCATAGAGTCAACCAGCGCTTGACAACGCTGTAATGGAATAGCCGCCCACGCTGATTGCACAGCATACCATAATTCTGCTGTATTCTTCGGTTTTGCTTTAAAAACAGCTTTTTTAACATCTGCCCAATGATTTTCAATTGGGTTCAGGTCTGGTGGCTGAGCGGGCCATTCCATAACCTGAACTCGATTTTGTGCAAAAAAATACTTTTGCTAGTCTGCTGATATGTTTTGGATCATTGTCCTGCTGTAAGACCCATCTGAGCGGCATATTCCAGTCTACATAGGGCAACATTACTTCTCTCATTACATCAATGTAGACTAATGCGGTTATCGTAGGCTTGATCCAAAATATTGGCCCAGTACCTTGATACGAGAAAGAACCCCACACATTAATTTTTGCTCCGCCATGTTTAACGGTCTTGACTGTACACCGGGGTTTAAGTTCATCTCTTGTTGGTCTGCGGACAAATGTTCTACAGCCTGGAGTCCCAAATAACTCAATGTTCGACTCATCGGTCCAGAGGATATTTGTCCATTGTGCGAGAGGCCAGTTTAAATGTTCCCGAGCGAATTTGATTCTGTCATGAAGATGTTTCTTCTTGAGTAACGGTACTTTCCTAGGAGTCCTGGTCATCCAGTTTTTTCTCTATGAGCCTTCTTCTTATCGTAGATGTGTCTTGATTTGTTTATGAACAAAAAGTTCTTCTTTCGTGCAATGTTTTCCACGACCCATTTAATATTTAAATTAAATTAAAATTCAATTCAGATATTAACTATAGGCTTATGTTATGTTACCTTTGACTTCATTGTTCTATGCTGAAAGATGTTTAGATGTTACGGCGTCGAACTGCTATCATAGACTGAATTGGTGCTATTATTTTACACAGGTCAATATTGATTTTATTTATAGAAACAGGGATTTCCCCTACCGAAACGAGAATTTTCCGGACTTCATTAGTTTCAGAGACTCAGTGGATCTCAAACAAATATCTTATGAACACTTTTGAATGCATATAGCAGAGCAGTCAATACGTGATTATGGAGTTAATTTGAGTATTCACATTGGTGCTATTTTTTTTGCACATAGCTGTACATATTTATGTAGGTACTTATATTTGCTTTGAGTTGTACAGAAATAAGGGCCATCAAATTGTTTCTGAACTAACTGAAAATGTTCATACAACTCTCTCTCATAATTCCTCACATTTAAAATAATGTTCTCGTTTTGTTTCAGGTAATTGTAATAAAGGAATATCGTGTACGGAACGAAGCTCCTCACAGCACACGGAATTGCACAGGTGATATGAATATCATGTAGATATTAACAAAGAATACTAAGCAACGGAGCACTGAGGTGTGAATTAAATGATTCAACATAAAGCATTGGGGTTTTGCGACTCCTGGGACTACATTTTATTTGCTAAAACAGTTGTTCAGTACTTGTCATTATGTATTACATACATACAATAAAGGGGCCTGTAAACTTCTTGAAAAACGGCATCAATTAGCTTTTATTTTATTTTTCAAATGTTGTAATAGTTGTATTTATTTTTATTTAGCATTTATTGTTTATTTATTTTATTGTTGGATTTATAAGAATGATACAGACAGATGATAAGATTGCTTTCCCTTTCTCATTAAATGGCTCATGGGGAAGACTGTAGTATTTGCCATTTTGCATGTGCCCAAAAGAAAATGATAAAGTTATTCAAATTTGAGCGTCCAACCACTTTAGTAAATGACTTAATATACATAAATACCTCGAAAACTGTATACACGGTGGAGACTTTAACTGGAATATATTCGCTAGCGGGGTGGTGAATGATTTTTCAAAAATTCCCGAGACACGTCAACTTTTAAATGTATTTACCTACATTTTGCAAGTAATATGAAAAATATAGCCCTTCAGGGGTGGCTGACACCACCCTCGACATGATTTTTTCAAATGCAACCCTATGGCTCGTGACCCCTCATTGTAAAGCTGGTGGAAAGAGGAATCCAACGCACTGATCAAATTTTAATTTTTAGTATGTTTGTAAGGTTGCATTAAATTAAAATAATTTAAAAATTAAATTTATTTTCAACGTAACAATTGTTCAAAATGTGCACCATTCACTTGTTGGCAGCATCCCAGTCTGTGGTAGGTTTCGTCCCTTACATTATGCAACATTTGCGGTGTTATTTTTCCGATTTCCTCTCTTATCCTTTCCTGCAGATCTGCTATGCTGTTGGGTTTCTGAATGTAAACCCTACTTTTAAGATGCCCCCACAAAAAGAAATCCAGTGGTGTAAGATCTGGAGATCTTGCTGGCCACTCAATATTACCTCGCCTCCCAATCCACCTACCGGGAAAAATTCTGTCCAGATACTGACGAACAATGGCAGCATAGTGGGGTGGGGCCCCATCTTGCTGAAACCATAACCTCTCGTCGGTCAAGTTAGGGTTTAAGGGGTTTGGAAATAAATGACATAGCACTGGCATTAGTTCGTGCTGGAGTAAACGCAAGTATCTTGCTCCATTAAGAGTGTCATCAAAGAAAAATGGTCCTACAATTTATCTTGTATTATTCCGGCCCACACATTAGCTTTCTGTGGGCGCTGAGTATGAAGTTCCCTCATCCAATGGGAGTTCTCTTCAGCCCAGTAACGACAATTTTAGCGATTTACGTGCCCATTTAATGTAAAAGTAGTCTCGTCAGAGAAAACTATCCACTCTAAAGATAACTGGTTTTGATCAATACAAGTCATCAATAAATCGCAAAATTCCACTCGTCGATCTCTCTCTTTTTTCGTTCTTTCATTCTCACTCGTTTTTTCTCATATTTAAGTATTTTTAAAACTGTTTTGTGATTAAGATTACTATCACGGGCCAGTTTAAGGAGCCTGAGTGATTGGATTTTCTTCTAGAGCAAGCAACAAATTCAACTTCGTGTCGTTATCAACAACAGCCTGCATCTTACTCGGTACTTTCCTGACATGACCCATCTCTCGATATTGTGCCTCAATTTTACTAATGGTACCTTGATTTAGTGGTGGCAAGTCAGGATGCGTTTCTCGAAACAAGCGAACAACTTCGCATTGAGTTCGCGCCCTATCATCATATCCAATCATCATCAAAATTTCGATTTTTAGTGATTAAAGTTAAATAAGACATTTTCACCAATTTGAAATAACACTTCGTTTCAAACTCTGAATACAGCATACAAACTAAATTACTCTTTGCGGCCGTTTAAAAACACTAGCAAAAAAATAACAAATATCAGCTGTGGCAAAAAAATTGCTTGGGATTTTTTGTGGGGACATATGAAAAGTAAGGTTTACATTCCAAAACTAAACAACACACATTTTGAGTACAAAATTGTTGCGTTAAAAATAAATTAAACTATAAAATTACGTTTTAATTGTATGCAACCCTCAAACATACTAAAAATTAAAATTTGATCAGTGCGTTGGATTCCTCATTCCATCAGCTTTACAATGAGGGGTCACAAGCCATAGGGTTGCATTTGAAAAAATCATGTCGAGGGTGGTTTCAGCCACCCCTGAAGGGCTATATTTTTCACATTACTTGCAAAATGTAGGTAAATACATTTAAAAGTTGACGTGTCTCGGGAATTTTTTTGAAAAATCATTCACCACCCCGCTAGCGAATATATTCCAGTTAAAGTCTCCACCGTGTATTTTAGGTATATGGAATATCTTCCACTCATGAGATTATGTCCTAAAACCGTTCATTTTTAGGACAGACAATGGTTATTAAAGTAACTTTAAATTTATGGGTATGGATGCCAAATATAACGTAAAATATAAGCGCTAAGTGGATTTTGTATTACAAAGTATTTTGAAAATCTTATGATTTTATTTTGATATTTTAAATGTTCTTCAATACAATTTTAAAACTTGCAACCAAATGATGCAGTAATGCTAACCATTGGTTGTAATTAAACAATACAAAACAAAAAGTTGCAGAACAGACAAAAGTGTTTTGGGGTGTCCATCGTCAGACGTGTGTGGGGTGTAAATCCCTTAGGAAGCGCGTTACAAAAACTCAAGGTTTTCTTCATCATTTCACTTGCTCTATACGTCTTCTAATTTTGACCACATGTTTTAGAAACACCTTGTACATATAACTTACGTATTGGTTATCCCTTAAAGTCGATTCCAATTTATGAAGTTAAATTACAATAAGAAGCAAAGTCCCGATAAAGTAGTTTATCAAATCGGCACGCGCTAGCAGTCTTCTTTTCACTTAAGAGTTTCTGGAAACTTTGCCCTCTTTAAATCAGTACTTCGTGAAGTTTAAAGCAATAAATAAAACCGAGATGTTTCAATCTGGTTTTTGTACGGTAATTATTAGCTTTTGCTGAAATATTACGAAATTGAAAACTTAATAAAACCGATACAAACACGGTGCTGTAATCTTAAACAAAAGCGTATAATATTTTGCCGATTCGAATAATTTGTTTTCGTTCACTGACTTAATTTAAGGGGTCTTTTTCTTTAAGTCTACGTTGACTATGAAAAAAATTAAACATTTTTTGTAGAAGGAATATATATATCGTTTTGACATTTTGCAGGTATATTTATTCTCACTTTAACAGTACAAAAAACAAAATTTTGGATTTTTACTTGCTTTTTTGTCACACGATTTTTTTTCCAAAAAAAACAAAAAAAATAACGCTTGCCATGATTTCGAACGTCTGGAACATCTGAAAAATAAAATAAGTAAATTAGTAAGAGTTAAAAATCACTACAACCCAGATCAAAAGTAACTTTTTTCACCGAAAAATAACAAAATCGTGGCCGTTAAAAAAACATTTTTGAGATCGGAATCAACTGAAAATCGGAAAACGCGTTACCTATTTTTTTTATTCGTTTGGTCAGGGCTATAGCTATAAATGTCTATAATAAATATTAAAAAATCAGGGCAATCGGTTGAGTAGTTTTTCTTAAACCATGTCAACCAGGTAAAAACCCTGGTTTCGAGAAAATCGAGTTTAACCGGCACTTTTGTGCTTCAGAAGCACTTGAAGTTGTTTTTTTTTTTTAGTTTAAGTGGAAAAGTTCATATAAACGTACATATGTATGTCCTAAAACGTTAAGTTGTCGATATACAGGATGCTACATGTTTTATTTTCTTTTCGGATTATTCGATTTTGCAGTTATCTTACAAATTAAATATAGAAGATAAAATGAAACAGCCACAAAAAATTGGGTTTGGCTAGCAGCTTCGAGAAGGCGAATCAGCGAACCGATATTTTTTAACCAAACCGTAACTGCTGAAAGATATCGCAAACATCGCAGTGATTTATTAGAAAGCTTTATCAATGAGTTACATGTCGATGAACTTACGAAAGGGTATTTTCAGCAAGATAATGCACATACCGTTTGTCAACAACGACTCGATTGGCGGATTTTGCTGCGAGGTCTCCTGTTATGGACTATTTTATATTTTATTACTTCAAAAACATAGCTCTTAGGAGCACACGTCACATTACCGAATTATAAACAATTCGAAAACGCATTTGACAACATGGCACCGAGTTCGTTTTTGTGCATTCACATTGAAGAATATTTTGAACATTTTTTCTTTTACACATTAAGATTAACGATCACGATCAGATTAAATACTGTACTGTGCTGCCAAGTATAATATGGATAATTTGGATAATTTATTTGTATTAATATAATGGATAATTTATTTGTATGTTAGTATAAGGATTTTCTAGGACCACTAGGATTATTAGCGCGAAATGAAATTGTCATGCCACATTTAAGTTGAAAATTATAAAACGATTAAGTGGTTTTTCTATCTTATAAAAAATCGATTTTTTTACTTATTTTAAAAGTAAACACTATCAAAAACAAGTTTTGAGTACTTTTAGAGCGATATTTAAGTTTCAAATTGATTAGTGAAAGTATAAAGCAAGACGCCTCGAGACAGCATTTTCGAGGCTTCGGTGTGTTTGGATCTTATTCCACACCCCACCTTCTTTTCAACATGAACAATAGATTGAGGATGCAGGAAGAGTATGAGTAGGTCTTATATATGACCCAAGCATGGCAGATTGAACGTAAGCAACGGTTTTTTTTAATTATTCTAAAAACATTAAATTCTATTTTCTCGAAACCATTTTTTTGTCAAATGTTCCAGACGGCCGAAATCATGTCAACCGTCATTTTGAATGTTTTTTTTTAAATTCGTCTGACCAAAAAACCAATGTAAAAATCCAATAAAAATGTTTGTACTCTTAAAGTGTCAACAAATATACCTGCAAAATTTCAAAACTACATATTGATTCCTTCTCTAAAAAAATGTTTCCATTTTTTTCACTATCAAGGTAGAAAGAGCCTTTAAAAAAATATTCATGCATAAAAACTCACTTATTTGGTGTCACTGAACTCAGAAAATTATGAAGATTTCAAATACGTATTATTATTTAAATCTTATTCGTTTAAAAATCATAGATTGATAACACTTTGGGTGAAACCAGGGGCTTATATGTAAATGGACCATGTAAATGTCGTTTTTATGTTACAACCTTGACATTTGTTATAATTATAAGATGCTGAAAATTTAAAAACTTTCAGTCTGAATAGAGTAAAACATTTTTTTATTTGCATACTGCAAATAGTGCTGAAATAAATTAGCGTCATTCAAATTCGTGAAAAGGAAAAAAATTGCGTAAATTGTACATACATATGTATATGTATACGTGTTCGTTCGAGCGAATTCATCTCTCGGGCGCTGTTGTGCTTATGCACATGTAGTTAATTGGAGTCGTTTTGCTTGTTTTGTTAAATACGTAGATACGTTATAGTGATAGGATTGGCGGAGCTACGAGCTACGAGCTACGAGAATTTCACCTACTATTTAGTATAGTAGAATTAGGATTTAGCCGAAAAGTAACTGACACTTCACCAAAAAAAATTGCTTTTTGTAGAGGAGGCTGAAAATATTAAATATCGTTTTTTGGCAACAATTTAAAATTATTGCTACATTGTTTAAATAATTCGTAAAGGTGCGAAAATCAGGTTTTTTGAAATAAAAAAGAGAATAAACTATATAAATAGAGAGTAAACTATACAAAAAAATTTTCAGATAAAAAATGTAACTAGTAAAAAACCCTACAAAACCCGTCAAGAAATTTGCAAATCGGTTAATTTGTTTATCTGCAAAATTCTGTATAAAAAAACCGTCAAAATGGCCCCTTATTTCAATTGTTTATAACTAATTAATTTTAAAAGTATTGGAAAATGTAGGTATCGGTGTACTTAAAAAACGGTGAAAATTTCAAATCGATATATTTTTAAGTTTTGCAAAAAGTAAATTGTTTATTAAAAAGGTGCTTTCGTAAAACAGCCCTTCATTTTTTTGTACACATCATAGAGTAACGATTCAAAATGGATTATCTTCTTGATGAGTTGGACTATCAAGTACGTCCGTTTTAAAATTATAAACAAATGAAATAACTCGTTCGTTTTTTATCGTACACTGTTGAGACTAGAACAATTTTACAGCTACGATTTTTCTGCGAATTTAAAATAAAATAAATGTTCCAAGTAACTTGGGAGCCGAGTTTTTTTTCTTTTCTTGCACTCATAACTTAAATTAACACAGTAATAAGATCAAATCTTGCTTTGTATTATGTAAGAATTTCGAAAGTATGTAGTAGTCGGTTTCGTTTACAGCATTATAATAATGTGCATCGTTATTTTAGTAACGCGCGTGGATGCATGAGTGATGACGGCACGGCAGCGGCAGCAGTGTGGTTCTCCTGCGCACATATTTTCTTTCGGTCGCTTCAAAATCACAGCGCGCGAAAAAATTTAGGGAAAAGAATTTAGAAAAAAATTTAGGGGTACAAATCGACTAATTCCACTCTACTAATTTATGTAGTACTATTACGTACTTCTATGATTTTTTTTGCATTCTAAATGTAACTATAATGAAACAAAGTATTTATTGCCTATATTCTTTATAACCAGTAGGTATTACAATTCTTTTTTTACCTTAACTGGTCTGGTGTCGTCAAACAGACTACGCCATAAAAATAATTGTTTCCTATTGGTTCGTGACCACCTACGTACCACCCCTTCAACCTAATCCTTCTCTTATTGAGACAACAAAATGACAAAATATCTAATCCTGCAATATAAAAAGCCTGCCTGTAAAAAACCCCTAAACCAATTTGAAGTAGATGTGCAGAAAAACAATAAAGTTTAGTTCTTGCTGGATTTTTCTTTTTCTTTAATATTCAGATAATTTGATTGTTTTACCTTATTTATCTTCGGCATAGATTTATATTGTTTATTTGTAGTAAAATTAATAAACATGTTATTTCTCAATATATCAGCATACAATTTCTTTAGTTCCGTATTTCATTTTTATTTTTGTTTTACACACTCTTTTTTTACATATCCCTCCCTATTCAGTAATGTTCATAATTTATATATCTAATGAATAATTATAATTATTTTTGTATTTTTATTCTGTCTTTAAAAATAGTAGACTCTGAGACGACGCTTGACCATTCATTTGACAAATGTGGCACCAGACCAGTTAAGAGTTAAAAACGATTTATTCATATACTTATGTCGTTTTTTCCCACATACATATGGATGTTTCTCATCGTAGAGGTCCCCATTATTTTCTGTTTGTGGAAACTGAAGCGGGGCCACGCTCTATTTGCCTCGGAAAAGATTCTGTTTGCCTTGATATATGGCACAATCACGTGGCCCGGATATAACTTCCCTTAAACCTTTCGATAACCCCTTCGTGGCTTTCTAAAATCTATTATCGCCGCATCTCTCTACCGTTTCGCGTAGAAAATTTGTTCTTTTTGCTGAGATAGATGTATAATAAAACGATTTCGTCGCTTATGATTTTTTAGACAGATACTGTCTAAAATTTTTTTTGTCTTTAGACTATTTAAGTGATATTAAATATAATAACAAAAGCAATACATTCACGCCGTATAACCATATTTGAATGTAAAACTTACCTTCTTAATGAACATGACGACGTAGCTTTGTTAGCAGTAATCTCATGAACTGGCGAAGGTTCGTAAAAACTTTGTAGCATCAGATAAATTTCTATATTTGTCTTCTAGTAGAGTAGAATTAGTCGATTTGTACCCCTAAACGAAGAGTAACTGACACTTCACCAAAAAAAATTGCTTTTTGTTGAGGAGGCTGAAAATATTAAATATCGTTTTTCGGCAACAATTTGTAATTATTGCTACATTGTTTAAATAATTTGCAAACGTACGAAAATCAGGTGTTTTTGAAATAAAAATAGAACCGTAAACTATACAAAAAAATGTTTCAGATAAAAATGTAGCTAGTAAAAAAACCCTACAAAACCCATCAAGAAATTTGCAAATCGGTTAATTTGTTTATCTGCAAAATTGAATAAACCGTCAAAATGGTCCCTTATTTCAATTGTTTATAGCTAATTATAAAGTAAGCTTTGTGACTTTAAAAGTATTGGAAAAATGTAGGTATCGGTGTACTTAACAAACGCTGAAAAATTCAAATCGATATGTTTTTAAGTTTTTGCAAAAAGTAAATTGTTTATTAAAAAGGTACTTTCGTAAAGCAGCCCTTAATGTTTTTGTAAACATCATAGAGTAACGATTCCAAATGGATTATCTTCTTGATGAGTTGCACTATCAAGTACATCGAAAAAATTAATTGAATTTCACAAATTTTATTGTTTAATGGTAATGATAATCGTTGAATAATATTATTATATATAAATTAAATCGCTTGGACTAATTTGATTAAAGTTGTGAGTATTCCCAAAGTCATTTCTTTCACGAGCTACCGCGAATTAAAAAATATATCATTCTACGATGTATAGTTTCGGAGATAATCCGATTTTTTTCGTGCGCTGTGATTTTGAAGCGACCGAAAGAAAATCTGCGCGCAGGAGAACCACACTGCTGCCGTTGCCGTGACGTCATGACTCATGTATCCACGCGTTTTACTAAAATAATGATGCACATTATTATAATGCTGTAAACGAAACCGACTACTACATACTTTCGAAATTTTACATAATACGGAGCAAGATTTGATCGTATTACTGTGTTAATTTAAAAAAAATTGAATAAGTTATGAGTGCAAGAAAAAAAAACGGCTCCCAAGTTACTTGGATCATTCATTTTTTTTTAAATTCGCAGAGAAATCGTAGCTGTAAAATGATTCTAGTCTCAACATTGTACGATAAAAAAACGAACGAGTTATTTTCATTTGTTTATAACTTTAAAACGGACGTACTTTTCAATGTCAATTTTAAACAATTAAATTTGTGAAATTCAATTAATTTTTCGATGTACTTGATAGTCTAACTCATCAAGAAGAGAATCCATTTTGAATCGTTACTCTATGATGTTTACAAAAAAATTAAGGGCTGTTTTACGAAAGCACCTTTTTAATAAACAATTAACTTTTTGCAAAAACTTAAAAATATATCGATTTGAAATTTTCACCGTTTTTTAAGGTACACCGATACCTACATTAATTTTCCAATACTTTCAAAGTCACAAGATGGGTTTTGTAGGGTTTTTTACTGGCTACATTTTTTATCTGAAACATTTTTTTGTGTAGTTTACGGTTTTCTTTTTTATTTCAAAAACACCTGATTTTCGCACCTTTGCGAATTATTTAAACAATGTTGTAATAATTTTAAATTGTTGCCAAAAAACCATATTTAATATTTTCAGCCTCCTCTACAAAAAGCAATTTTTTTTTGGCGAAGTGTCAGTTACTTTTCGGCTAAATCTTAATTCTACTATACTATTCGAGAGTCTTGCTCCCTGTGATGAAAATATATGCTTATATTTAGAGAACGATAATTCGACATCTACTTATGTAATCCAGGCATAATTAAAATACTCTTTGCACTCACTTAACGGATCTGTAGATGCACCATCGCAAATTTGTCTTAATTTTGTAAAACCGGTGTCTTTCTTCAATACACTTTCGAACTTATTTTTAACTGTCTCATTTATTGCGCAACCTATAGCTTGTAGCAGCAAACTTACTTCATCCACTATTTGTAGTGACTCCGCTAACGACAACTCACTGTTCTGTAATTTTTGTATGGCGTCATAGAAGTCTTTATAGTTACTATGAATAGTTTTTAAAGCAGTTTCAACGGAAACGTCTTGAAATTTGGTCTGGTTCTCCTTAATAGCTGCAACTTTGGCAATATTGAACTGTAAAATAACGTTTGCACGTAGGTCATTTTATCATTAAAGTGTAATACCGACGCCGGTGACATAAACACCTCGAACACACTAATAATAACGCTAGAGTCTGTCTGACGGTCGGGCGAAACCGCTGAAGTCAATGATCGGCCAACCCAACTCATGAAGATCAATCAACTCAGATAAGTTCAGATTTGCAAAATGTTTAGCAGTTTCAGAGTTTTGCAAGTTAAGGGGGTTAATACAATTAGACGGGCTAAAATTACGCATTAAAAAACATTTTTTTTACCAAGAAGATTTTATTTAATCATTACAAAACTTTGTATATTTGTTAAGATAAGAATGAAGAATTCAAAATTTTTTATTTTTGGAAAACAAATTTGCACGCTGGTGCAAAGTGGACCTACAAAAAAAAACAGCAACCACTCTGGACGTCGTAATTTTGATCTGTAACGATCCAGGAAATAAAATTTATATTAAAAATACATATGATTTGTCGGTAAACCTCAAAAAATAAAAAAAGTTTCTACGTTTGTCAGAGGTTTTTCGAAGAAATCGGTGATTTTCTTTATTTTTTTCAGACACTATTGCATTCATAATTAAATTTTGCAACATAAAATTTCAAAACATTTATAGGTTTACAGACAAGCTAAGAGTATAAAGAAGAAACCCTGAAAGTTTCAGCCAAATCGACCGAGTAGTTTTTGAGTAATCGTGGTTGCCAATTTTGAAAATGTTGTTTTGAGTAAAATTCGTTTAAAGTTTTAATACCGAAAAATGGTACTTACGACTCAGTCAGCGAGTCCAGGGGCGTACCAAAGGCCTTCAATCTCTTCGTACATGCTGTTATGCATCTGTTGTAGTTCTTTGTGAGCAAGATACAATAGATAAAACTTTCACTAGGGCCGACCACTCTCGTATACCTGCTGCGCGCTGAAAAAGGCGTTCTCGAAAAATGACGAAAAAAAATATAAGGAGTTCGAATTTCGCTCTGAAACTTTCACGAGCGTATTCTACAGGAAATTTCATAACTTTTTAGAGAAAAAAACTATTTTTTTGACCACCTAATTGTATTTACCCCTTAATCTTCCGAAGAAACAATTACCTCAATGCGTTCAGTGTTAAGTGAAGTAACTATAAGTAATAAGTTGTTTTGTTGCACTGCGTCATTTACCCCGACATCGTTACTTAGAATTTTGTCTCTGTTGCAAGGGTTATAAGTTTATCTTTGTTTCCCCAGATAAAGTTTTGTTTTTGACTTATTGTAGTATAGCAGTGGCTATGGAAAATTTGTTTTCCTGGAGAAGCGAATTCAATGTAGGGAAGGTTGTTTACAACTGGGAGATAACTTGACTCATAGGGACAGTTTTGAATACTCAATCGATAAATAAGTATAGACTGAATTAGATTGGAGGCGTCTCGTTTCGTTAGAACAGTAGAGGGTCATTGTTTTTTTCTAATAGGAAGCTATATTTTACTTATGTTGGCATTTTATTTATATTAAAAAACGTCATTAATGAAGCGTGAGTTTTATATACATATGTAGGTGAGATTACAGACAGTATCATTCTGTATTCTATGTCTATATTCGCAAAACTGGCAAAAACCTTAAATATAACAATCCGGAACATGGGCTCAAAGGGGATAAACCATAATTCATAATTAAGAGTTCTACCAAACTTTTTCCTCTACGTATGATTTACATCTCTATTTTAACGAACGCGCACACAGATTAAAACAAAAGTAAGAACGGAAACAAACAAGTTGCCACTGACATATGTTGTATTTACACGAAATAAAGGCGTATAATTGGTAACGTTCAGCAGATAAAATCGGATGATACTGAAATATAAAATAAACCGTCTGTTTCGATATATCAGCAAATTTTAAAAGCACTTGCTTGTTTTAGAGGGGTGTATAATTTGTAAAATATAGGAAAATGTAATGAGAATAAATAAATATGTACATTAACGAAATGTCCAGCTTGTTTTGGAAAATTAAACCAAATAAATTTCGTATATTTTGTATAGCATACCGTATCTCTAAATTCAATTGTTTTGAAAATATTGACAATCAAATGTAAAAATACCATAACGCATCTTATTTAAGAAATAACAATTTATTTCATGATACTTACTTGGTATGAAATGTTGTCGTATTTTCCCGCTGCTTTAGTTCAAGTTTTATTATCAAGTACATATATTACAATAAACAAAAAATAATCTAAATGAGTTAAGGATTCAAAACAAGCAATAAAGTACAGGGCGTTCTATTTAAGAAAAGTGACAGATGACACTACCAACCATATGCCAAATAATGACGTCACTGATAGACTGAAGGCACACTAAAGGAGAATAATTTTAGTTGTATTTTAATTTTTAATGGTACAAACAAATAAACACCAACACACTAATAGAAACTAACGCACGTTTCAACACACAATGGCACAGTAATTAGTTTGTTGAGCGTCCACCAGGTGGCGTAACGCATATATTGAATTTCCTATAGCTTTGCCCGCGAACTGCGCACAACGAACGTAGTACGAGATAGAACGACTATACCCGAGATATATATGAGTTCCCACAAACCAACAATAACATACTGTACTTCTCGAATCATTCAAGATTGCAGTTATCAAAGGAATTACCACAGTTTCAGGTTTTGTGTACTGACGTTCAAAATTTCTCATCCCTTTCAGTCATACTCCTTCTCAGGGACACGATTTTTTGTGTGTGGTGTAAACAATGTTATGTAAATATTTGAAGAAAAAATATTTAGTTCTCATAAAAAACAATATTTCTACTTACCATTTTATTTAAAACTTCAATCAAATCTGTCGAAAAAAAACAACAACAAAACAAACACCTTTAGAAACCACTTGTTACCACATTCGTAGGAATGACGAACTAATTTGAGATGTGTTCTGTAATTTGAAATTTCACCAAAAAAAACGGAGGTAGTGGAATGTATTACTAGTATATAAGGGTGCTTTTTTTGGCGACTATTTTTTTTTCACCCTAAATTTTGTTGGAAATACCTAAAAAAAATTTCCTTAAAATATGAGCACTTAATATTAATATTAAGTAGGTACTCGACCTTAGCGTGTGAAGATTTCCCATTTAAAATACACGTAAACTAGTTTTTTTTTTAAATCTCTATAACTCAGCGGCATTTTATGCTATTTCAACGTTTAAAAAAGCAAATTACTCTGGATTAAACGATCTATAAAAAGTGCCCATTGCGACGTAACTGTAACTTACACCGGTGAGACAGTACAGGTCACTAAACTCAATTTTTTAAGGAATTTCTGGATTTTTCGTTGTGATTTCATAAATGGCTATAGCTACACGAAAAATGTAAACGACAAAGTTGTAGCAAATTAAATTTCCTACAAAAAATCTCCTGTGAATCGAATCTCTATTATTGATATTTCTTGAGTAATGAGCTTTGATTTTTTTTATAACTTGCGATTTTCATGAATTTGTGACTCAAATCTTTAATTCTATTCATTTTTCATTTTTTTTTCATACCATATTAGATATATATCATATTTTTGGATTCCTCATATATTATAAGTATACCCAAAAAAATTTATATATAAAGGACTATTACATACAACGGGTTTTTGTTCTATGAAAAGATAAAGAAAAACTTTTCTTCGTATTGTTTTCTTGAATTACAGCTTAAATATTTTAGGTTACTTACCTTTTATTATTTTCCTAACTTTGGAAAAATAGATAATAACTTAAAAATGTGAGAAAAAAATGAAAAACGAATAGATTTATAGATTTGAGTCGCAAATTCATGAAAATCGGAAGTTATAAAAAAAATCAAAGCTCATTATCTCGAGAAATATCAATAATAGAGATTCGGTTCACAGGACCTTTTTTGTAGGAAATTTAATTTGCTACGACTTTGTCATTTTTCCTGTAGCTACAGCCATTTATGAAATCACAACGAAAAATCCAAAAAATCCTGAAAAAAATTGAGTTTAGTGACCTGTATTGTCTCACCGGTGTAAGTTACAGTTACGTCGTAATGGGCACTTTTATAGATTGTTTAGTCCAGAGTAATTTGCTTTTTTAAACGTTGAAATAGCATAAAAGCCGCTGAGTTATAGAGATTAAAAAAAAACTCTAGTTTACGTGTATTTTAAATGGGAAATCTTCACACGGTGAGGGCGAGTACTTAATATTAATATTAAGGGCTCATATTTTAAGGGATTTTTTTTTAGGTATTTCCAACAAAATTTCGAGACGGGAATGAAAAAAAATAGTCGCCAAAAAAGCACCCTAATACATATCTCATAGGTATAATATGCATTAAGTCTCCAATTTGCTATTTCAAGCCCATAAAACTTGCTGAAAAATGATGTTCTGCAGGGGGACGCTGTAACCGAAAGGGTTATAGACGTTTGTGTAGAAACTTTGGTGGCGCTTTAAACACGCTAACTTTAGCAGTTGCTAGTGATCCACCATTTTACCAGTGACTACCATTTTAATCCGCGGTAATTTTCTAACTGACATAATCAAAATCACCAATTAAATACATAAATACACATACCATGTATAATGCTTTAGTTTATTCAGAAGTTATAAAAAAAGTTCGGCTATAAAAGGGCACTTGTGAAGCATCGAGGAACGTAAAATTGAATATTTTTTCCGTGTGTCTGTCATTTGTCAAGTCGGATGAGGCATATTTCCGGCGTAACAGTGCGTACAACGCGATACGGTTATGAAAAACCGACGCACGAGGAGACGTATGAGTCATTAGAAGGGGATGAGCGCTATCAGAAAATTTCCCGACGCAACCATCTATAAACTTTTCGCATTAACTTGTTTCCTAAAGGCTTGGCCTCAATAAAATCTATAATAAAATGTATTATTAATTGTTCTATCACGATGATTAATCGACGCGGAGCAGGATCATTCTTAAAAGTCATACGGCCATGCGGCAACTTCACCATTATTTTTTTAATGAAAACGTAAATCACGTTTTATGCTAACTCTCAGGCGGTAGATATATGATTTCGTCTCTAATGAAATGCGGAACCATTAATTTCTATGTTCGAAATTTTATTATTTTTTTTTCCTTGTCTCCATGGATAAACTTTTTATCGTAAACCGTTGCTATACACTGTGTCCCAAATTCGACGCTCACCATACATTTCTTGGTTTAAAAATCTAAAATTTTATTATAAATCATTACTTTCTATGTTTATATTTATAATTGTTTTCCTTGTCTTCGTGGTAAACTATTTATCATAAACCGTTGCTAAAACACTGCATTCTAAATTCATTGTTCTCCATACATTTTCTTAGTTTGAAGGTCTAACATTTATTTCATATAATATTTTCGTCGCTGTTCTGAAAGACAACAATCACATGCAACTGTTTTTGATCGTGAAGTTTTAAAAAAAGGGATAAAGATAACGATGGAATAATGAAGAACCCAGATTTTCATTGCCATTTCTTTAAATTGTTGACTTGTTAATAGATTTTCAAACAATAATTCTGTGTTCTTTCGAGTTATATATAATTAACAGTTTCGAAAACGAAAATTCTGAGTTCTTAATTATTACGTAGATATCGTTATCTCCCCCATCTTTTCAAAATTTCCAAATGTATTATAATCTGATCTCATTATAGTACGAGATCCGGCTGCAAGATTGTTACGTTCATCGAGTATTTAATCAAAATCAAATTTTTATATACAATTATAAGAGGGGCAATATGTTTTGGCCGGGTTGCCTATTAAAATGGGCACGCTAGTATTTTTAATTAGGTAAATTATTGTTAATTGAATTTTTGGAAGAAAAATTAATCACTAGTTATTTAAATAAACTATACTCCACTTCACAGAAATATAAGTAAATAACTTGAAAAGTGATAGTTACTGTTGCGCACTTGGCCCCAACCTCTTCGCAGTCAGGTGTAAGCAGGTAGGTAATATTTTGTTACATTCATGACATATTTTCATCAATTATATATCAAATTAATGCTATTTTTTTCTGTACATGATAATCTACCTCTGCTTATGTAAAAGTGGCCGCAAATAGGAGTTTCTAGCTGTTAAAGATTGTTTAGAGTGAAAGAAAACGCCATACATCATTCGTTAGGCAAGGATGGCGATAGGCAGCTGTGAGAGTTTTTAATGCCATTGCGCATGTGTCGATATCTAGTGTTCTCAACTAGGCAGCCACATTGTCATTCTAACCTGTTGTGTTGTTTTGGAGCTCGTAATACACAACGTTGTTTTATTTAACTTAACATATAGAGACATCCAAAAAAACGTCATCAACTCTGGCTATGAACGAGAGAGATGGAAAGAGCGGTCATGTCTAAGCTTTTCGGTTATGTCAAACTTTTGACAAGTGACAATTTGTAAAATAAACAATGTCTGTCATATGATGTGACAGTCTTGACAAGTGAATAAGGTTATAAATTCGATTAAGAATAGAAAAACGTCTTTTTTTCTCGGCCAACTTTGATGACGTTTTTTTTGGATGTCTATATATAATTACGTTTGTTAAAGTAAAGTTTAAGTTTTAAAAAAATATAAAAAATAAAAAATAAAAATGTAATATAGGTTTTAATAATTATTTAATCATTTTTTCAATGTTTCGTTTAATTTATATATCTCAAATAAGCTGTCGTATTTACTGAATATTTAATTAATATGTAATCCATAATAAAAAACCTAAATAAAATTGAATATTTTCTGAAACATGACCTGCATAATATAATTTTCTTCTACATAAATAACCCAGATTATTATTTTTCATAAATATACTTTTTTTTTCTAATTTTATAAAGGAAAGACAACTTGATTTTTTATTAAAAATAAATGTTTTTTCATGTTTATGTAATTTTTAATACAACCACACAAAAATATAATAATTATATTTGTTTAGGAGTATTCGAAATTTGTTTCTACTACTGTTTGCGCCGTTGGTTGAGAACACTAGCTATCGACGCATGCGCAATGGCTTTAAAAACTCTCACAGCTAGCTATCGCCATCCTTGCCTAACGAATGATGTAGCGCGCTAACTCTCTTTCACTCTAAACAATCTTTAACAGCTAGTAACCACTTTGCGGCCACTTTTACATAGGCAGAGGTAGTTTATCATGTACAGAAAAAAATAGCTTTAATTTGATATATAATTGATGAAAATATGTCATGAATGTAACAAAATATTACCTACCTGCTTACACCTGACTGCGAAGAGGTTGCCGCCAACTGCGCAATGGCAACTATCACTTTTCAAGTTCTTTACGTATATTTCTGTGAAGTGGAGTATAGTTTATTTAAATAACTAGTGATTCAATTTTTTTCCAAAAAAATCAATTAACAATACTTAATAATTAAAAATACTAGCGGGCACATTTTAATAGGCAACCCGGCCAAAACATATTGCCCCTTTTATAATTGTATATAAAAATTGGATTAAATACTCGATGAACGTAACAATCTTGCAGCCGGATCTTAGACTACCATTGTATTTCAGAATAATGATTAAAATATAAATAATAAATAATGTTTTGAATCAACTCCGAATAATGATAAAAAAATCATCAGCAAGCTTTAGATCTGTTTTGGATTGGGTTTTATTTTTTTTTAACAGAGAAAATGTACCTATACAAATTTATGTGGCAGTGTATTCTATGTCACAGTGTTTTCAAGTGAAACAGAGCAGTTAGTCGTTGGTATGTTTATCGTTTAGAAATCGTTTATTTAGGCTTCTTCACGACCTCTGTCAAGTGATGTATGTCACTTGCATGTATGTCAGGAAATATTAAAAGTAGAACCATTTGAATTGGTTTTTTTGCTGGTTCAATACCTTGCTCTTTAAAAAAATTGGACCCAGTGACCCCCTTGACCCCCAATGATTCTATGATTCCATGACCTCATTGACCCCAATAATCCCATGACCCCAATGATCCTATGACCTCAATAATCCAATTGACTTCAGTAACTTCAATGACTCAATTTACCTTAATGACCCAGTAGATTAGTTATCAGTTTAATTAGGACAAAAAAATATCCGAGTCATCAATTAAACAAAAAGTTGGGTTTTGCATTACGGTGGTGGCTCTCCCCGGGAGTGGCGTTATTAATGCAGGGTAACCCCCTTCTCTTCTTATAACAAAAACGACGCTTTTGTTGTATTCCTATATCTTTATAAGACTTACAGATTCTACAGTTCATTCTGGATCGCCCTTTAGATCAACACGAGCGCATCAAAGGCGGTAATGATCAATTAAAGCAATACATATCTGAAATGAACAATAGCTTTATCTAGTAATTCGTATGATGCGATACCGGCGTTGCCCATGCATATTCAGGATTATATTGTAAACTACAATTTCCAGGAGAACAAACTGAGAGGAAAATTTATGTAAATATTTGGCGGGGAAACGTTGCCGAGTAAGCGCGGTAGTTAGTTGTTTTGCCTACGTCATATATATCACGATTCCGGCGGGAACTTGGCCGGCTCTCTTGGATGATAATTAGTTGCAGCGCCTCTTAGTTTATGTTGGGTAATGGGCGATATTAGTTATGTTAAAAAACAACAAATTTGGCAGAATGAAATGCAGATCGTGCCTTTGTTGGATCCGCGGGAGACTTGCACCTTATAAATTAAGTTGGGTCCGATACCGAAACAATAGGTGAGGTGGTGAAACTAAGTAGCATCTTTAGTAATACTGTTAGGCCAAAGTTCCTTCAAAAAAAACGTAATTCAGTCAGTAATACTGTCATGTAGAGTCTCACATCAGACACTTGATGTCTGATGTCTGAAATTTTGTCTGGATGAAATTCATGACTATGTGTGGAAATTCTATTTGAATATCCTGAAAGACGTTCCAGGTATAGAATAACCTTCTGGCCATCAACACTTCTACCATTTCTAAAGTAAATTTAGAACATAAAGGGTGGGCCATCAATTGGTTTCTTTTTAAACTGAGTGTTATTTCTACATTGCCGACACTGACGCGCTTGACATTTGACATATATGTGGTGTCTAACCTCCGATGTAAGAAATGGATCGTTTTACGCTTGAGCAACGTTGGGAAATATTGAAAAATTATTTCCAATGTGAATGCTGTGTTGCAGAAACAGTGAGAAAATTGAGAACAATTTTTGGTCGAAATGAAGCTCCGTCAGCGCCTGGTGTAAGAAAGTTCTTAAGGAAAGTTCGTGAAACTGGCACGCTTATGGATAACAGAAGTCATCCACGTGCTCGTCCGGTGCGCACAGCTGAAAGAATTGCCGCTGTTGCCCAAAGTGTGCGTAAAAACCCGAGAACCTCAACTCGTCACAGAGCACAACAACTTAATGTCAGTCGCACTTCTCTGAGGAGAATATTGAATAAAGACCTTGGATTATTTGCTTAAAAGTTGCAACTTACTCAAGAGGTAAAGGAAAATGACCATCCACTTCGTTATCGCTTCTCCGTGTGGGCTTTAAATGACGCCGATTGAAATCGAAAAATCATTTTTTCGGACGAAGCTCATTTTCTTCTTGGAAGACATGTTAATAAACAGAACTGTAGGATTTGGGGTTCCGAAAATCCACACGTAGTCACAGAGAAGCCAATGCATCCTGCAAGAGTGACTGTCTGGTGTGGATTTTGGAGTGGTGGCATCGCTGGTCCGTACTTCTTTCAAAATGACGATGGTAACAGCGTTACAGTAAATGGAATGCGTCACAGAGACATATTAACTGATTTTTTTTGTGGCCGCGATTGGACGATTTGGACTTGGACGAGTTTTGGTTCCAGCAGGATGGAGCAACGTGCCACACAAGCCGTGAAACAATCGATCTTTTACACACTAAATCCATACTTTCTTGAATAAAGCAACAATCATTTAAAAATATTCAACGATGTAGTTTTAATAGCAATTTTAAAAAAGAAACCATCTGATGGTCCACTCTTTATAAGCTTTTTGTTGTGCTGTGATTACCATATTTAATTTTCAAACTTCTGAACCTGACAGTTCTAAGAGTACCAATTCAGGACATGCGGGATCGATTCCACGGCATACTTTGAGGACGTTTATCTTTCGATATATTCCTCTATATTCGTGTGTATTTAGTGTAGCTACCTCCTTGTCGAGTGAGGTAAGGAAGTTGTTAGAAATCACATGAAGTGATGTTAATCATGTAATTTGAATTCTTTATTAGATATTTCAAAGATTTCGGAAATGTTGCGATCCTCGCCCGTTTTGTGTCTCGGCAGAGTGGCGTCCCTTCGAAATCCCGCTTCTGCAGTTTACGGCGTGAGTAATAATGCAAGTAATGTGGTACATGGTCTGGCACTTACATTTTCATCACCCCAAGTTTTATTGTAGGCCGCAATTAAACCATCCCCGCCCTCATCGAGCGCGAGTAGATTATGTACAGGATGATGAAGTGTACCATCCATTTCGGTGCCTTGCGCAAAGTAGAAAATGAAAATATGGTTATTAAGGGGACTAGGGAGGGTTGAAAATGCAAAAATTGGCTCGTGTTTAATGGTTTATAACAAGGCCCCAAATACATGTAAAACTTTTTTATTGTTAAGAGTATTAATTATAACATTATAAAATGAGAAAATTCGTTGAAAGTCGTTCCCAGAACAATAATGTCGTCGTCCGAATGTAATAAGGAAAACTGTCGAATCCACGGTTTTACCACGATTCTAGTCGAACGGATAAAGGTTTTGGCAAATTCTAAAAATATTTCTCCTTAGGCTTCCCTCTATTGATTATACCTAAACAATTAAAAACAAAAAATAAAATCAACAAAATGGCGTCCAAAAAACAAAAAAAAATTGAAAAATTCGAGTTATTTGTTATTATAAAATTGTAGCAATATTTTTTTCAATCTGATTTTAGGTATAATTCATGCGTCATAGTGTTTTACAACTCCTGTATAAATTGATATCTTGAAAATTCATATCTGTCACGGTTCTCGAGATATCGTGGTAAAATCATCAAAAAATGTAGTTTCGAGAAAATCGCACTCAAAGTTTCGGTACAATATTTGTGTTAGAACAGTCGAACGGAAACAGAAACGTTTCGACTTTATTATTAGGCCGTCTTAATTATACTCTTTATATTGCATAGAGAACCCTAGAAATTAAAATAATGCTCAGACCGTTCGGTCGACCGACATTCGGCCGGCCGCGCGCCACACTACGTTTTACGCTCTCTTGACCTCAGTTTTTGGAATTTTTCAAAAAAAACAAACGGGAAGATATTCATAAAGGATCACAGTATCGGAATATGCAAAAAAAAGAAAATCGATTTTTTTCGAAATTTCCAACCCCCCCCCTAGTCCCCTTAATAGTGTACTTTACTTTAGCTACCCTTTTAATACATCCGTTTCAAACGATTGAATCATCTACTTCCAAGGGAGTCGTCTACTATAACGGCCGTTTTTTACCATTTGTGTTTTGCAATTTTTTCTGAACATTTCAGTTCAGCGGTCTTTTGAATGGAATCGACTATACAACTCTCGAAATTGACATGATTCCGGCTATTCTGCTCATCCGAAATCAAAAAATGACACATAATTATAATTTGTAGAACTCTGGCTATCGTATGAACTACGATTAATTCAAAATATATGAAATTAAATTGTAGACACGAGGTTGAAGGTAAGATACATTTGTAAGTCTTTTTTTCGACTCTTTTAGTTTGAGAAATAAAACTGCAAGATATCAAATTTATCCTAGTTCAGGCCATAACTGATCACTGATCACTATTAAAATCTAAAACATTTTCAATATAAAAAAATCCATTAGAGGGCACATTTTCTAGACTTTTAACGTTAGAAAAAAGAAAAAAATCTATATTTTTCAAGCCGTTTAAGTAGATCGTCGCTTAACCCCCTCACTGCCAAGAACAAAGATCTCTTGTTTTTTTTCGATTTGGCCCAAACTGTCGGAAAATCACAAATATTTGTCCACTCGGTAAATGCTCTACTAACGCCTAAAATATAATCAACATGTGTTTCCCTGTATTTTTGTAGATGCTGAACATGATTCCGGTGTTTATTGGGTTCTATTTTGCTCCCAAAACAGACTAGAGTTCTAAGGAAATGACCATGTTTTCAGTATTTTAAAAAAATCTTTGTCGTCATACACTCAAGTTATGTCATAAGCTGTATCATTTCTGAGGTATTTTTCCGCTGAACAGTATGGTGTCAAAATTTGGACCAAGCACTCCTAGGGGTCAATATAGGGGTGGGGGGTTATTGTCCCAAAAAATGAGTCTGAAAAAGGAAAAACTGATTTGATTTCTGTTCGGACTCTCAAACTTTGTATTGTAATTATAATTATTCACAAATTCAAAGATTCATGCGAAGATTGGACAAGACTTTCTGACTCAGTGCGTCCAAATACATCGAAAATAATTTATGAATAATATTGGAAAAGTGTAGATTGAAAATTTTGAAGTGATGCAACGACAAAATGATAATTTGGGGTATGTAAGACAAGTTCAGATAACTCCATAATGATCAGTGGGCCAAAATACGTCTTACTTTAAAGTTGTCAAAGTTTATACATTCGGCAGTCAAGGCACATTTCAAGAAATTACCATAGCGGTAAAGAGGTTAAACTCAACGCTTGAAAATATTTTAGCCAATAAAAATTTTTCATGATTACTATACTTTCATTCCACAAAGTGAACGTGTTAATCATAAAACGATGAGAGATGTAAAATAGATTTGTAAAATAGAGTGCAAATTGTATTTTTACTTACTAAAATATCACAATTTTGTTACCAAAAACAACGAGGAATGCTGGGAATTATTAATTTCGTTCTCACTCGGTATTTACGTATTATCTACATATTAGTTTTTCAATTTTCCAATAGGGGGTAATCCACTTTGATCGTGCAATAACAAAACGAATAAGAATGACTTTCAAACGAATTTTACGATACTCAGTGTTGCTCAGCGTATCGCGATAAGGAAAGAGAGGAAATTTAATAGATACGGGAAAATGTACAGCCAAGAGCGGAAAATCGATTGCGGCTCGTCCTCTTTTTCTTGCCGCTGTTAATGGCGTTCATATAAATAAATTTTACATTGATCTTTTGATTTAGAGTTAAAATTTGTGAACAGGCTCCCCATCTTTCGTAATGTCTTAGAATAACAAACTTGTATAAGTATACCTACTTTTAATATAACCCTGTATATTAAGGCATTTTCGGAATCGCCGGATAATTCTAAGCAACTTTCATCTACAATGTCCTCTCAAAATATCAAAAGCTAACTTTTAAGTTACGTTTTATACAAAAGAAAGGAAGGTGGGATTCAAACTAATATAGGGTGGGTCATCAGATGGTTTATTTTTAAAATTGCTATTAAAACTACATCGTTGAATATTTCTAAATAATTGTTGCTTTATTCAAGAAAGTGCCTTCCCATTATTTATGAAAACAATTTCAGTTAAATGGCCGCCGCGGCTGGCTTGGCAGTAGTTCATTTTCACCCAATTTTGCAGTACATTTTCGATTATTTGTGGCTCTATTGCACGAATAACTCGATCGATGTTTTCCCTCGGAGCGTCAATTGTTTGTGGATCGTTGGAATCATAACGGTCCTTAACTTGTCCCCATAAAAAATAGTCCAACGGTGTTAAATCGCAGCTGCGCGATGGCCAATTAATGTCTCCAAAACGGCTGGTAACATGGTTACCGAATTTAGTGTGCAAAAGATCGATTGTTTCAAGGTTTGTGTGTCAAAGCTCGTCCAAGTCCAAATCGTCCAATCGGGACCACAAAAAATCAGTTAACATGTTAACGCATTCCATTTACTGTAACGCTGTTACCATCTTCATCTTCAAAACCCACACCAAACATTCACTCTTGCAGGATGCATTGGCTTCTCTATGACTACGTGTGGATTTTCGGAACCCTCAAATCCTACAGTTCTGTTTATTAACATGACCTCCAAGATGAAAGTGAGCTTCGTCCGAAAAGATGATTTTTCGATAGAAATCGGCGTCATTTTTAAACTCATTTAAAGCCCACACGGAGAAGCGATAACGAAGTGGATGGTCATTTTCCTTTACCTCTAGAGTAAGTTGCAACTTGTAAGCAAATAATCCGAGATCTTTATGGAATATTCTCCTCAAAGAAGTGCGACTGTCAACCAATCGATGGCCCACCCTTTATAATATTTTTGAATTAATATAGAAGTATTAAAGACTGATATTATAAAAATTTCGTACTTCCGGTTTGACTGGTACATAACGGAAGTCAAGCTTTAATCGCTATTAACTCTAATAATTTTAATGGAATGACCTATGATTAATGCGATTTTCTCGAAAACTGTCAAACTTAGGTATAGGACAGTTGCTTAGAATTTTTCGTAGAATGCAAAAATGCAATAATATACAGGGCGTTCTGTATACAACAAATAAGTTGATAGCATATCTTGTCAAACCGGAAGTGATAGTTAATTCTTCTTATTTTGCACTGCCTTAAACAATATAAATCTCCAAAATTTGAAATCAAAATCGATTTAAATGTGCAAGCTAGAGATTGGCTCGTAATCTCGTGGTCACCCGGTATATGTGTACCAAATCAAAAGAACACACGAAGATATTTAAATAATGTATGTAATAATGTACTGAAAGTTCCATTTGAAAACATGTTTATAGTTGTGATAATGTTGAAAACGCGTCATTCCTTTATTTTTGTGAGAGCATAAATTAAAAAAATATATATTATTCCCTGTAAATCTCGATTCTTGTTTTTTTTTTCATATTTCCAGAAATGAGTGAGATAAGGCATGGGTCATTTCATTATATAATGAATAACTTTGTACATATGTACAAGTCCACAATATACACGTCCACAATTTCTGTTAGTTACAAGCAAAGTTAATATTGAACAAAATCAACTGGAAATATATATTTATTATCTTATGCCTTTATTTGTAAGGCTTTCTTAAATCGTTTTATTCTTTTGCTATTTGCTAGTTTCCTTTATCTTCGGATTAGACGCAGTGAGCTAGACCCGACCAAATAAAATGAATTTATTTTCGAAGCACGATCTTTTAAAAGAAAGGAAAAACTGCGCTACATCAGGATAGGAGAGGCTGTTTTGTAATTCCGGGTACGTCTCTTTAAAGTAATCTTTTTTGTTAAATAATGGAACGAATATACGAAAATGAAAATCGATTACACGCTGGAGCGACCGTTATTTTTATCAATACTTTTTTTTTGCCCAATTTTTGTTACTGTCGTAAACTTACCATGTGGGATGAGTGCTTTAAAGTACAATTATATGTCAACGGTCAGTGGCGTAATGGTCAGTTTTTCATCGTTTGTTGGTAAAAATGGCACAAGTCAAAGGGGTCACAATTATTTGGTACATTTACAAAAGAGGTGGCTTGTTTTTCAAAATACGTTTCTGTGCATTATTATCGTTTTAATGGCAAATCAAAATGAAGTGATCAAATGAACTAGCTTTAAAAGCTTTCAATTTGTATGAAACTGAACTGTCGTGTGGTGTGTGAAACATTACCATGAAAACCTTAATAAAACTAACGATGCTTGGAATGAAGTCGAAGAAAAAAATAAATAATCGGCATTCAGTTACAGAATTTAAAAAAAGAAAGTTGATTTTCTCTTATGGTGGATTTTACCATTTTACTTTTAGATAACACCCACTCATTAGTACAAAGATTGCCCAAGTGACTAAAATAATGTCTGATAATGGAGGAATTTATCTAAGTAGGTATAAATTGTATTGTAAATTAAGTCATGTATTCATGATTATGTTATTGCAGGATAATCACATTTTGTTTCTACCATAATCTTCTATAACAATCTGTGGAAATAAACTGCTCGTCAAAATTAGTGTAATATTTTTTAGATTAGCGTCATTTGGGTTCTATTCGAGTTAGAGATTTTTAAAGCGGTTTTTAAATTTCGGTAGCCTATATGTTCGGTTTGCCATCCACCCCCAAAAATGAATCCAATGTCGAAATATGAATTGACAAGATTTTGACGGCAATTCAGATACTTACGGAATGGACTAAGAAGGACGCGGCCTGGTAAAAACTCCATCCCGGCACACATTTGGTCGCTGTCCCATTTGTTCAACCCATTTCCAGACTCTGTAAGCCACCCCTTTTACAGCATTTACGCAGGATTTTGCGTGGATTGACCTCTGTTGGGCGAATCCATTGACCGTAATGGCCAAATAAATTAGTGTAGGGTGCCAAAACTTGCTGTCACCCTTTGACATGTCAAACATCCCTCCAGGTCACACCAAGCCCCACTCACCCCCCCCCCTGGTTCCGCCCATGTAGAAGGTTGCGTGGGATGTCGTTTTGTCTCGAATTCATTTCATGGCTTTACTTGAAGACTCTCGAAGTTCGCAGAACACACTGCGGACGGCCGATTGAGCGCCAAAAGTGAAATTCCACCCCGAAAATTTGACGCGATGAGGGGTTGTAAACAGGTCTTGAGGGCGACTCAGAAAGCCTTCCTGAGGATGCTCGAACCCTTTTCGGCGCACCCCGAGTCGTCCGCCACCTTCAAATCCTCTTTTGTCCCATCACCCTCTGTTTTTGACCCCCTCCAAAAAATTTTTGAGTCGGTGAAAATTCCTATCACTTTACAATTATGGTTTATTATCTTTTTTCACCATTCCATTGTAAAATATGGCGTACTGTTATAGTTTAGTGCGGGAAAGTAACACTTTCCGCATCTTAATTTTAATTGTTATCTTAAAACTCATCCGATGTTTGATAAAAGGCCAGTGGACGTCACTTTCACTCGAACCCCTTTCCGCCTAAAACAACGGCGACGCAAAGTACTTTCATATAACAGCAAGGGCATTGTGTTACATAATGGCGCCTTTCATCATACGTAGTGTAAGCATCATGGTAACCCTGTTTGACGGAAATCGGATTCAGGTGTCTTTTGTTTCGTTTGCTCCTTTGTTTAACGCGAGACAATGGCGTTTAGAAATCTGTACTTGAACACGCATCGACCACTGTCATCGGGGAACTTATAGGACACTTATCGGAGCTCAGCTTCGATGTATATGTTTTTTTTTTTTCAATTCGCATGAAACGGAAAGTGTAGAAGAAACGGAATGTTGCGATACGATCATAAATTGGCGCTGTTCAATTTGGCGGTTAATATTTTGGTATACTCCCAAGATATACTCATATTTCGAAGCACATTTATTGCTTGCATTTTCTGCTACTGTAGTCATAAGTAAAGTTGGCCGAAATGAAACGCGCCACAGAAGCGTACACATCATAGGTAACTACTATTTTTTCTCGTGTTTGCCATATTTTATTATGATATTATATCACACTACTCAACGCATTGCGTATAGCGGAAGTTGTACAACAGATCCAGCTGTCACAGGACCACTGCAGTCAAATCAAATTGTGGTAACTCCCATCACATGCTGTTCGAGTTGCCTATGTGTTGCGGCGCCGAATGCCAACTTTAATCATACGATAAGTTTCTGAATTAGGCATTAGAATTTAAGAAGCCAGTGCCACAGCGGAAAATTTTGGTATTAAGTCCTGTGCCATTATTACTCTGTTGTTACGTCGTATTTAATGTGTTTATGTTCAGTTTGTTGTTTTATTTCATGATTTTTGCTGTGATAGCAGTTTATTATTTATTACCCAAAGATACCATTTTTGACATATGTGTATCGAGCTTTATCGTTTACTTATTGGCACAATTTTATTGGTTTTGTTTTGGTTTTTAGTTTAATAGAAATAAGATAGGTATATACGATTGGATAGGTTAATTTTGAAAATTTTAAATAATTTCCATTAAGGGGTTACATCTATTTGAATTTTTGTTCGATTTTTTTTTATTGGCCTAAATGACGTAAAAACAACCCAAAAACGATATCCGATAGTAACTATGGCCAAAAAAAATTTTTAATGACCCTTAGAGCTAAATTTCTGAATTAACTTCTTATGTTGCGAAACGCTTTTGAACGCTTGACGCGTTTATAGTAGCAGTTTGGAGTCGCTTAGATCAGTCAGTACTTTTATAAATATTACTTATACTAAGTATAGATGGCGCTGGTACAGGTGTACTCAAATTTAATCGAGTGGTCAGCCTATACCTGCATAACCGTTATACCTTTCAAAACTTTAAACGCCATTATCTCAAAACCATGTTTTTCAATACGGCCTTACAAATAACTTTTGCAATTTCCATCCGGTCGACTTGAAATTTTAACTGTGGCTTCTTAGATAGATTTTAAAGAGAAGTGCACGATTATTAAGATTGATTAACAATTACGTTTTTTATAAACGTTTGAATATCAATTTTTTGTTAAGAAAACAAAAAAAGTTTAAATTCACGTCAATTTGCGAAAAATGATTTTTTTTCGTAATCGTGTGTAGTTCTCTGCTAAATTTAATATATAATATGAAAAAAAAATTGACCTAGGTGCAAATGGAAAAGGCTGCAGACCTCCTAAAAAGACATTCTGCTTCAGACGTCTGCACTGACGTCATTTTGGAAGAAAAAATTAAATAAAAAATTGTTTTATACACCTTTTGATATGTTTAATAAACCCTGAAAATTCCATTTTGATTGTTCAATTGAATCATTAAAAAAAATCACAAAAAAAAAAAACAATTTTAGACAATTCAAATAGGTGTAACCACTTAAGGTATATATATCTGTGTGTTTTTTTTTTTATGAAATTGTGTAATATGTTAATTGTATTTTTAAATAGAATGTCAGATATCAAACTGAATCTCTTCATTCTTTCATTCCGAATTTGTTTCTTCATTAGAAGTGTTCTGGATGATGTTTTTCTCCATCATATTTTTTGCAAAAGTAATTTCTTTGAAGGTACTGCAGTTTTCTTTTTCGCTATATTCCGTCTTTTAATCCTAAGTATAGGGTGTTCCATTAAAAATTAAAAAAGAATCGGGAAAAATCATTAAAATCTTAAGTAACGAACTTTTAATACCTTATATTTTTTAGAAAATTATAAGGAAACACCCTGTACATATGCCGTTTCTAATAACGTATTTTAATTAAAAAAAAAAACTCCTAGTAGTAGTTCTAGGCCAACAAAGCTGAAATTTTGATAGAATGGGAAATAAATATACTTTAATATACTTTAGAACTGAAACATTACCTTCTCAGAGAGAACCCCAGGACCATCTTGAAATTCTTACGCTTTAAGCGCAAAGTGTCTGATTATTAATTTAAGCCTCCGTCCACATGCTTTATACGCCGTCCCTTATGGTCGTATTAACAGACATGACATGAGTTCGCCCACTAAACCCAAGTGAACAAATTCTATTCGATAGAAGAGCTTCCTTAAGACAACACAACGTCTAAAATCGACGTCAAGCTAAAGTCGGGTAACGAGTTGTCTTAAGACCGTCTTGAATTTACGAGTACTATCGATCCCACTTGAAATATCCCTTCTAAATATTATATGAAGTATCATACAGTGCTATCAGAATGAAGGAACAAATTCGATATAATCGTAACAAATGTGTTATTACAGTACAATCTCTTTAATCCGAACACATACTAGTCTGAACGGCAAAATCGTGAAGGTATAGTCCGAACGCTATCTCGGTAATCCGAACGCTAACAAGAAAAGCCTCGTCGTCGCTCTTAAGCCCCAACCAGCATTTAAATACTGAATACGAGGTGTGGCTATTAAATAACCGAACTGCTTTCATAACACTTTTTTTCGTTACCAATTACAGTAGCAACTTTTTCGCCTTCAACGTACTCCCCCTTGGCGATCTCTACACCGCTCCATACGACTTTTCCGTTGTTGAAAGCAGTGCTGGAAGTCCGCTTCTGTCAGCTGGTTCAGAACCTCCGTCGTTTTTGCTTTAACTGCTTCCACACTTTCGAAACCTTTGATCACAAGTAATCACCGTATCTAATAAGCCTGGATCAGTGTCAATGTTGTTTAGAATGTCAGCGCAAATGTTCATTCTTAATTCCTTTTGCTCGGGAGTGGGGAGTTTTGGTACCATTTTTGCGCAAACTTTGCGCATGTTGAAAGATTCATGTAAAATCTGGCGAACACATTCTTTGTCGATTCCTGTTATTTCAGCAAGCCCTCGGATGCTTAGACGACGATCTTCGCGGATTGACTTACCAATTTTTTCAATGTTTTCGTCCGTTTTTGACATTGAAAACTACAGTCAAACTGAGCGACCCACTGGCTTGTCCAGGGAGCTCAGAGTGGGGAAAGTATCACCGGACACAGTTCTGTTCAAACTTGTCGCGACACGCTCGCAGCGCGCTGGTAGCAGCATCAGTTCGGTTATTTAATAGCCACACCTCGTATTGTTCTCCGAATATATAATAATTCCGAAAATACCCAAATATAAACACCCAAAAATAAGCCTTATTTGGTAACATGAAATATAAGCAGAATAAAAACAAATTTAAGTGTATCCAGCATATAACCAAAACAGAGAATATAAATAAAAATTTAGCATTCTTAAAAAAATAATCCGTTAAAATGAAATTTTATACTAAAAAAAAATTTAATCCACCAAAAATTCCGCTGTTGTATATTCATTATAAGGCTTGGCAAGGAGGTGTACGAATTAAGGAGGTTGTATTGTATGAAAAACGCTCTGCCACGTCGATTTATAAGTTTGAATTGACACATTGTGCCCAGACTGTATGCGTCACCATCTTTGTTATTTTAAATGCAACACCCTATGTCCTGTATTTATACGAATTTGGAAAAAAATCCGAGTTAAAGGATTCCTATTTTATCACATTAAAACAAAGTAATGATGCATGAACCAAAGGGTGTTTAATTATGCGTGTACTACATCAGTAGACGTCGAACGATCTTCCTCAAAATATAAACGGCGTGTTTTCCACCACAGCGAAAATCGTTCAACGATTTTACGAATCTTATCCTGTGGCTGATAATATTGATAACAGTGACAACAGCTCGACTACTTTTTATGTTCTGTAAAACGCTGGTTAAGCGGTTGAGTGTTTCACAACTTTTTGGACATTATAACGGATTCGTTTTTTTATTATTACATGTATTTATACAGTGAGGTCCATAAGTAACGGATAAATTCAGTATCTACGTAATTTTATACCTCCCCCTCCAACCCCCCTTGGAGTGACAGCTACACCTTTAAATTTTTTAAATGGAACGAGGGTGCATGATAGCTCATTTGAAAGGGTTCTTAATTATTTATTCAGCAATATACGGTTTTTTGAATTTTGTATATTTTTCATCAAGAAAATTAAATTTGTTAACTTCTAAATTATTACTATTAGGTATGAAATGTATACAATCAAGTGCCTATGTACCAAATATCTGTCAAATCTGCTGTTTTTAGTTAATTTTGTGTCAACATTCAACTTAAATGTATCGGTTTCCCTGATACGCTGCGCAAAATACCCAACAAAAATAAATAAGCAAAAAGGGTTTCTTTTTACATGTCAGAAAAAATTATACATTTAAATTTCTTTATTTGCTACATCTGTGAAAACTTATTATTCTATTATGTTATTTATCGCTGATCGTCAAGTCGATCATTATTTTAACAATGAGTCTTTCGGATACCCAAAGAATTGAAATTTTGGTATTATTAGGATGTGGTGATAAAACAACAGAAGCAGGTATGCGAAATATTCAATACTAAGTATCCTAACCGCCGCATTTTCTAGTCTACGGTTGGTAGGTAGAATAGGAAACAAATTTCGTGAATTTGGAAATGTCACAGATACTCTTAAATGTTAGTAAAACGTCCAGATTGCGTCATCTAAAAAACGAAAAATACCGCCCATATATAATTCATTTGGTTCAAGAACTTAACTACGATGACCCTGATCGTCGATTGGAATTTTGCGAAATCATTGCAAATAGATGACAAGCTAATCCTTTATTTATAAAAAAACATTCTTTTTTTCTGATGAAGCAACATTCGTCTTAAATGGAACAGTCAACAAACAGAACTAGAGTACAGAAAATCCACATTGGATGATGGAGGCCAATACTCAATATCCTGAGGTGAACGTTTGGGTTGGAATTATAAATTCTCAAGTTATCGGACCATATTTCTTTGATGGCACATTAACTGGCGCGCGTTACTTGGATTTCTTGCAAAATTTCTTAGTTCCAGAGTTAAGAATGCTTTTTCCAGATGATGACAACCCCAATGAATTTGATATATAGAAATATTTGGTTTCAGCAGGGCGGAGCTACACCACATTTTTCATTGGAAGTAAGAGCCTATCTGAATCAAGTTTTTCCCAATAGATGGATCAGTAGACGCGGTGAAATTGAGTGGCCTGCTCGTTCTCCCGATTTGACCCCGTTTGACTATTTTTATGGGGCTACTTAAAATCGAAAGTCTACTTCAACAGACCAAATAACGTAGACGATTTAAAAGACAGAATAGGGCAAGAAATTAATCAAATCACCCCGGAAACAATACAAAATGTTTTAGAAGAATTTCAGCAACGCCTCCATTATTGTCAAGATGCAACGGGCGCTCAGTTTGAACATTTGATTTAAACTGTTCTTCTGTTCTGTTTCATGTTCTTTTCTTTACTTAGTAACATTAAAAATGTAATATTTTTCAATAACAAAATTATAGAAATTAAAAAAATCTTATGTTGTTGGATGGAGAATTAAAAACGCTTTCAAACGAGCTGTCACACGCACCCTCGTTCCATTAAAACATTTCCCATTTAAAGGGGTAGCTGTCACTCCAAGGGGGTTGGAGGGGGAGGTATAAAATTATGCTCAAAAAATGTCATTCTAGAAGTAAAAATTGACGTGTTTCAGGATTTTACTCATAAATTGTAAATTACGTAGATAATGAATTTATCCGTTACTTATGGACCTCACTGTATATCAGTAAGTTTCTATTATTTTACTTACTGAATGAAGCGCACGCCTATGTCGCGCAGAGACAATACCCTGCTGTGGTTATCACACGCAAATGATGTAATGTATATTAATTTTTGGAATGTCAATGTGCTTGGAACTTTGAGCTGAACGATTTGATCTATACCTTTCTTCCAGACTGTTATTTATTTTTTGTATCACGTGGAAGAACAGTATAAAGATGAATAATAGATAAAAGATCGAAAATATAACGCCGTATCAATATCCTAAACAGCACGTCCATCCCTTACTGAAATGTTCGAGAGAACAAATAAACAAACTACGTGATCGTATATTTTCTGCGTTTCCCGCTTTCGTTGCAGCTGTTGGTCTCTTTTTTGCTCCGAAACTTGTCACTTACTTTCGTTTAATATTTTTTTATTGCCAAAGAGTTATTTCTATACAAACATTTTCTTTTAATGAAAAGTTGGATCCAGGATAAATGTCTGAAACTGGCACAAAGGGATGTTTCGCGACAACTTTATTGCGATTATTGTAAATTGCTATTTTGGATTACAGAATAATTTTTACCACAATATATTTGTGAATATATGTTAAGTATTTTAAGGGGTACCTAACACCACTCTAGCGACCAAAAAAAAGGCCTAACTTTAAGAATATATTTTGGGATAATGGGAAAAGGAAGAGTATTTCTTTTTAGAGGGCTTATTAAACATGTATTGATGTATAAAAAAAAAAACATTTTTATTGTTATTTTAATACAAAATGGCGGAGATACAGCCAATCTTCGACCGAGCCTTTTTTTAAGGTCCTTCACGGCCTGACAAATTTCTCAGAAAACTGATCAAAAAGACCTAGGACAAAAAACGAAAAATGTTCTTAATCTACGTACTATTGGCTAGAGAAGTACGTAGGGGTTTGTTTTAAATCGATTTTTGTGCAAATGGCGTACTTATGAAAAAAAACTCGATTTTCGGCCAAAAAAATCGGCAGTAAATTGTTTATAAAAAAAGAAAATTTTCATCGAATCACAAAACGGCTACGTACTTGTACGGAAAATGTAATTGGGAAGCTACAGTTAACATTTCAGATCGATCCATTGAACGGTATCCGAATAATCTTTCCGGCCAGTTCGAAAAAAGTGGTTTCGAGAGAAACGCGTTTAAAGTTTTATGAGCACTTAAATTCTCAAAATCTCTTTTTACTTTTAATCTGCGATGCCTGCTCCATACATTTGACCATCTATATTGATGTTCGCCTCCTCCTCTTCCTTTCTGGATGATTTTAAAGACAATCGGGACTTTTTTTGCTGCATCACTAAGAGAGCGCTCAGAAAAAAATCCGAGAGTGCGAGATTTCTAAAATGACGCGCTCAGAGTAAGTGTGGCAAAATTGAAAATAAAACCTGTTAATTTTTTTCCCCTATGGGACCAATTGTATATAATTTTTATGACAATTTAAGCCAAAAAAATCGATTTTTTCAAAATCCTTGAGTGGTGTTACCCCCTTAAGCGTCTGTTATGTTATATTATAAATATGCAGGGTGTTCCATTAACAATGGGCCTGTCGAAAAACTGCCGATTTTTTGGGGGAAAAAGATTTATTTTTTTTATAACAAAAAAAAAAAATACCCAAAAATTGGTGATTAGGAGGACTTTGAGGAGAGAATGTTTTATTTGTCAATAATGCGCCTTAGAGTATATGTTTGTATTAAAATATATCAGTTTTTCTCATTAACAAAAAAAAAACTGGACGTTTTCCACGAAAACACCGAATTACTATACTTTTCTCTACGCGCGTTTCGCCAACTACGTTGGCATCTTCAGGAGAAGATTAAAACTAAATTCTAACCTACACACTCGCACTATTTATACTAGATTTGTTGCCACGGTTCACTGAACCGTAACATCTGTCTTATTCATACTACTGTTACACTTAATGATTTCTAAAATTTCAAAAGCATCCAACTGTCTACTGTTACATTTCTAATTAATTTTAAATTATTTATGTCTATCCTATGGTTGTTGTCAAAAGCGTGTTGGGCAACACAAGATTTTTCCGTTCTGCCATATTTCAAATGAGCCATGTGTTCATTAAATCTAATCAAAATAGATCTTTTTGTTTGCCCAATATACATTTGATAACACTCTTTACAACTTATTTCGTATATTCCTTTTCGTTATTGTCGATTTTCTCATAGGGGTTACCCAAAAGCGTCTGTAGTTTATTTTTATATTATATACCGAACTTATATTAATATTTTTAAAAATTATCTAGTCCGCGGGTGAACTAAGGTTCATATGGTAACGAAACAGATTTCGAATTGTCAGTATCTCTACGAAAAGTCGTGGAATTGTACAGGGTTCTCTTAAATTTATGCTTCCTTATTAACTTATCTATTAAATTGACAGAGTAACCGTTATTCTTAGATATATTCTTGATTAATTGTTTCTCATGTTCAATGCTCTCTTTACTGAGGGGGAAATTTAACAAACGGTGAATTAGAAAATTAAAACTTGCCATTTTATGTTGAAAAGGGTGGTGTGAATCGTTCGGAATATATATCTAAGAGTCGCGAATCGAATTTAACTTTTACTTCTGTCTTAAATTTACTCATAAAAAGATTTGCAATGGAAGGTGACAAGGAGTTAGAATTTAGTTTTAATCTTCTTCTGAAGATGCCAACGTAGTTGGCGAAACGCGCGTCGAGAAAAGTGTAGTAGTTCGGCGTTTTCGTAGAAAACGTCTAGTTTTTTGTTTCTACGCCAAAGGTTCCAGTACCCACTTCAGAATTTTCTCATTATTTTTAGAAATAGTTGTAGCATATTTTATACGAAATATCTTTAGTTACCCTTAGAATCGACAAATAATATACCATACAGGGTGTTCTATTTAAAATAAGCAAGTGCTCATCTCTTACTTCATCTTCATCATCTCTACGAAGTCCCAGATGAAAATATTTTAGTTAGAAAAAACATGTCAATTTTACATTGCCACCAAATTTTCAGCATGTTATGTTCGTAGTCTTTGCGATATCAGTATGGGCGGAACACCCAGTATAATTCCTTAAATGAAACTTTAATCATTCATCCTTCACTCTTCTCTATATAAACATGTACAATGCATATAGACGTTCATATTCCGAATTCATTCTATTGTAAAGCGTCTTGAGCGTCTAACATAACAATAACGACAGACGTATCTCCGAGTAGTTTACATGAGATATGGAACAAGTGATGCTTGCGCTATGTTCACCTGAAATGTAAATAAAACGTAATAATTAAATACCTTGACGTACATGTCAAGAACGCAGTAATAGCTCTGAATTGTGGCACGCCTCTCGATTCTAACAGGAGATCATTAGTTTTCCAGTTTCTTTTGTAATTAAAAGTATTTTAACAAAACCCAAATTGGGACTTTGTTTGACAAATTGCTGAAAACGACTGTGATATTCTGGATTTAATAAATTGGTTATTGCAAAAGGATGTTGGATATAAAAATTCAGCGGTATTATGTACTAAATTTTAATATCTATATTGGAATTGTTGGGCTTTACATTAGCATACAAAACAAATAACAGTTATATTGTGTTGTGACGTTTATAAATAAATGATATGTTATTTTAAATGTTTATTAAGTCAAATAAACGAGTTTAATTCAATAACATTCGAAATAATTCGTCTGTTTTATGTATAGGTACGATAGCAAAACATCAATCCATCAATCAAGCAATTTTATCACCAACTAATAGAATAAAAATATTGTTAAGACATTTAGGGAATCAAAGTGCCTTAGGAACAAAACTTAATAAATAAAACTTGTAATGAAAATCAAATTTGTTTATATCGTTGTATTACGTTTAGTTATTAAGATATCAGGAACGGTTTACAACATAGTTTTTCATCTTTACTTAATGCTTTTTTATGATTTTTTCGAAATTCCGATTTATATTTTTTTTACTCCTTACCAACATGACGACCTATAACTTAAAATAAAGCATACAAACTTTGTAAAAAGCACAACGATGACCTTTTTTGATATGCTTTTTACTTATGTTTTTTAATAAACTTAATGAAATATTCTTCATTTCAGAAAATATTTCGAAAAAATTCGTTTCCAAGAGGCCAAGCATTTTTAAATTTTTGTTAATTCTCTGCTGAATTATTGTGATGAGTATTAGGTTTTGTGGAATATTATGCGATTTCATATTTCGTAACTATTCAGTGTAGATAAGAAAACGTCTTCGACAAATCTTCGGTTTAAAGGTAAAACTCATTAAGTAACACCAAACCAATTGTAAGAAAACTGCTATTATCTAACAAGAGACAAAAAAAGTTGCAATAATATGGATCATAGTCTAGTTAGAACGGAGTATAATACATGTGGAACTTCTTGAAATAACTTTTTAGTTTCTTGTTTTTAGAAAATCGCAGGTTTTTTAAGAACCGGCTTGATGTTAGCAAATGAGTTATAAATACATTATTTACTTGTATAATGTAATATATTTTCACTAGTTTTTGCTTCCATTAATTCCCATAACACTAGCGCCTTCGCCACATTCCTCAAAGCACATAAGGGAAAAGGCTGCACCATTTGATATTAGTGGTGGCTACACCACTTGATTTAAGTGAAGGGTGATACTACATAGATTCACCCTGTACGTGCTTAAGATACCGCAAAAGAGGGCGCAGCGAGAATCCCCTCTACAGTCTGCATTACAAATTATTGACAAACTAAAATTCTTTGCTTCAAGAAAACTCCCAATTTTTGCACAAAATTTGGCGATTTGTGGGAAAAGTCATTCAACTTTGACACCCTGTATCTTCATTACCATTAACTTGCTACAGCTGCTGCTAACTTGCTACTATGGACAACTGCAATAATACAAATATTTACCATTATTTTTTGTGCGCTAAACAAGACGTCACTGAAATGAAATAGAAGAACAAAGCTCTGTGGAAAAGAATAACGCCCATCTAACATGTAAAATATCCGGGATTAATCATGTTCCGCGCCATAAACCAAGAAATAAGGGAGACGTAAATTATATCCTTACTTGCAAGTTTCACCCCTGCAAAGATATATCGGTGTGTGATTCCCACAAAGTTTACATTTCAGGAACGCGGCTTAAATATATTCCTTACGAAATATTGTAGATATTGAGTTTCTTGTCACGTGAAATCGTGCGTATTTCTTTAGTATTAAATCATTTATTTGATAATGTTAACGCCTTTGATTTATGTTATAACACATATGATTCTTGGAATGGAGAACAGCACTGAGCAGACAAGATTATTTTTTTTAATGTCGAGTTTTCGACGTTTATTGACGTCTTTTTCGAGGCTAATTGAATGAAATCACATCAACCACTCCAAAGTTGCGTTGCATTCAGGATGTAGCGGAACGGTGCAATATCTCTGTGGTGCAGCGGCAGGGAAGGGGAGAGGTGGGGTTACGTAAACGTTACGAATTTTCGGCTTTTGCCGGTGATCTATTAGGGGAATTTCATCGTCCCTCTCTTCCACCCCGGACAACTTAACAGACCGTGAAATTGATGCGAGCGTGTACTTAATTTATATTTTCGAAAAGATTTGCAGCATCGAATAACGTGGAAAATATAGCACCGTTACCGAGTAATTCGAAATGATATTTACTTTTCTCGCCCTGTTTATTCCCTTTGTAAGTTTTTTTTTGGCTTTGAATGAGGAAGGCCCGATTTCATTATCGCTTCCATACATTTATAACATAACCCAATCCATGGAAGTATTTATATTTAAAAATACGAGGTGTGGCTATTAAATAACCGAACTGCTGTCACAACACTTTTTATTCGTTACCAATTACAGTACCAACTTTTTTCGCCTTCAATGTACTCCCCTTGGCGATCGAAATCTATATACGTATATAGATATCTATAGATATCTATAGACCTCCGTATATAGATATCTATCGATATCTATATACGGCGCTATATACGATTTTTCCATTCTTGAAAGCAGTGCTGGAAGTCCGCTTCTGTCAGCCGGTGCAGAATCTTCGTCTCTTTTGCTTTAACCGCTTCCACACTTTCGTATCTTGTCCCCTTCAGCGCCCATTTGACCTTGGGAAATAAAAAAAAGTCACAGGGGGCAAGGTCGGGCGAGTATGGTAGATAGTCCAACACAGTAATACCGTATTTTGCAAAAAACGACTTGGCAGACAAACCAGAATGGGCCGGTGCATGGTCTTGGTGAATATTCCATGATTTGGTCTTCCACAAATCGGGTTTTCGTCTTCTCACACGCTCACGAAGGGCCGTCAGTACCTCGCTGTAATAATGTTGATTGACCGTCTGACCCTCAGGGACCCAGTGAACGGAAACAATGCCTCGAATGTCAAAAAAGACGATCGGCATCGCTTTGAATTTGGATTTGCTCATCCTGGCTTTTTTTGCATTGGCGAGTTCAAGCTTTTCCATTGCATGGATTGGCTCTTTGTTTCGGGGTCGTAAGTAAAAAAACCACGATTCATCACAAGTAATCGCCTTGTCTAACAAGCCTGGTTCAGTGTCAATGTTGTTTAGAATGTCAGCGCAAATGTTTTCTAGATTCCTTTTGCTCGGGAATGAGGACTTTTGGCACCATTTTTGCGCACTTTGCGCATGTTGAACGATTCATGCAAAATCTGGCGAACACAATCTTTGTCGATTACTTTTATTTCAGCAAGCTCTCGGATGCTTAGACGGCGATCTTCGGGGATTCATTTACCAATTTTTTCAATGTTTTCGTCCGTTTTTGACGTTTAGGGCCGTCCGGGGCGCGGATCGTCTTCGGTCGTTTCACGTCCCTCATTAAACCATTTAAACCATTCAAAATCTTGTGTGCGGGATAAACATTCATTCCCGTACACCTCTTTTAACATTGCATAAGATTCTGTAAATGTTTTCCCCAGTTTAACAAGAAACTTGAGATTAACCCATTGCTCCATCTGAATACTTAACATTTTTTTCGACGCGTCCCTGGTACGTAGACTAATTGAAACTACTGCTACAGTCAAACTGAGCGACCCACTGGCTTGTCCAGCGAGCTCAGGGTGGGGAAAAATATCACCAGACACAGTTCTGTTCAAACTTGTCGCGACGCGCTCGCAGCGCGCTGGCAGCAGCATCAGTTCGGTTATTTAATAGATACAACTCGTATAATGATTTTCAATATAAAAAAAAAATTAAAACATAGTAACAGCCATAAAGTCATTCAAAAATGTTTTCATTTTTTTGTTTATTTCGCGGTACAATATTCAATTACTTCAAATTCGAGAACAAATGTCTAAGATGAGCCATAATTTCACTGCCAAGGCCTAATTTGACAATTTTTATTATACAACAATTTTTAGTAACTATATAATTTTGATCTTTATGAAAAAATTTAAATAACCGCACCATCTTTAATGGAAATATGCAATAGCAATTCCAATTATGTAAGAATATACTGGGTGTCTTATTTAATTTTTTGTTTCGTATTTTCATGAGTATATTTTCCTCCCCAAATTCTAATTTTATATTTCAAAAATTTTGGCAGTTATAGTTTGTCTAATGATTCTGTTGAGAGCTGGTATAGAACATACGCACGTAAAAGTCTGTATACTGTAGAGAGGACACTAATTATAAGTAATTCATTTATCATCACCTATCATTGTATTGTCATATAAAAAAAATACATGGTTTTATTATAACATGATTAATAAATAATTGTTCACAAATTTAATATGTACCAACACGTTTTCTTACGTTGTTGTACATCACGAAAATAGTTATAAATGTACAAAATCCGAACATATCATCAAGACCTATTTCAAGACAGATTAAGACAAATGCCCATGACGTTGTAATTCAAACAGAGGGGATAGACACACCCTCTTCAGACTTAAATCGATTACCGACTACAAAATAACCCTTATAATTAAACAATTCGTCTTTTTAACGAGATTCATTCGTTAATATGAATTTCTTGCACACAAAATTTAATTATCCGCTTTGTCACTAAGTACTGACTAACAATAATTAATTGTTAACAGCAAAAGGAAATTAACATCACTAAATATTATGTTTTAATGATGTTAATCAATACTAACCTGCTATATATGGCATTATAAAGTTACATAGTGCTATTTTATTTTGCCTCTGTCTCTTTCCTTTCATGTCTTAATAATGAAACGCTCACGTAGTTACGAGTATTATTCATTAAATTAAGTAAAATAGGTTTTCTCCAGAAGAAATATTAAAGACTCCCAACACGTACACACATGGAAGTTTGCGTGTATATCTTACTTTCTCTAACTTCGCGTCGTTTAAACTAGTTCCGTAAGGGTATGTTTTGCCCCATGTGCCGGCGCGTAATTGTTGTTTATGAGGCCTATTATACGTATTACTTAATGCTTTTCCAACCCCTCGTAGAAGCCCCTGTTATAAAATAAACTCGCTCGCTGTTAGCTTATTTAATGTTAAATTCATTAAGTGTATCCATTTTGCACGTACATATATGTGTTCAGAGTATTCTTTGTATGTTGTCAGTATACACGTAATACACGGTGGAGACTTTAACTGGAATATATTCGCTAGCGGGGTGGTGAATGATTTTTCAAAAAAATTCCCGAGACACGTCAACTTTTAAATGTATTTACCTACATTTTGCAAGTAATGTGAAAAATATAGCCCTTCAGGGGTGGCTGAAACCACCCTCGACATGATTTTTTCAAATGTAACCCTATGGCTTGTGACCCCTCATTGTAAAGCTGGTGGAAAGAGGAATCCAACGCACTGATCAAATTTTAATTTTTAGTATGTTTGTAGGATTGCATGCAATTAAAACGTAATTTTATAGTTTAATTTATTTTTAACGGAACAATTTCGTACTCAAAATGTGTGTTGTTTAGTTTTGGAATGTAAACCTTACTTTTCATATGTCCCCACAAAAAACTCCAAGCAATTTTTTGCCACAACTGATATTTGTTATTTTTTTGCTTGTGTTTTTACACGGCCGCAAAGAGTAATTTAGTTTGTATGCTGTATTCAGAGTTTGAAACGAAGTGTTATTTCAAATTGGTGAAAATGTCTTATTTAACTGAATCACTAAAAATCGAAATTTTGATGATGATTGGATATGGTGATAGGGCGCGAACTCAATGCGTTGTTCGCTTGTTTCGAGAAACGCATCCTGACTTGCCACCACTAAATCAAGGTACCATTAGTAAAATTGAGGCACAATATCGAGAGATGGGTCATGTCAGGAAAGTACCAGATCTGCAGGAAAAGATAACAGAGGAAATCGGAAAAATAACACCGCAAATGTTGCATAATGTAAGGGACGAAACCTACCACAGACTGGGATGCTGCCAACAAGTGAATGGTGCACATTTTGAACAATTGTTATGTTGAAAATAAATTTAATTTTTAAATTGTTTTAATTGTATGCAACCCTACAAACATACTAACAATTAAAATTTGATCAGTGCGTTGGATTCGTCTTTCCACCAGCTTTACAATGAGGGGTCACAAGCCATAGGGTTGCATTTGAAAAAAATCATGTCGAGGGTGGTTTCAGCCACCCTGAAGAGCTATATTTTTCATATTACTTTAAAAATGTAGGTAAATACATTTAAAAGTTGACGTGTCTCGGGAATTTTTTGAAAAATCATTCACCACCCCGCTAGCGAATATATTCCAGTTAAAGTCTCCACCGTGTATATCAGCAATTAGTAGAGCCCGGAGGTTAATAATAGATTCCTACTTTACCAGGGGCGGCTCCAGGATATCTGTCAGTAACGTTACAAAATATGAAACAGGTCATATCTTAGACATGTGGGATGACAAGACAGAGAACTTGCATGGTAAACGACGCTATAACACAGACGTGTCCGTACTGCCACTCGAGTTTCCATAAATTATTAATAACTGTTCCATATGTTCAGGAGTTAAGCTCTGGCGCCTGTCACTTAAAATCCACTTCTAGGATGAAAAAGAGCGTTCAACGTCTACAGACGTAACTGCGGCATATTTAAAATAAGTAAAGTTTTTAAAGCATCCACTTATTTGCCTGTAAATAAATCCAGAATATGACACAACATGGGAAAGGTTAGTAATATACTTTGTTTCACCAATAGTAAGTCATATAGGTTTATCGTGTAGTTCCGAGACGATTTTTTTATGTCCTCACACAGTAGTACTATGTGTAATCGTCGAGTTGTTTCTGCAGGCAGACTAACTTCGCGCTACTTTCCACTCGCAGCGTTCGGGACAATTTGTCTGAACTCGAGGTGATCTAATTTTACGAATGGAATATTACACGCTGTCGTCATTTTGACTAAATCTAAATTAAATTGTCCCTATCAGTCTCGCGCACTCACACCACCGTTTAATTACAATGACACGAGCTGTTTTTACCTGCCACGTCAGTACACTGTCACACATGGTACAACGAAGTTCACTGCCATTAGAGGTCAGTTCCGGAAAATTGTTTATCCATCGCTCGACCGCAACACGTAACGGACGCTCTCCCGACATTTTTACAAAATTTGACGTTTCGTGCACACGAATGAGGATGCATCAACCACCGCAGAGTAAATAATACTAAATAAACAAGTATAAATTACGTCCACCTTCGCGACTTCAAGGATGAAAAGTTAAGCAGAATTTTTCCGTCACCCACCGATTCCAAGGGATGATGCACTTTTGGGATGAAAATGAACGTGTTACTTAAAAAATTTCGCTTTATTTAAGGGGGAAACCCCTTTGGACGCCCGAAAATGAGTCTTTTTTTATGAATTTTCTTTAAAGGTGATAAAATAATAAAATAAAAATAAAGTTTTAACATCGTTTTATTAAAACTTCGAAAAGCAAAAAAAAACATTTTTTCTTTTTTTTTTAAATAAAATGGCGGCTTTACAGGGTATTCCTTCAGATGTCTTTGGCGTGACATCGAAAGGTGCTGCATTTGTCATAATTGATCGGAAACCAAAAAATTGTTTTTCAGTTATTGATATGTGCAGGGGAAGGATAAACCTGTAAAATTATAAAAAAGTATAAAACCTGAAATTAAGTAGCTGTTTAATTGAATGTTCAAAATTTTCTACTGTTTTTTCGACAATTTTTATCCCAAAAAAAGTAATGTAGTTACACGCGATATCTTTAAAACTTTAGGTACATCCTTCCGATAATAATACAGACAAAAAATCTCTCAAAATTTCAGCCAAATCGATCAATAACTTTTTGAGTTACAGCACGAGCAGTTTTTGAAAATACAGTTTCGAGATAATCGCGTGTAAAGTTCCAATACATTAAAACTATCAGTTTTAGTGACTTACCGATCAATCGGCGATTCTAGGTGCGTATAATAAACCTTCAGCCTCCTCGAAGGGCTGGTTTTCTTCACAAAAGGTATGATGAAAGAAATGTTACTCCACCCCAAGTGCTCCGGCTACCTGACTCGCTAATTTACGGTATGTGGTATGAGGTAGAACCTCGGCGCTCTCGAATATGTGCGATAACCGTAAATATTTAATATTATTTAGATTTTTCTTCTTTCCAGTATACTCTCAATATATTATACTTTCGAAATAAGAAAAAAAAACGATTTTTTGAAAAGGGTTTTCCCTCTTCAATATACTGGGTGGTCCAAAAGAATATATGTGAAATCGAAAAAAAAATATATGGGTATATAAATTGGACTCTATTAATCATAATTAACAAACCCCCCCCCCCCCCCCCCCCCAAATAGGTGGGACGCAGGGACAATATTAAAATGTCAAAAGGGAATTCCCCTGTTTTATTACTACATTTTTTAATTCTTTGTAAAAAAACTTTTTTGTTTAAATTTTATATTTATATGTATATTTTTTATCTTGGCAAAGTGCAAATTGGACGAAACTTGTTCGAATACACTGCAATACTTCCGTTGTTATTGTGTTTGAAATATTACGTATTCCTTCTTAAATTGTTTCATAGGATCCCCAGTACAAATCAAATTCAATGGGGTCGGATCAGGTAATCTTGCAGGCCAATCTAAGACCGCTATCTGAAATATATTTCTCTTCTTAATGGTTATGTGTTACGTCGTTATGTGTATTCAAAACAGAATATCGGATGGAATGGGTAATCTAATCATACAAACTTCGTTTGTTTCAGGCGTAAGAGCTCAGCTGCCGAGTTTAGAAATTCAGCCAAGCCAGAAAGTTATTACCAAAGAGGCGGGCAGAAGTTTAGCGTTGACGTGTAGGCCCAACGTGGACGATCTCAGTCTAGTTTCCCAATTGGAATGGAGGGATCCGAGGGACAGACCGATCACAAACGACAAAGAGAGTTCTATAAAGGTCCAGGTAATGAAACGCGCATACCAAATTTCAACCAAAAATAAATTAAATGAGTTCTCCGCAAGGGCGTAGCCCAAAGGGTCAAGTAAAAACCGAAATACTTGGGGGAATGCGGTTGCCCTTGTCTGTACTGACCTTTTTTTTTTTTTTTTTTGCTTTTTTTGTTTCATCTGCATTGAGCGCCCCCCTAAAGATAACTACTGGCTACGCCCTTGGCTCTCCGCGTGATCGGAGGTAAACTAAGTTGAGTATATGTTCAGTTGAGACTGAATAATGAAATGTATATTTTGTTCTTCTGAGTAAACATATGTACATCAAAATAATACATTTTTATCCCTTAAGCCTTTTTTTTTTCAACAATTCTGTTTTATTTTTGAATCTAGAAAGCTGTGAATGGAGCAATTTTAATAAGACTCTTATGGAACCGTGTTCCTTTTTAAAACTGTTTATTATTAGTCATTCCACATTTCAACTTTATACTACTTTTCAATTTTGTATTGGGTATATTGCTTCCTATGAACCTGTTTCGAAAGGAATGTTTTGTAAAAATCTGCACTTGCTTACTCTAACGAGATTTTCTTTCCAGAAATCTCAGACAGACGAACGTATTGTTTTGATTTTCTCGAGCCTCGCCGAATATCAGAGTGGAAATTATACGTGCCAAGCCTCATACGCAGCCGAGCCATTAAGCGCGTCCGTCCAAATTAAAACCTATGGTGAGTACGAAGGTTACCAATAGCATTTCCCTATTATACAGTGAGGTCCATACGTAACGGATAAATTCATTATCTACGTGATTTACAATTTATGAATAAAATCCTGAAACACGTCAATTTTTAATTCTAGAATGACATTTTTTGAGCATAATTTATACCCTCAACCCCTTGGAGTGACAGCCCTTTAAAATTTTTAAATGGAACGAGGATGCGTGTGATAGCTCATTTGAAAGGGTTTTTAATTCTCCATCCAGCAACATAAGATTTTTTTAAATTCTATAATTTTTTTTATTGAAAAATATTACATTTTTAATGTTACTAAGTAAAGAAAAGAACATAAAACAACAGAAGAACAGTTTAAACCAAATGTTCAAACTGACGCCCGTTGCTTCTTGACAATAATGGAGGGGGTTGCTGAATATTATTCTAAAACATTTTGTATTGTTTCCGGGTGATTTGATTAATTTCTTGCCTTATTCCGTCTTTTAAATCTTCTACGTTATTTGGTCTGTTGAAGTAGACTTTCGATTTTAAGTAACCCCATAAAAAATAGTCAAGCGGGTCAAATGGGGAGAACGAGCAGGCCATTCAATTTCACCGCGTCTAATTTTTCCCAATATACGGATCGGTAGACGCGGTGAAATTGAGTGGCCTGCTCGTTCTCCCGATTTGACCCCGCTTGACTATTTTTATGGGGTTACTTAAAATCGAAAGTCTACTTCAACAGACCAAATAACGTAGAAGATTTAAAAGACGGAATCAGGCAAGAAATTAATCAAATCTCCCCGGAAACAATACAAAATGTTTTAGAAGAATTCTGCAACGCCTCCATTATTGTCAAGAAGCAACGGGCGCCCAGTTTGAACATTTGACTTAAATTGTTCTTCTGTTCTGTTTCATGTCCTTTTCTTTACTTAGGAACATTAAAAATGTAATATTTTTCAACAAAAAAATTATAGAAATTAAAAAAAATCTTATGTTGCTGGATGTATAATTAAAAACCCTTTCAAATGAGCTATCACACGCACCCTCGTTCCATTTAAAAATTTTAAAAGGGGTAGCTGTCACTCCAAGGGGGTTGGAGGGGGAGGTATAAAATTATGCTCAGAAAATGTCATTCTAGAATTAAAAATTGACATGTTTCAGGATTTTACTCATAAATTGTAAATCACTGTAAATCAGTTACTTATGAGCCTCACTGTATATAGGGTGCGTGTTTTGATCTATATAATTGTATTATAGAAATTCGAGAATGTGATTTGTGAGGTTGTGTACAATCTTTTTTTTTTACAATCTCTTTCTATACTATACTTTTGCAAATTTGGAAAGATCCCACAATTTTGAGGTAAAAACCTATATCCTAGGTTCAGCCGATTCGGAGATATTTGATGTTTAAAAAAAACGGACATATATACTTTCATAACATTTTTTTGGTAGAAGACTTCATTTTCTTTATTTTGGTACGACATAGGACGACATGGTAGGACATAGGGTGTTCCACTCCCTGCAGTTAAGATTAATTCGAAAATGCTTTGCCAGTGTTCAATTTATTGTATGTCATTTTGCCAACTTCAAATTGAGATTACTTGTTTAGTACAAATGGAACACCCTGTATTTTTTCAGTCCAAGTTGTCTAGCTTTCAGTTCTCTTTTTACTCATATATAAACGTCGCGGAGTGTAAAGTTACAAATTTCGGACTTCGTAATTAATTACTTCTGTACTACAAAGAAATGCTTAAATAATACATTTACTAAACAGAAAGCAGATACATTACTTCCATTATTTAGTGAATAAGCAACAATATCAACATATTTAGATACAACGCATTTTTCTCTTAAAAAACTTCAACTTTCGTGATGTGCATATTAATGTGAGAAAAAATAAAAGTAATAGTTGGATAACTTGGACTGAAAAAATGCAGGGTGTTCCATTTGAACTAAACAAGTTTTCTCGATTTGAAAAAATTAATTCATAAATTGAGCAAATGGTATAGCATTTGTGCATTTACTATAAAATTGCAAAGAGTGAAGCACCTTATATTCATATGTTCTGCGTCAAAAATAAATTGAGAGCTTGCTACCCCAAGTGCTTATTACGGTTATTCCAGCCTCTAATACATAGATTTGTAAAAATGTACGTACTTATAAGGTGTTCCTTTTAAAATAAAGAGTTAGTCGAGGCATAGGGGTATATGAGCGCCCTGTACATACTGCACTTCTTTTACAAAAAAAAAAAGATGTAAACAACCTGACGTTACATTTTAGTATAGGCACCTCATGAAGCAACGATTTTATACGTAGATCAAGTACGCGGTAAAACCTCACCGTGTATAAACCCTTCACTTTATACACATCAAATATTCTACTCGTAGTTGGAATAACCTTCGTCGACGCACCCGACAATCAGTATCCAATAGCCGGACAAAATTACGATGTGAAATGTAAAGTGGCAGGGAATCCATCTCCGACTATTACTTGGAGTAAGGACGATCACCCTATCACAACCAATGAAAAGTTCGTTCTGCAGTCCGAAGGAGCACTAACAATTAACAACGCAACAGAATTAGACGACGGCGTATACAAATGTAGTGCAGTCGTAGCTGAAACGGGAGAAATCGGTTCAAAAAATATTAAAGTAAGTACAATTTATTACTATTAGGCATCATTGTGTTTATTACGTGATATTGGAGGTAATATCAATAGTATTTCATAGATCAACGTGTCCTGCAAAATATTCTGTTATTTAATATACAAGGTCATCATAAAGTAAGAGATATACTTACTTACAAACTTATTTTACAATTTATCCAATAGACCAACAACAATTAATAGAAACTGAATTCCTTATCCAACACTGGTTACCGTAAGTCTTCAATATGAGCTCCATTTTGATGACGTAACAGCACCAACCTTCCCTCGACATTATACACAGCATTCCTTATATAACATTTCTGGTTGAGTTCTGGTTGAGTCACTTGCTCCCTAATACTGTCTTTTAATAATTCTTCCGGCATTGCTGGTCATATTCTAAACGATAAATTATTTAAATAACAAAACCAAAAATTCGCGGGTTTCAGATCAGGCGATCTTGGTGGCAAGTCTTTAACTGATCGGTAAATGTACGGGGTTGCTCCATTCTGCATTTCATTTAGGTTACAATTAAACCTCGTAATTCTGTATTTCCTCGAACCAATATGCTGTGAAAATATGGATGTGAAAACAGTGACTTTCTTGGCATGAAGACCTTTCTAAATGATTGCATGTGGATTTTCTGTTGACCATATTCGACAGTTTTGAGTACTGACTTCACCATTAAGAGAAAAATGGGCCTCGTCTGCTGATAAAACACAGGACAAGTATTCGGGTTCAATTTCAATCTGAGCCAATATTCGCAAAGCAAAATTGCACTTGATTGTCAAATCTAACTCCTTCAAATCAAGTCGTCGTTGCAGTGTCTAAGGATAACTTTTTGTTTTCCATAGATACACTATTATAAAATCGTATTATTGTGGCAACTTGTTTCCAATTATCTCAATTGCCTAACACTGTATAAGGACTTGAAATACGAGGTGTGTAAATTAAATAACGAGACTGATTTTTTTATTTTTCTTTTTTATTAGAATAGAATTACAATTCAGTATTGTCTCCTTCAAAATAACTTCCTTTGGGAAGCCACACAGCGCTGAAGACGGTTCTTCCATTCCTCATAACAGTGCTGGAACTCATATACTGGATGAGTCTTTGTTTGAATATCTTCTATGGTTCCAAAATTACGTACCTCGAGATGATTTTTCAATTTCGGGAAGAGGAAAAAGGCACAAGGACTCAAGTCAAGCGAATAAGGAGACTGATGAGCCACAGAAATGTTTTTACTGGCTAAAAAACTCGTTTTCTGAAATGGCTGTGTGACAAGGCGCATTGTCGTGATGCAACATCCAGTTGTTCTTTCCAAAAAGTCAAGACACCTTTCTCTCCTGATGTCCTTTTGTTCCTTCGAAAGGTTTTTGGAGCCATTTCTGCGCAGATTTTTCTCATCAATTCGTTGACCAAAATCTGATGAACACTGGTGTGATTCAAAATTAACTCTTCCCTAGCCATTCTTGTCGTCAACGGACGAAATGAATGCACAAGATACCGTATTCTATCGATTTTCATCGGAAGATGAAGGCCTTTCGCTGCGTGGTTCATCTTCAATCTCTTCTAAGAATGCCTTAAACCACAGAAAAAACCTGGATTCCTGGGCTGCTGAAAAAACACTGTCTCCATTGCGCTGTGTCCAAGACTGAAGCAAAGCCTGATAGCACACCGTTGCTCAAAATTAATGTCACTCATTTTAAAAAATCGTTTTACGAAAAACAGTCCCAATGAACAAACAAATGACTCTAACAAGTTCAAACTTGTATTGAAGGTGCATTACATGTTAACCTACCGCCCTTCCAAGTCCCGTCTCCGCAGTGTTGCTAGATAGGGCGCTACGTTGCCAGTATCATTACTTAATTTACACACCTCGTATATCCCTGACTTTATGATTACCTTGTGTGTTGTAGTGTACTTTACTCCTTCAGTTATTAAACTGATTGCGAAAATATGGTCAAAACGATGCAAAAGTAGAAACAATCTATATATACAGTGCGCGCCTAAAGTATGGAATCAATTCAGTAAATGTGAAACAAAACATTTTTGGAAAAAATCCTCGAATAAGTCGATTTTGTTTAATAAAAACACACATTTTTGGGGAAACGTCTATTTTCAGATGTCATTTGTTTTTGAGTAATGTCGTCATCAACTTATTTTCAAATGGCAATCCCTCATTTTTTTAATTTAATTTGAGAGACCCTCTCATTGTCGATTTAACGGTATAAAAATGTTGCCACCTTACATAACAAAATTTTTGAGTAAATGACAATTGAATGTTACAAAATGAAAAATATATTTTTCTATAATAAATAAACAAAAAATTTCTGAAAAAACTGAACACAAATAGAATATAGCAAAAAAAGTACGTTGCTAAGCAAAAAATTATCAGATTTTTTGACGTATCCATGGTTTTTACTGTCAGTTAATCAGAAGATTTGTCATTAAATTGTGCGAAAAGTTAATATAACGTGTTAGTATTTATAAAAAATTCCAATTTTAATATGGCACATTTAACTGTGACACAAAGAATTGAAATTTTGATTTTCAGCGGATGTGGAAATAAGACCAGAACACAGCAGGAGGTATGCAATTTATTTAATGCAAAGTATCCAGATAACCCTATCACCCAATCCACAGTTAGTAAGATTGAGTCCAAATTTAGAGAAACTGGTGATAAAAGTTCTACCAAAATCAGGACGTCCAAAAGTTACCCGAGATAAAAAGATTGACATTGTGTCAAGTATGGAAGAGAGCTGGATTGGCGGACGAGGACCGATAGAATGGCCCGCGAGATCCCCAGATCTTACATCACTTGATTATTTTTATGGGGTTATTTAAAATCAAAAGTTTATTGCAGAAGACCACACAATTTAGCCGAACTACGAAATTGCATTAGAGATGAAATGGGATCCATTACCCTGGAAGTCATTCAGAATGTACAAGAAGAATTTGTACACTGCTTGCATATTGCCAAGAAGTTGATGGCCGGCATTTCGAACACTTAATTTAAAATTGTATTTGTTTATTAAAGAAATTTTCCTTTATTTATTGTGAAAAATATATTTTTCATTTTGTAACATTCAATTGTCATTTTCTCAAAAATATTATGTAAGGTGGCAACATTTTTATACCTTGAAATCGACAATGGAAGGGTCTCTCAAATTAAATTAAAAAAATGGGGGTTGCCATTTGAAATATAAGTCGAAGACGTCATTACTCAAAAACAAATGACATTGAAAATAGACGTTCCCTCAAAAATGTGTGTTTTTATTAAACAAAATCAACCTGTTCCAGAAATTTTTTCCAAATATGTTTTGTTTCACATTTACCGAATTTATTCCATACTTTACGTGAGCACTGTATATAAAAAATCTCGTGTCACGGTGTTTGTGGTTGCACCCTCCGAAACGGCTCGACCGATTTTTATCAAAATTTTTATGTATATTTGGTAGGTATGAGAATAGGTCGTAAAGTATATTTCATACCGCTAGGTGATTAGGGAACGTACCCATACTATGTGACCCCTTCCAGGGGGGGTAGGGGGTCTTCAAAATACCACGCTTGGTCACAGGGGCGTGGGGGCGGCTTAGGTTTTCGTCACGTAGTCGGTATCCTCTAGGGAAATCTTGCGTTTTTTCGCTATATATTGTAACGTTTTATTTATTTCGGGTTCGTGAGGTGTGAAAAATCAAACTCGTACATTTAAACTAACACTATTTATTTACACTAATTTATTTCTATACAATTTATCTTGAGCGTTGTAAGCCGCGCCGGTTTTAAATAGAACTGTTCCGTCCCGCGTCGAAACCCCGCGTTATATCCACCTATAGAAGTATCGCGTCTCGGCGAGAAGCTTCCGCGCGATTCCCGAACCATCGGGCAAAAGCCGCGATCTTTCGACGCGGGCGCTGCCCGCGTACGTCATCGACGTTCAGTCGGCTGGCTCATCGAAGCAGGCAGGGGCGGACTGGCCCAGCGTTCGTAACACTGCCCCCTCCTTAAAGACATTTCGTCTCGAATTGTATCGTCCCCTGGTCCGTGTCGATACCTGCAGAATGACCCATTCTTGCATCGGGAGGTCTGGTAGAAGAAGCAGTCCACAGTCTTCTCGTTGAGCGATCTCCTGGGGTTGTAACAGCATACCAGAATCTCAATTCCAGTAAACCGGAAGAGGACTTCTAGCATACTCCTGATCACCCTCCAATCCAGGCCATCTAGTCCGCTGGCTATCTTCGGTATCGCCAAACTGCTTATGCTCTGGGACAAGAGCACATCCCTCAGCTCGACTAGTGTGTCCCAGACAGTTTGATAAGTTGGTTTATGGTGCGATAGCTGCTTGGTCACCAAATAGAAAACGGACCTCTCTTTCTCCTGCTCGGCCGCCGTGATTTGAAGGACTCGTCCAACCTCTGGTCTTTGTCTGCGTAACTCCTCCAACTGTCCAAACGCCTTCTTGAAGGTAAGTGCAATCCCTCGGGACATTCGGAGGTCCGCTGCCACACAGTGAGCAAGACAGAAGTCAGCAGGAGTCTGGAACAGGTCACGTGGTTCTTCTCGCGTTACACCGTAGCGAGCTTTCTGGCCGTTGGAATGAAGCGACATGAATTCCTCGAAGGAGAGCTCGCCGTCTGGTGGACTGACGTGTCGAACTCTGGCTTCAGCTTGTTCGTCATTGCTTCCGGCGAAAGGGGCTAAACGGTTGAAATGGACCACCCTAGGTTTTCCTCTTGGCAACTTCTGGATTCGGTAGACTACATCGTTAATCCGGGTGACGACCTCATACGGACCTTCCCAGGAGCTTTGAAGTTTTGGAGATAACCCACGACGACGTTGTGGGTTATATAACCAGACTTGGTTGCCGGGCTGGTACCTGCCATCGTTGGCGTTGATGTCGTAGGTCTCCTTCATGCGGTCGCTGGCGCCCTGGATATTTGAACGGACTCGTTCGTGGATGTCGTCCATTCTCTGGCGTAGAGTACTGACGTAGTCCTCTCCAGCCACGTCGTCCCCTGGTGTACAGCCGAACTTCAGGTCACAGGGTAGACGCAGTTCACGGCCCATGACGATGCTTGCAGGTGTTTGCCCAGTTGTTTCGTGAACTGACGACCGGTAGGCTAGTAGGAACAGGTGGAGAAACTGGTCCCAGTCCCTCTGGTGGTCAGAGACTACTTTGGATAAGTACCGGTTAATGGTCCTATTCATTCGCTCCACCATTCCATCTGACTGCGGATGCAGTGCAGTTGTCCTCGTCTTACGGATGTCGAGTGTACGGCACACATTCTGAAACAGAATCGACTCGAAATTTCTCCCTGGTCCGAATGTAATTCCAGAGGTACGCCAAATCGACAAATCCAGTCCTTGATGAGAGCGTCCGCCACAGTAGAAGCCTCTTGGTTTGGAAGGGCATACGCTTCTACCCATTTGCTAAAATAATCCATCACGACGACGATGTATTTATTTCCATTATCTGTTTCCGGAAACGGACCTGCTACATCGATGGCAATTCTTTCAAACGGACTACCCACGTTGTATTGTCGCATTGGAGCCTTCGGGTGCCGTTGCGGACCATTACTTGCAGCGCACACCACGCATTTCTTGCACCACTCCTTCACGTCAGTAGTGCAGTTCACCCAGTAGAAACGCTCCCTAACTTTTCCCAGCGTCTTTGTTACTCCTAGGTGTCCGCCAGTGCTTCCATTGTGGATCTCCTCCAATACCTCTGGCACTCTGTTTCTGGGGACTATCAGTTGTTTTCGCTCTTCGGTACCATCTGATTTCTCCAGAACGCGTTTTAAGAGTCCGTCGCTTAAGACGAGGGAATTCCACTGAGCCCAGTATGACTTTACTGTTGGCGAGTACCGTGATACTTCTTCCCAAGTGGGTTTCCGACCTTCTTTCTTCCAATTCACAATTGGTTTCAGATTCGGGTCATTCCCTTGATCTCTCAGAAGCTCATCCGGCTGCCAATCATCATTCACCACCGTTAGTCTGCGTATTACGACATCCTTTTCAGATGATGGCGGTGCTTTCTTCTTTTTCAATACGGCGACCACGAATGTGACGTACCTTAGCACCATTCCAACGCCGAATTGGCCTCTTATCCAATATCTCCTTGGCGACTCGCCTAATCTCTGCTTCATTACATGTTCCTTCTTCAAGATCTTCCTCCCCTCTTGCGGATCGTAGCTTGACGTCTGCAACTCTGTTTAGCAGCTTCGAATTCCAAAGCTCGCGCTAAAGCATCCACCAACTTGCTGGGACGAGCGAGAGTCAGAGCTTGACGGGTCTCAGTATCACGCAGACCATCTAAAAATGCCTGCACGGCTAGTCGTTCCATGACGTTCTCCGGCGTAGATGAATACGCCAAACGAACTAACCGCGCTATGTCCGCTTCGAATTCCTGCAGCGATTCGTTACTTTTCTGATAGCGGTTCTTCAACTGCGAATGGTAGACATGCTCGAGATGGGACTGACCATAACGCATTTCGAGGTGTTTAACTAGTTGATGGTAATCATCTTGTTCTTCCAGAGAAAGCGTCTGTAAAATATCTGTGGCGTCACCACGTAGCGCCAACGTCAGCGCTGTAGCCTTCTCTGCCAACGACCAACCATTTGCCCTCGCTGCAGCCTCAAATTGTCGTAGATAATTGACCCATGAGCTCTTACCATCAAACTGTGGTGGTTTCCATACGAATTTTCGAAATTTCCACAGGACTGCTCAACTCGGGTTTACTCAACCTGTCAATGTCGCTACCAGGTGACTTCAGAGCGGTATTGACCACTCGTTGTTGTTCCCCACTTTCTAAACTCAGGGTTGCAATTTTTCTCTCTACTTCTAGAAACTTATTCTGGAATTCTTCTTCTACGGTAACCAGTTTATTTTCTATTTCCCCAAATTTGCCGTCCATTTGCTTCTGGAGCCAACTAGAATTGTCCGTAATTTTCTGTTCTAAGCTATTTATATTCCCCAGTAATTTCTGTTCTAGGTTAGTAGAGTTTTCTATAAGTTTTTGTTCCAGACTTTCTTTCAAATTCCCAGACGTCTGAAGTTTTTGTTGCATTTGGGTGGCATTTTCTAAAAGTTTCTCTTCTAGATTTTTCTCTAAGCTTCCAGAGTTTTCTAATAATTTGTTTTCCAAACTTTGCAACGCCGAATTTATATCGCCAGCAATGTCGAATAAATATGTATTAGGGTTTTCACCTTCATTTTCCAAAGCTTCTCGAAGTCTATTTTGTAGATCGGCCTTTTTCCCTGTCGTCTCGCACTCCCGTTCTTCAAGTTCCCTTTTCAAATCCGCCACTTTAAGGTCCTTCAAAAATACCTGTCTTGAAGACATTTCACTTAATTTATTTATCGCGAATTTATTTATTTAAATGTCTTTATTGTTCAGTTTTTTTTTTCACACTCACACCGGACACCAATGTAACGTTTTATTTATTTCGGGTTCGTGAGGTGTGAAAAATCAAACTCGTACATTTAAACTAACACTATTTATTTACACTAATTTATTTCTATACAATTTATCTTGAGCGTTGTAAGCCGCGCCGGTTTTAAATAGAACTGTTCCGTCCCGCGTCGAAACCCCGCGTTATATCCACCTATAGAAGTATCGCGTCTCGGCGAGAAGCTTCCCGCGCGATTCCCGAACCATCGGGCAAAAGCCGCGATCTTTCGACGCGGGCGCTGCCCGCGTACGTCATCGACGTTCAGTCGGCTGGCTCATCGAAGCAGGCAGGGGCGGACTGGCCCAGCGTTCGTAACAATATGCACACACTCTTGGCGTCACGTGGCAATCGCCGTATTAATAAACACAATAATGAGCCAAATTAATTTTTTTTTAAATTCTGTGCAAAAAATGATTTAAAACCATATTTATGAAACTAGAAATTTACTACGTGAAAACTAGAAGGGGAGGGGGGTAAAAAATTGTAAAAAATGGGTCACGTAGTATGGGTACGTTCCCTTAGGGTGACCCTACCCCGAAGGTTTTTTTATATTTTTTTTGACAAATTTTTTTTTTGATTTGGCATCAAAAAATACCTATTATCCCAAATTTCCACCCTCCTACCCCTAAAAATAATTTATATGGCAGAACAACGTTTGCCGGGTCAGCTAGTATCACGATAAATGTATGTATTTAGGTATGTACAGAATGACTGTTGTAGGTTGAGGTGCAAGTGCCTCCGACGATATCTCCGATGAGCCCGATCACGGTCATCGAGGGCGACACGGCCTCCATAAAGTGCAACGCCACCGGCAAACCTCCGCCGGCCTACCAGTGGATCAAACTGAGGGACCGTCAGACCTCGCCGTCACGGATCGTTTCGAGGTCAAGAAAGTCACCGGAGAGCTGCTGATGAACCACATCAAATTCGAGGACGACGGCGTGTACAAGTGCACAGCCGAGAATTCGGTGGCCAGAGTAGAGGCCACCGTCACGATAAACGTCTTGGTAAAGCCGAGAATCTACGAACTGCTGAACGTGACTAACGCCATAGGGACCGAGACGAAACTGATTTGCAAGGTTTACGGCAAACCGTTACCGAAGGTGACCTTCAGGGAAGCTGAGCAACAGGGAACCGTTCGTAGTGGGACGCCAGCCGGAAGACCATCGACTCACTCTGGAGCCGCTGTTCTTCGAGGACAGACACGAGAGTTTCGGGACGCTGATCGTGTCCAATCTGAGCCGCACCGACGACGGCCTGTACGAGTGCATCGCGGAGAACAGCGCGGGCACGGCGTTCAAGAACGGCCACATCACCGTCGAGTTCCCGCCGACCTTCGAGCGCACCAAAGACCTGCCCCCGGTGTGGAGCTGGGACCAGAAGCCCGGCAACCTGAGCTGCATACCCGAGGCGATTCCGAACGCCACCATCGTCTGGAGGTACGGCGTGACCGAGATCAGGGACAACGCGAACTTCAGGCAGATCGGCAAGGGTCCAGTGTCCCACTTGATCGTGACTCCGCACAACGACAACAGGTACTTCACGTATTACGAGTGCTTCGCGACCAACAAGCTGGGAACGGCCAGCATAAAGATCCAGCTGAAGCGGGCGGAGGTACCGCGCGCCATGGCGCAGGTCAGGCGCGAAGCCATAACCGCGACGACGATCAAGTGGAGCGTCATACCGGCGAGCCACTTTGACGGGCTGCCGATCAGGTCGATCACGGTCCAGTACAAACCGAACAGGCAGATAAACTGGGATTTCGCCATGAATCATACGTGGAGTTATGGTAAGTTTAAATGTGGTACTCATTAGCCGGGCACACACACAGAGGTTTATCCACGGACTTTGCCCGCCACAGTCAAAGTCTCTTGACAAATATGTGCGTTAGTGCGTGAGCACGCGCCGGTCTTATTAATGTATTATTATTATTATTATTAGACATAAGTGTAGGCGGCAAAGCCGTTTAAACTTAGCAGTAACCCTGCGTGTAATACTTAACATTCATAGACAATAATACTCAATATCACAAACAGACCAAAATAAATGCTACAATATATAAAGTAGGTAGTTAAGTAGCTAAATACATATCATAATGATTTTTAAATGAATTAACATTTGGTGCTGAAACTATGTTTTCTGGAAGAGAGTTCCAATAATAGTGCACTCGATTTGAAAGAATGTATTGACGACATAGTTTGTGAAATCTTTCGCGCACTAATTTATAACTATGCCCTCTTAAACGAATATCAACACTAAGGCTAAAGAAATCCAAATGTACACTATAATGACTGTGCAAACTTTTATAAGTTTCAATAAGATCACCACGTATGTGTCTTTCCCTTAGAGTAGTAAGACCAAGCACTGAGAGTCTTTCCTCGTAAGGCAGATCACGCATTAGCTGGAGAGAGTCTCGTTACTTTACGTTGAATTTGTTCCAAAGCATGTATATCACCAGCAAAATATGGGTTCCATAGAGGGGCGGCATACTCCAAAATTGGCCTTATATAGGCCTTGTAGATTTTTGACAGTAGATCGGTAGATAAGTTTTTAAATGTTATTGACACTAAATACAAGACTGAATTTACCTTTTTTATGGTTTTACTAATGTGTGGTGCCCATTTTAGGTTTGAAGATATTAAAATCCCAAGGTCCTTTTGCTCGGTAACTGGTTGTATTTCAGTTCCATTCAGAAAGTACTGAATATTTGGATTATTGGATCCCACATGAAGTACAGTACATTTTTGTTCATTTAGAGGTAGTAGCCATTTGTTACACCAGGATTCAACCATCCGGATATCCACGGCAAGTTTGTCTGATTCGGTTATTGGGTTTGCATAAAATTTTGTATCGTCTGCAAAGAAGGAAGATGTCGTGCTTAGTGATGGTCCCAGGTCGCTAATGAATATATTGAACAAGAGGGCACCTAATACAGATCCCTGCGGTACCCCACTTGTGACTGCATATGCCTCAGATACCTCGGTCTTCCACACGCACTTGGCATTTCCTGTTGCTCAAAGAATCGCTGATCCATGATAATAAATTTCCCCTAACCCCATAGTGTTCCAGTTTTCTTAAAAGTCTCGCGTGTGGTACGAGATCAAAAGCCTTTTATCATATATCATCATAACAAAAAGCCTATCAAGATAAATGATGACTACTGGTAGTCCCTCATCAACTGATCTGGTCCACTGATGCAAACATTGGAGCAAGTTAGTAGTGGTGGAACGTCCTGGCATAAATCCATGCTGATTCTCATGTAGGACTCCACTTTCCATAAACTTTGTAATTTCATATGTGCTATAATTTTTTTCCATGCATTTGCAAGATAACGATGTTAAGGAGATTTGTGTATAATTTTTTGTTTGAGTTTGTCACCATTTTTGTGAATAGGTATCACAATCACGACTTCCACTCTGTGGGAATTTTACTTTCTACTAATGATGTCTGCATTAAATGTTTAATCGTTTCCAATATGATTCTTTTTACAATGTTTCAAAAAAATTGGGGGAATATTATCGGGGCCTGCGCAGGAGTCGGTTTTTAGTTTATCAATCGCTACACTTACTAGGTCCTCAGTGATGGCAATATGCTCTATTGAATTAATATTTCTGGTGTTATCTGGGAGTTCGGGAAGGTTATCTAATGGCTCAGAAGTAAAGGAGGCTGAGAAATAATCCGCAAACATGTTTGCTACTATTAAATGTACAGACTTATCTGAAGACATAAACCACACGTTAAGTAGGTTGATGCCATATATTGCACAGTCTTCTCTCACAGGCGAAATCCGCATGTCTAATTAAATACATAATTCAAAAACGATGGCTGAAAGAATTGATACCCGTTTTATAGGGAAAGAATTTTAACAGAGTTTATAGACATTTAGAAAGGTCATCCAGCTTTATGGAAAATCAAATCAAATGAATACGTCAACAAAAATTAAAAAATAGGGGTTATGATGCTTTAATTCAGTATTGTAAAAAAGTGTATCCTGGAAGGACCGCAATTTTGTTTTTAAAAATACAAAATTTACGAGTATGCTTCAGAAAGGAACTGAATTCAACTTTTGCAACACAATGCAACTTTTTTCTCATTTATATATCTTCTGGCCATTTTTCCACTAACACAACAAAATAGTACAAATATATCACCAGAAACGGAAAAGTCTCCACTAAAAACTTTTGTCTATACCAAATTCCGCAGTTTTGGCAAAGTCTGCAGATAAGTCTAAAGATTTCACCCATTTACAGACCGGTTTGTCTGCGAGGAGATTAAGTACGCCAGAGTTGTCTACGGACATGTCTTTAAAGTTAGTGGAGTGGTAACATTTAGTCTGTCACATACTAAGTCCGCGAAACAGTGCAGACTTAAACTGCCCTGGATAAAGTCCGCAGATAAACCTCTATGTAGCCCGGCCATTATTAAGTCACGCCCAGATATGCTCCCTAATATTCTGCGACTAATGTTACGGAGGAGTTACTTCGATCAGAGACCAATCAACCACCAATATTTTATTACCAACAGTGCCTTCCGAAAACAACGCGATTATAGGAAGTTATCTAATACGGGGTCCCGGAAAATGTGGGAAATCTCTCGGATTCAGATAGAGCATAAAAAATAAGATGACAAGTTCCTATAATTTTTTTCCTACAGGCCCTCCCTACGAAGATATTTGTCCCTTGAAGGACGCCGCTGGAAATCGGTTTATCTTGAATAACTTTTAAAGTAAAAAATTTATAAAATTTTAATACGATAGACACTACTAAGGACCGCTTGAAGTAATGTCCTTAACACATTATTGGCTTGTTTATTTTGCCAGTGGCGGACTAAGTTTTACAACTTAATGCCTAAATTTTTAACACCCTGTGTGATAAAAACTTAAAACAATAAAAAATTAGGTAGCTCGAACCTTACACTAGAAAAAAGCTACTCGCTTAGTGTCGATAAAGTGGACCGCTGAGAAAAAATAATAATGTTTTATTAAGGCATTCAAACAACAACAAAAAGTTTCATTGTAAGTCGTTTACTTCGAGAATAAATCAAAATTTAAAAAAAACGCAGTGGTGTTCCAGGGAGGCATATTAACGAAACTATTGAAAAACTTTGTAAGAGGGTTCAACATGGCCCCCGTGAAGTCTGCACGATGTATTCCCCGTGAAGTTCTGCTGTATCCGCCACAATAACCCAGCGTTGTTCCTTATTATATCACAATAAAATGTAATTCACTGTAAAAGTTCCTCCCTAGTGCCAACTGGAGTGGAATACACCAAGTTTTTCAGGTGTCGCCACAGATAAAAATCCAATAGCGTAGCCGGGAGATCAAAGGCTAGGCAATATGTCCTCCTCTACCTATCCAACGGTTTGGATAGATGTTACTTAGGTGCTCCCGCACACCAACGCTGTAATGAGCTGGTGCCCCATTGTGTATGAAGTACATGTTTCGGCGGGTTTCTCTATTAAATCCGGAAAATCGTTGTGGAGGAACTCCAAATAAAGCTGTCCATTCAATCGTTCCAGCAATACAAATGGTCCAATAAAAAAATTGCGAATGATCCCAGCCCAGATATTAATTGATTTCAACTGATGTTGATAATGCGAAACAACAGTGGCATGAGGATTTTCATCAGCCCATACATGTGCATTGTGTAAATTGGTAATAGCATTTTTAGTAAAACTTGCTTCATCCATGAAAAGTATATTGCTAATGAAGTTTACATTTTTTCGTTGCTGATCCAATAGCCAATAGTTTGCAAACTGCATTCTACGAGGAAAATCTTCAGGAATCAGTTCATGTACTTTTTGCAAATGATATGGATATAACAGCGATTCATTAAGAACTTTATGTATAATTGTTTTCGATGCATTCAACTGTATTGATAATCTTCAATACTCGTTGATGCAGTGTCATGTGCAGCATTTAAAATATTGTCAACTAATTGCGGCGTATGTATGGTTCTTCTCAAACCAGCGTTAGTACTTTTTTCCCAACCTTTCCTACAATTGAATAAAGTCAATATGTGTATTACCCTATTAAGATGAATTGCCTACTTTCATGATATCTAATCTTTCATGATATAACCTTCTTGCTTCTAAAGCATTGCAAGATGCAAGACCATACGTCAAATGCATATCTGCATACTCGATACACGTGTATTCCATATTTTGAGTTAATTACAATTAAATTCACCACGAAATCCAAAAATCAGTAAATTAATAGTGAAGTAAAGGATCAATCAGCGTATATGAAAGATGACATGAATGATATTTTATTTATTCCGTACCATGGTAACGTTTGCAACAACAATAGCTTTTTTTTTGTTCCGATAAATATTGCGAGCATAGGCCTTCTGCAACTTTTTTATTTTGGTTTATTATTATTTTTCTCGAAAATGGTCCACTTTATCAACAATTAACAAGAGTAAAAGAGTAAGTTGTTTTAAGTTTTTATCACACAGGGTGTTAAAAATTTAGGCATTAAGTTGTAAAACTTAGTCCGCCACTGGCAAACTAAACAAGCTAATAATGTGCCAAGAATATTGTTTCAAGCGATCCTTAGTAGTGTCTATCATATTAAAATTTTATAAAATTCTATTAAGCACTTTAAAAGTTATTCAAGAAAAACCTATTTCCAGCGGTGTCCTTCAGGGACAAATATCTTTATAGAGAGGGCCTGTAGGAAAAAAAATTATAGGAACTTATTATTTCATGCTCTACCTGAATCCGAGAGATTGCCCACATTTTCCGGGACACCCTGTATATTTGTCCCGCTTCCCTAAATTTCCTTTTAACCCTGCTTATGATATACTGAGGTATTTGAGTGTCAGGATATTTGGTATTAAACATTTTGCAAACCTCCTGTTGAGTCCTAGTTCATTCACCTTATCCTATCATAATTGTGATATGAATATTTATGAAATTCGATCACAAATTTCTACTTTACGTACAGTGTATGTTGTATCAAATATATCTGGAATATTTTGAGGAATTCAAAAATTCAATGACGTACAGGGGGTTCTATAAGAAACACATTGACAACGCCATTTATCTACTACATAAGTGACCCTGTAAATTTGTCTGTTATGTCAAAAAGTATTCAACTAAGAACAAAAATTAATACGTCCGAGCATTTCTCTGAAAAAAGTTTCCTTCGATACTCGTCGAATTTTTGCGCGACTTTCAGCCCTCACTGTATGCATTGTGTAGTTTCAGGTGCGCCGTACATTTTGGAAAATCTTATACCGGAGGAGACCTACGACTTTAGATTTTCCTCCAGGAACGACGTCGGGATGGGTCCGTACACGAATGCAGAATCGACATAAATGCCGAGGCGGTCACAACCCGCCGAACCTCGGATATTAATACCGAGTCATAGCGCAAACGACGACAACAGTAGTAATAGGGAAGACATCGTGGACGCCGAGTCCATACGCAGATCATTTCGAATTGAGGTGGGGTGGCCGAACGATAACGGCGATCCCATTCAGAATTATTTTATCACATACTGTAAGGTAAGCAGGTGCTAAATAACTTATTCCAATCGTTTGTCTCAAAAACCGCATGAGTAAAAAAATGTGGAGTGAAGAAACGGAATTATTTAAACATTTCACGTCTATATATTGCTCTTATTTTTAGCAGTTACCATGATAAAAAAAAATTCTGTAAATTTTCTTCCTGTTGGGCGAAATAACACTTTCTCCTAGGCGAAATAACACTGAAATGTTTTCTTTCAAACGTTGACATAAGATTAAACTGATGTTTGATTTATGATGACCTATTGGTGTACACTTTTTTTACAGAGCTTAAATTATAAACATATGTTCTATTATTTATCTATTATTTAAGTAAATAACCAAACTCTAACAATAAATAATATACATTTTCACGTGTTATATCAGACCGAAAATGTTATAACGTATTGCGAATTTATATTGTATTCTATAGACATCCAAAAAAAAAACGTCATCAAAGTTGGCCAAGAAAAAAAATACGTATTTCTATTCTTAATCGAATTTATAACCTTATTTACATGTCAAGACTGTCACATCATATGACAGCCGTGAAAATCCTGAAACACATCAATTTTTAATTCTAGAATGACGTTTTTTGAGCATAATGTTATACCTCCCCCTCCAACTCCCTTGGAGTCACAGCTACTCCATTAAAATTTTTAAATGAAAGGAGGATGCGTGTGATAGCTCATTTGAAAGGGGTTTTAATTCTCCATCCAGCAACAAAAGATTTTTTTAATTTCTAAAATTTTTTTATTGAAAAACATTACATTTTTAGTGTTACTAAGTAAAGAAAAGAACATGAAACAGAACAGAAGAACAGTTTAAATCAAATGTTCAAACTGAGCGCCCATTGCTTCTTGACAATAATGCAGGCGTTGCTGAAATTCTTCTAAAATATTTAGTATTGTTTCCGGGGTGATTTGATTAATTTCTTGCCATATTCTGTCTTTTAAATCTTCTTCGTTATTTGGTCTGTTGAAGTAGACTTTCGATTTTAAGTAACCCCATAAAAAATAGTCAAGCGGGGTCAAATCGGGAGAACGAGCAGGCCACTCAATTTCACCGCGTCTAGTTGTTTCCAATAGATGGATCGGTAGATGGGGGTGTCCCATAATTATCTAAACATCTAAACATCGAACCAAAAACTGTTTACATGGATTTTTTCCATTAATGGTAGTTATTTGTCACTCTTAACCAGCATTTAACTGTAATGTGAGGATATCCTGTATTTTTGGTTTATTGGGGACCCAGACAACAATTCTTTATAATGTTTATTCCCTTCCCGTACGAGGTCGTTACTAATCCTCTTACAACATCCGCCTTTTTCTACTTTCTGATATTCCGATTGTTCCAGAGTGAGAAAATTAATGGGGTCTGGCGTGATGAGGAGTGCACCGAACCGATATCGCATTCGGTGCAATACACCAGTTACCAGTTGAACGGTCTCCAGCCCGACACGGTGTATAAGATTGAACTCGCGCTCACAACGCCATCGGGAGACAGTTCGCCGGCTCAAATTAGAATTAGGACGGCGAGAGGTGAGAACCAACAATATTATACTTACAATATGGATAATAGTTTTGGTTGTGCCGTGAGATTGGACAGTATTTTAATTTGTGTTCTAATGTTTACTATTTTCTTTAGCTTTTTGTTTGTTTTTGTTTTTTTTTTTTTTATTAAATTGATATTTTACTTTAAGAGGAGTTGTTTAAATAACCCTTGTAGATATTCTCTAATGAGATGTATTCATAAAGCACCGGAATTAAATGAATGAAAGCCCACATCTACTTATACAAGCATGATCAAAAAATGGCTTGGAATTGAATGAAATATTAAACAGAAAACTATAATAAACAATTTCTGAACAAATTCAATGAACCATGTCTTATGACTAAAGCTGGCAGCTCCGGGCGGCAGGCCATAATCATACGTCATACTACTTACTACTTGTATGTGCAAAAACAATATTCATGAAAACAATAAACTGTTGCAATTTATAAAGAGACGTGTTAAACTAACCCTGTTATTTACGTTGAGATGTGTGAAAATATTGTGGCCGCCGCGCTGTTTAGCCGGCTTTACTTATGACCATATTTTATGATACATTTACGAGTCATTATATTTATAGACAAATGTCGCCACCAAGAAGACTAGGAACTAAGGAGACCGAACTCTGGCTTTTCGCTATATAACGCGACGGGCTCGAACATGTCAGCCTCCAGAGGCGCTGTAAACAGAAGTGTACCTTGGTTGCTACGGTATATAAACAGATATCTATACGTATACTCTGGTTCTGTACTAATCTGTGTGCGTTAGAGGTTAGAGTCCGTATGAGTGTCCGTGGTGCGAATACATTTGACAGACGCCGATATTTTTCATGTCAAAGGTCAACATCGTCCAAAAATTAAGCATTTCAAAGTCATTGTGTAATGTTTTAATAAATTTTCACGGTCAGTACTGCGCAATAGTCTGAACTCGTATAAAAAGGGTAAGGAAAATTGTAGGTACGTAAATGTGGAAATGCAATGTTATTGTGAAACCTTTACAGAGATACATGTCTAAAAGAGCAAGGGAAATTTCACAGATACATGCGAAATGAAAAAATCACTATTTACGAGTTATTTTACCCACCCAGCACCTATTCGCTCCCTTTTCCCGTTAACTTGTGGGACTAATACTACTTTGCGCACTATTTTAGTGGTCAAACATAGTGTATATTACTGTTCTGTTCTGGGTATCTGACGAAAAAAAAAACGCTAAAATTACAAAAGTGGCTTATCTGAACAATGACCCTCAAAATATTTCATGTTACGTGCTTCAACGTTAACAATACAACAAAGGAAAATATTTTGTTTCATACATACATCAGTAATTTGAAATAACGTTCAGTTATTCGTACCGCTTCTTATATTACACAATGCAACACAGCACTTTCGAATCATATTTATTTTGTATGTATTTTTGCTAAAGCCAAACGGCATGTAAGCTTTGACAGCTTAATGATAAATGTCATATAAAACCATAGCATGGTTTTCTATGATAATTTGAAAAAACATTCAAATGTGGTCTGCCGCTCATCACGTGACATCGAGTACATTACTGTTTACAGCGCCTCCTGGAGGCGGACAGATTTGATCCCTAGATACCGAATGAGTTCAGTCTCCTTAGTTCTAGACTTCTTGGTTGCCACAAAAATGGTTATTATTGCTAAAAAAACCTTTTTAAACAAAAAAATGAATAAAGAGCGAAAAATCGATCCTTACATTGATATTCAGCACAAACGACAACTTTAATAATTCCGAGCACTATAACAAAAAAGTCGCAGGGTTTCTTTGGGGATAAAAGACTCCTTTAGCTATTTTTTCAGACATCTAGGTCGTCTCTAGAAGCTCCTAACCTCAAAGATGTGATTTTTTCTCGATTCTGGGCGCAATTTTCAACCAAATGTTTTGAAAAAAATCACAGAGTTGCATGTTTTTGAATTGTTTTATTCCAAATGACGCTCAGAAAAAAAAAATTGAATATTTCAATCAATATTTACATTACCAACTTTTAAGGCCATGTGTTTTTTGTATTTATTGATGCTCTTTCACGTGGTGCTGCTTAAATTTAATTTTGTATGGTGGAACATCGTAGAAAAATTCAAAAAACCGTTTTTTAGGCAGTTTTTTGCATTTATTTGGCTTGGATTACATTCTATCGAAAAGTTACTATTTTTTTCGGATTCAGCGGAAAAAATATATGTCAAAACCATGTGTAACAATCTGACTAATAAAATCTCTGTGTGAAAATAAAAGTGTTCAGGAACCTCATCTCTGCATATGAATATTTTGTTATGTAAAAAAACTGTAAATTTGATTCAAAACATTCATGTTTATACATATTACTTTTATTATATATAAAGAAACATTCACCAAATGAAGAAACGTGAATGAAATCTTGAGTGTGATGAAAATATAAATTAGTAACTGAATCAGCAATCTTCAATCAATATTTTTAACAAGTCGAGTAGGTACATTGAAAATGAACTGAAAATTTCGTGTCTCGTGTGAAAATATAATAATTTATCATGTTATAAACGCCCCCTTAAAAAATCTGCTCAAAAAAATAAAAATGTAGAGGTTTCTCAAGATTTTTAAAAATTTCCAAAATCGTCAAAAATTGAATTTTTTGTTTTCACCACGTGAAAGAGCGTCAAACAAAAAAAATAAAAAACATGATCTTAAAAAGTTGGCTAATGGAAAGCGTCCTTATGTAAATATTGATTGAAATATTCAATAATTTTTTCTGAGCGCCATTTGGAATAAAACCATTTAAAAAAGGCGTGCATATTTGTAACAGAAACATGCAACTCTGTAATTTTTTCAAAACATTTGGATGAAAATTGCGCCCAGAATCGAGAAAAAACGAAAAATCACATTTTTGAGGTTAGGAGCTTCTAGAGACGACCTGGAGGTCCGAAAATATAGCTAAAGGGGTCTTTTTATTCATACTTCCGACCTGCCAATCCAGAACCTCGATTGGTTCAAGGGCCGATTACCCTTACCCGGCTATAGCCTTTGAGAATTTTTTTATATCCCTTAATTTCTGCGCCTAGTATAACTTCGAAACAATAATACACATATCACATGGACATCAAATAGAGCTGAACAGAGTGTGCAGAATTTTATTTGTCCTGTCAAATTACAAACGCATTTTTTTTCATTTTAAATCAGTAAATGTGGATTTTCAATAACATGTATTTTCTAGTTAGTAGTTTTATTTTAAGGGTATTCGGTATGCTCCCTTTGAAGCTTTAAACGAATGAGGTGCAGAGGCAATATAATGAAAGGTTATTTAAATGAATTACCTACTTTATTTAAGTTTAGTTGTCCAGGATATTGTATGTAATTTGTTTATATCTTTTCCCACTTTATGAGTTCTGTTTTGTTTGCTTAATATTTTGTATGAATGGAAATTGTTTTTTTTACTGGAAAATGTACAGTCGTTTTTTCATAGAACAAATAAAAAAATTCGTTATTCGTTCTGGAAGCCAAGAATTTGTAATTTCCTGCCTCATGAGTAATTGTACATATTTTAAATTTGACACCCTGTATATATGAGTATGTCGCTGTGTAAAGTACATTTAATTATGCTAATTTGCAAACTTCAAGTTTTACTGAACATAAAACAATTAAGCATTTAAAGTCCGCAAATTATGTATATTTCTCCAATCCCAATATTTTTTTTCTGTAGATATTTTTTTTTATAGAGCTCATATCTGTATGTTTAATGTACATGGTGGATTCGTGATAATTTCCACTTCCACCCCACCTTTCTCCGTTATTTATAAAGCTACGATTTTTTTACAGGATTAACTTTTTCTGAAATATGAGAATAAATATGCTGTCAAAATTCAATTAAAACAACAATGTAGCGGCTGTTTATTTAACTTTATATATTTATGTGTCAATGAAACTTTTTTGAATTATTAGCATGTACCTTTCAATTGTTTTTCGGCCAGCATATTCTGAAATTTTCACAAAAAAATTGTTTTGTAAAATATAATATCCTGGAGTGGGTGCTGGAACCTTCGGGCGTAGAAACAAAAAACTGGACGTTTTCCAGGAAACACCGAACTACTATACTTTTCTCAACGCGTTTCGCCAACTAAGTTGGCATCTTCAGGAGAAGATTAAAATTAATTCTAACCTACACACTTGCATTATTTATACTTAATTTGTTGCCACAGTTCACTAAACCGTAACATCTGTCCTTGTTTATCAGAGCAAACAGTGTACCGGTGGATATCGGACCATTGTCTTTATTCATACTACTGTTACACTTAATGATTTTCTAAACTTTCAAAAGCATCCAACTGTCTACTGCTTGTTACATTTCTAATTAATTTTAAATTATTTTTGTCTAGCCGATGGTTGTTGTCGAAAGCGTGTTGGGCAACACAAGATTTTCCGCTCTGCCATATTTTAAGTGAGCCATGTGTTCTTAAATTAGTCAAAATAAATCTTTTTGTTTGTCCAATATACTTTTGATCACAGTCCTTACAACTTATTTCGTATATTTCTGACTTTTCGTTATTGTTGATTTGACTACAGACACTTTTGGGTAACCCTAAAGACAAAATCAACAATAACGAAAAGTCAGGAATATACGAAATGCGTTGTAAGGACTGTGATCAGAAGTATATTGGACAAAACAAAAAGATCTATTTTGACTAATTTAAAGAACACATGGCTCATTTGACATATGGCAGAACGGAAAAATCTTGTGTTGCCCAACATACTTTTGACAACAACCATAGAATAGCCATAAATATTTTAAAATTAATTAGAAATGTAACAAACAGTAGACAGTTGGATGCTTTTGAAAGTTTAGAAATCATTAAGTGTAACAGTAGAATGAATAAAGACAATAGTCCGATACCCACCAGTCCACTGTTTGCTCTGATAAAAAACAACAAATTTAGTATAAATAGTGCAAGTGTGTAGGCCAGAATTAGTTTTAATCTTCTCCTGAAGATGCCAACTTAGTTGGCGAAACGCGCGTCGAGGAAAGTATAGCAGTTCGGTGTTCCACAGAAAACGTCCAAATACAATATATAATAAATAACAAGTACCTGTGTGAAAAAAATTGTTGATTACCTTAAAAATAATGGAGTAAAAAAGTGAATGTAAATTCTTACGAATCCACCCTGTACAGTGTCCATATTGAAAAAAACAGTGATATATTAATTGTGAATAATTGTGAAATTTGTCATTTCAACATGAAGTATCGAGGTATGATGTCAATATTAACCGGTTCACTGGTATTGTCGTGTATAACCAAAAAAACTTGTATTAGGTACATCGTACAAGTATATGATCAAATAGAATTGCTTTCTTAATATTCTAGGGATTTGAAACGAACTTGGTATATAATAATTTTTGGGGACAATATATTCATATTTAATTAATCCATATTATCAGAATTTTAAAATTCAATATGGCGGACTAAATATGGCGTCATTAACCTTCTAGTGCGAAGCAAGTTTTCCTCATTTTTTTTAATCTGGACACAGTTTTTGGAGTTTTTCATATTTTTAAATTTCAAGATGGCCGAGCCAAAATGGCGGTCGAGAATTAAAATATTTTCGGAATTTTAGAAAAACTGCACGTAGGGGATTTACGGATCTGGGATCAAATTGTTAAAGTTCAAAATGGCGGATCTAATATGGCGAACGAAAATAAAAAATATTGTGCGAATCTGAAAACTCACTGATCACTGATCTCAAATCTGAAAACAGATTTTAAAAAATCCGAAATGGCAGAATCAATATGGGGGTAAAAAACTAAGAACTTGTGCGAAGCTGGATAAAAACCAATATATAGTAAAGTCTTTGAGGTCGCTGATTACAAATCTAAAATCAGATTTTGAAAATTCAAAGTGGCGGATCCAATACTGCAGATATAATATTTTTCACACTTTTGGGGTGGCAGATCAAAGAAATTATTTTTACAATCGAATTAGAGACACAAAAAAACCCTTGCATACAAAATTGGAACGGTTAGGTAAAGAATTGAAAAACTCAAAATTTCACCCCAGCCATTTTCACCCTTCAGTGGTGGTAGATCCAAAAAAAAAAACTCGGAATCGATTCAGTGACTCAAAAAAACCCTACATATAAATATTGTATGATTTCAAATTATTCGAACGGTACCAGTTTTGGCACAAACAATGACAAAACCTGTACCAGTGAACCGTTAAAGGAAGTTGTATTATTCTTACGATTTTACGAGTAGAATAATACAACCTAATGTAGAATTTGGTCTATAATAATGTAGAACCTATTCAAAAGAAGAAATTTAATTCACTACGAAGGAAACTAATTGCTCAATGTACATTGCTTATTGTACATGGTGTTTTTAATGCGTATTTGGTCTTAGAATCGTTGTTTTATGAGTCTCTAAACTCAAAAAGGTAATATATGAGGTGTTTGCGCCCATTTTTTTTTATTTTATTAAGTATTATCGAAGCATTAATGAATCTACAGGGTGTTACTATACTTGTCTGCATCGATTAACTGCCCTATTTTAAACGGAACACTATATATTTTTACAAATTTGGAAAGAGCACACAACTTTGAATCGAAAACGCCGCTGAAACTGATATTTTTTTGTTATGGCCAAATTCATGTTTAATTAATGTTCATTCATAAAACTTACGAATTATATTAAAAGTCTTAGAAATTGATACATGATTATACATGCTGAAGAATTATTGTTGATTGACGTCTTTATTCGTATCTTCCGAACCAATTCGCCGATTTTATTGGAAAGAGTCCTCTATTATATTGTACTTTTACCAAAAATAAATGAAATCGAACACGCGCTATCGACCGGGAAAGGTGTTTGGAATAATATGCTCATCATTTCATCAGTCGCATGAAGCTCGTCTTCTGGGAAACTATGCAGTTGACATCACTGATTGATCAGTGATGGCGGAGAATCTCTTATTTGGAGACAATAAATCTATGTAGTGTAAAATACAGTGGTCAGTCCGCCTCAGCTACTATTGTAAAACTATTCAAAGCTTTTAAGCATTTTTTTACCTGGAATAGTTAATTGTTTTATTTTTAATATCCTTACATAATTTTCATACAAAAACAAACTGAACAACTTACACACTTTTTTCAGACAGACAAATTACTTCGAAATTGGTGACTGGCTGTAGTTGATAAGCAATATTTTGTTTTTTTTAACAATTAAAAATCCTACTTTTGTTATCAATTTGGAATCTACATTAGACACGCCAAGTTTTAAGGACAGTTGTAGATTCCATGCAGTATATATTTTATAAAAAGTGCACAGTCAAAGTTGGGTGCGAAAAAAAAAACAAAATCTAAAAGGGATTTCTAAAATTTGTTTTGAAAATACCGTGACTGTTATAGTTTATTCAAATGGCATGTTGCTCAGCTCAATGTGAAAAAAAAATCAACAGCCTTTGTTGAAGCTGGGGCACAGAAATATTGGAAGCAATTTTTCACCAATTTTACAAAAGCGTCTATATCTCTAAAACAAAGACACTTTTATCTATTTTTTTCTTCGTCATATGTCATGTTAGGATCTGGTTTGTAACCCTCTTTCGACTTTTACGTTTTTTTTAGACATCCTGTATATGTATTTATGAAACGCTACAAACCGAGTGGCGGTGCGTGATATTTCAGTTAGCTATATCTTGAAAAACGACGCATGGGACCCACTTCACTTTTTAGGTGATGACTATACACCTCTTACAGAAAGGATTTATAGTGAAACAAGCCGTACTTTTTAACAAAGTTTGCGAAAAATTTTTCAAAAACACTGGAGCACTCCTGAGTTCTCAGTAACGCTCTGTGGAATATTTGCAGTATATTTTTTTTCATAATCTAGAAACAAATATAAGGAGACGTTTTCGATTTGTTACAAAATATTTTTGTTTCAAAAAGTTATGGCCATTTTAATTTTGGGAAACAAAATGTTCCTATAAAATTAAAATTAAAATGGCCATAACTTTTTGAAAAAAAATATTTTGCAACAAATCGAAAAAATCTTCTTATATTTGTTTCTAGATTATGAAAAAAATATACTGCAAATATCCTACAGAGCGTTACTGAGGAACCCAGGGAATGCTCCAGTGTTTTTGAAAAATTTTTCGCAAACTTTGCTGACGATTTTTTCACTATAAATCCTTTCTGTAAGAGGTGTAAAAAGTGAAGTGGGTCCCATGCGTCGTTTTCAAGATATGGCTAACTGAAATATCACGCACCGCCACTGCTACAAACAAAAATGCGGGATACCTCATATTTGATATAATTTTCCTCTGCCTTTAAAAAACTGTAATATATTGATTATTTAATATTTCCAGTTAACCAGACATAACCATTTGATTTAAATTTTTCACTAGTACTATCATAAAGATTCACTAATATCCATTAAATGTCAATAAGACGCACCACTTTGACGATCCGAGCCTATTTTCGTACGTTCCAACACTCGGCTATCAACACAATATGATTACAGTATACCGCACCGCTTGCAAACTCCGGCACTGACGCTATCCAGCTACAGTGACCTTGGCGTTTTTTACCTCCCTGGTTATTCCGATCACGCGTAATTTCATTTATTTTTGGCGGAAGTATACTTATAATATAATTTTTAATTCAGTGTTATTATTGAATGGCGTTCTGGTAATGAACACTTGAACAAGTGTGTGTGTAAATTTCTATTTTATGTGAATTCCCCAGCGTCGTCAGGGTTGTACTGGAGTTCTACGTCAAGAAAACGGTCACTGTTTTCTCTGCAAGCCTCAATGACTCTAGTAGTGTTCTGTGTGTATTTTAAATGGTGCTAATCGATTTATAAAGTAATTGACGAAGAAAAGGGTAATTTTTTAAGTAAATGTGTTCTAAAATTGGTTTATTACCAGTGCGTGTTGTAAATACATCATCACCAACGGGTGGATAAAATATTATGCTTTTATATTTCATTTAGATTCGTACTAGATGAAGTTAAAGAACCTACTCTTCTGTCAGACAAAGGATAACAGCGTAAAACACGTCTACAGTGCACCAAAAATAGTTTTGCCCTTGGCCGTAGGATGCACAGTGGGCAAAACCAGAAATTGTGTCCAGAGCTCGTTTGTTTTGTAGCTGCAGCTACAAGAATAAGAACGATTTTATACATTCAGTTAATTTCTATACATCAAAAATTAATATTTTATCCACTTAAAACTTCATATCATCGTCGTTCTTTAAAAATAAAATAAATACATTATTTTCTTTTCTTGCGAGTATACACTTATTTTGGAATAGTTATGGTGGGTTCATGCAGAAATTTTTAATAATAAGAATAAGAATAGTAATAAGCATAAAAGTTAAACCTTCGTTTTATAATGACCCAGTTCATGCAGCAAATCCTTATTTTTAAAATTATTACTAAAAATTATGTTTACTGCATGAACTGGGTCATTATAAAACGAAGGTTTAACTTTTATGCTTATTACTATTCTTATTCTTATTACTAAAAAATTTCTGCATGAACCCACCATTAGATTTCCCTTTTTATTGGTCGTTTCTGCATGGGTTTTGCTTTTGCTATATATTCGTCAAGCGTTCCACCGCACAACCTATCATCATTTCCTTGTTTTCATTCAGTACAGTCAAACGCAGCTTTTTAATGTTAAATCCGTTTTTATTGGGCTTATTTTATTTTTCTTTCCTCATGTTACTAACACTGTATAAATGTTATTAGGTGCATCACCCGAAAAATTACGTCTCACTGTTTTATAAATTTTGTAAACAAATGCGAATTTGTGATTGAATTATAATGGAAAGTATGAAAAGGGTACGCCATTTTAATACTGGGGAGGTTTTTCTGTTATAGGAAAATATTGGAGATATTTGGCGCAGCAAATTTATGTTATTCCTTAACCAAGTTATGCGTATTTGAATTTCTATTTTCTAAAATAGAGGAAGCGATTTCTAAAAAATCTACTCTTATTTTTCGATTTAGTCCATATCTTTTTCTTTAAAAATCATCTGAGTGACCTTTAAAATATCTCTTTTTAAATATATATGATACGTATATACCTTGAAAATATCTGTTTGAAAGGTCACTCAGTTATATAGGGTGTTTCTTAATGTAGTAATCAAGAATGACAAATCGTATTAAATTCAGATTTGATATGAGTGCTTTGTATCAGCAAGTCGGTGAAAACAATATACATATTTTGTTGTATAAGAGGCGTAAAAGTTGACAATCAGCATGTACGTTTTTTGCGAAATGTTTTTACCGTACTCAACTGCAATTTTTGTATAACCTTTCACTGTTTATTTTGAGCTACGGTTATTTAAGTAAATGCATAATTATTAGACAGCCACTGTCTCCCTTGCTTGAGCTGATAAGCTTACATGTTTTCCTTTTACAGAAAAACCTCTGCAATTCAGTAAGTGATTAATAAATGAGATATTTTAATGTTAATTTTTGGGAAAAAAATACAGAACTGACGAAACGATTTAAATTATAGCGCACACTCCAAAATAAATTCGAGGGCTGTTGAATCACAAAAAAATTGAGAAAACCGACATGTTTAAATAATAAAGATGTATGTTCAAAAAATAATAAAATAAAGTAATATATTGGCCTCCCATGAGGTGATTCTCCAAACCAAAAAGGTCAATAAACAGTGAAGTATAATTTTGTTATCAAGTGCTATATTACACGCACAAATGATTAGGGTTCGGAAAGTTTGCTCTCACGCATGGTTCACTGCATTTAACTATCCAGCGCTCCCGCACATCGCAGCATCGGTCAGTGGCGTACGTATGCAGGGGCAAGAAATACACGCACATATAATTTACAAAGCGCTTAAAAATACGGTTTATACTTTCATTATCATAGAGTTGTGTAGCCCTATAATCTGTACTTTATGGCACACATTTCCGGACCCTACAAATGATATAAAATAGCAATTCGTTTCATTTTCGTTCAATAATATTTCTTTCCAAGATAACATACAAAATGCAGGTTTTCATTAGAATTAAAAATGTTATACATATACATACATATCTATGAGGTATATTAAGGTTCTGAAAAGATCTTCAACGTATGCGTTATTATTTGAATCGCTACATCCCTTTGAAATTTTTCTCCAAAAAGGAACATTAACGGTTAATTAAAATTATTTACCCGTTAATTATCGGATAATTCAAATTAATTAACCGTTAATTAACGGGTAAACACTCAGTTAATTTCCACACTGTAGATGTCATGATTGAATATGAGCTACGAGTATACTTTATAGCACATTAAGTGATCCGCATAAAATCCACCTAAGTTTCAGAAATGTATGTCTCTCGTACATAAATTTATATTTTATTTTTAATTATAAAGGCGGCTACAGACGTAACTGTAAGCGTGACAAACGTATGAGCTTCTGTATGAAAATGTTTGCGCAAAATTTTCGTACAGAAACTCAAGTATGATTGTACAAAAACATTGATCATGCATGCTTGTGAAGCTTGCAGTTGCGTCTGTAGCTGGCTTTAGTGTTCATTGTGCGCTTGTTTTAATGTCATTGGCAAGAACTATCTGGAGAAATTCAGTTATTTGGAAAAAAATGGGATATTATCGTGTCAAAAAGGGGGATTACTTTTGTGTCGGTTCATCTTTCAGAAAACTGTGGTAATTTTATGTCGAACATTTAATGTTACAACCACAATTATTACCGTCTACAGAATGTACGAGTACCCTTTGGGTTATATCGATGTATGACTGACCATGTGAGCATGTCTAAATAATAGTGTATAAAGTTGATGTCTCCATTCATTGCTGCCAATCATAGTATTAAAAATTATGAGATCAATGTACGAGTTGTTTAATTGTTAAGATATTTACATATATATTTATATGGTAAATTTTAGTATCGAAATTTATTTAAAAATATTTGCAATGTAATTGGGAAGTTTCTATTTTATACTTATATTAAAAAATGTCTTTTAAGAAGCAAGTATTACTAAACAGAATCATTGTACGTAAGTATTACTGTGTATATGTATATGGAGCATTAATCTGTTATAGTCTAGTAATATACATAGATTATAACATTATATATTATATAGTGTTATAGTCTGGTAAATAATTTCATTGTTTCTACGTCGTTTTTGACTTCTGAAGCATTTTACATCCATTATCCGTTTTTAAAATATGGTTCGAAATATTTCTGTTACAAAAATAAATCATAAACCCACGTTAATATTATTATATATATTTAACACAAATGCCGGTGAATATATAATAAAATTAAATCATATTTTTGTCATGGAAAATAATGGAGGGAGCAACTGAAAAGTTTTCTTTGCCGATTTATTATTTAGATTTACGAAATATGGTAAACGATTACAAAGCTTAATTGATACATCTCATACAGATAAATATAAGCCACAAGAACTCTTCATTTCGTTAACAACTAGGTATGTTTATCGAATACAGTTTGTACAATATTTCCTCAATATTTTGACAGGGCGTTGCCAATATATCGATGTCAGTTAACACAAAGTGATGATACGTTGAAAAAATTATTTTTATTCAAGCAGAACATATAATGATTTTCTTTGTTGACATACTTTTGATATACTTTTATCGTATAACTTCTGATCTTGTTTAGAAACACTTGTGTTGTTGTAAATCAAAGGAAATACATATAATATCTAGAGAGAAGACTGACTATTTCAATTTTGAAATTAAAAATGGTTGGACAAAAGTGTTCACCTAATATAAAATATTAAAACCGTTTTTTTATAGGTACTCATACAGTGTGTAAGTAAAGTGTGGAATAAATTTGACATCTTTCTTGAAAAAGTTTTTACACAAAAAATGCTCCGATACTTCGATTTGATTATTTAAGAAGACATATTTTTCAATCAGTGCCGTTTCTAGATCGTTTTTTTGTTTTCGAGATATGACGTGATTGAATATGTTTTAAATGACATTCCTAATTTTTTTCAACGGATTCCAAAAATAGGACCATTTTTTACGTGCGGCAGTATAAGTAGAATGTCAAAGAGCTAAATTATCTAAGTACATGTTATGGTGACGAGTAATCACCATAACAAAGCTATCTGAATTCTGGTATATAATAAATATCAGAGTTTTCTAGAAACATATTTATTGGCCATTTAAAAAATACTTGATAGGCAGAAATTTTAAGATATGAACTGTTCCTAGCACTGGCAATGCTTTCCCCAAATTACAAAATGTTTGTATATTGTTTGGAATTGAATGACCAGCCAAATTGCCAGACTTTATTCCTCTAGACTACTTTTTATTTAAGACGCTTGTCAAGTTACACCCAATAAGTGCAAAGTTACGGAAGGTTTGTGTAGGTCTTATTTGTATATTTATTCGTTTAGAATTCAATATGCATCATTTGATTTTATAGTTTATTGGTTTTGCTTTTGTTTTATATATTCTTATATTATTGCGGTAAAAATTACATTTGCAAATAAATAAAAAAATACGTTGGTGTTACATTTTGTCTGAAAAATATTTTGACTGACGAATTATTTTTATTTTGTCAATCGAAAATAGTTTAGGTATAAATTTTAAAAGTCAAATATCTCGACAATTTTTTTCTTCGACTTTTTTTACATTTCTATTACCCTACCAAATCGGCAGAAATTTTTTTTTTGTCAAGAATGGATTAAAAAACAATCGGTGGCGTCATATCTCGAAAACAAAAGATAATAATATACATATACCATTTATTGAAAAATGTGTTGAAAAGCAAAATCGACGTCTCCGAGCTTTTTTTGCGAAAACCTTTCCAAAAACAGACATCGAATTTATTTGGCACTTTTTTTACACGCTGTATAACAAAATGCATGTATCCGCATGCTCCTGTAAGTTCAGTTGTATTTTTAGATATACATATAATAGTATACTAACTAATTTCAAGACCCATTGAGTTTAGCTATTAATTCTAGTAGTTTAGGTTGGAAATTTATGGGAGTTATTTTTCTATGTGTAATGTTAATTATAGTGTTAATGATTTTGTGAATATTCATTCTAGTTGGACAATAAATTTTACAGAATATTTAATAAAATAATTTACGTGTAGCTTTTACTTGTAAAAAAGTAAATAAATTCCTGAACTCACGCTTTTTGTTGTTACTGTTTTTTTTTCTTGTGTTAATAAAACTGTATCTTGATCATGTTTTTGTGCAGTGTTAAAAGTGGCTAAAGTGGCAATTTTTAGACTCGAAATCTCTGGACGAGCAACATGAAAGTGTACGTAGCTTAATATAGTTTCTAAATATTTCAAATATTATTTTAAACCAAATATACAGTGCTTTCGTAAAGTAGTGGATACAATTCATAAATCGGACTCGTCAAAAGATACATATGTATGTATGTGTCATCGATGTAATGATAACCCCTATTTTTTATGATGGAACTGGGGAGATCAGTTTTCTTCAAGTGTACTAAGGCAAATATCGGTGTACCTAGGTCATGCAAGGAAAGTTTTAAGGGGGCTTTCCCCCTTTTTCGCTGGAAAAAAAGGTTTTTTTTTTGGGATTTTTTTTGAGGAAAGTATAAAACGGATTGAGACAATTTTTTTTTTAATTAACAGGTACGGTAGGTAATTAAGTATGTACGTTACATTTAGTTTTTTATTTATTTTTTAAACCAAAATGGCGGCCGTCGATCCTTGTTCCAATGCAGCTACTTCAGGCGGACATGTCTCATGTTAATGAGATTTTTCTACGACGCTATTCATCTGAAATCAAAAAATGAAACGTTTTTATAGAATATAGGGTTGTTGTTAGTGTTTATCATAGGGGTTTTTTTGAAATTCAAATTTTACGCGATTTGGTGCAACTTTGAAAAAAAAGTTCGATTTTCACCTTAAATTTCTACCTTTAAATTGTTATTAAAAATCGAATTTTTGCAATATGAAAAAAATCCTATGTTGATCATTAATGGCATCATTTGTGAACATTTTAAAAGAAAAATCATTAAAATCGGTTAATTAGTGTCCGAGAAAAATCTCATTCCAGTTTCAAAAACGTTGTTTTGAGAAAAATGCGTTTGAAGTTTTTTTTTTACGTTTTTTTTTTCATATAATTATGAAATTGTTTTACTTACAATTTGTCATCAATTGGGGGCCCGTACAGGATACCCTCCTCTGCCTTGTAGACCTCATTTTGGCTTCACGTCAGATAGCGTCACGCATTTTTTCCACTGAATCCGCATTTCGCCGAATACGGTAACAGGCCGTAATAAGTTGTCAATTCGCCTATTACCTTGATGGTCAGTGTTCCTGTATCTCTTCCCCCGAGTCCCTGGTTTGTTTTCTTCGCATTACGGAGCCTGGTTCCCATGCGTTTTTCTCCACGTGACCGACGCGTTCCTTTTTCATTACTTTCGGATCGTTGTTGTACGGGTCCAAATCCAAAGTCGCCTTGGAGGTCTTTTTGTCCCCGTCGCCAATATACTGAGCATAGTTTACATTATGCTTTTCTTCGGATCGTTGAAACACTTCCTTTACACTGTTCACCTCCATTTTCCCTGCGTGACTCTTTTCAAGCGCCGGGACCGTCGTCACTAATCCGGCTGTAACTCGAAATCTAATACGCGATCACTTTAAAATTTCAGGACAATAAATTTGAATGTATAACGCATCGATTTCAGTAAAAAAAAAAAACCGATTTTTTTGAAACCGAAAAGCGTGAAAGCCACCTTAAGAAAATTTAAATTCTTTAAAACTAAAGAATTAAAATTACTCTTTCCATTTTCGTTTCAAAAAATAGGGGTTGTCATTAAAAAAAGTCGATTAACATGTCCGAACTATTTTTCGAAAAAAAAAAAAATGCGTATATGTTTAATACATGTCTACATTATCTTGGTAGTGTATTACTAATTTTGAGATATTTGGAAAAATTGGTAGTTCTAGTTTTATTTTAGAATATTTCATTGCTTTTTTCATGTTTTTTTTTGCTTTGCATGGTATTTTATGTGGGTTGTAATTTACTAACCACTACACATGTAGTACTCATAAAAATGCACTTTTATGACTACTATTATAACACAATAAAAACGGATTGCAAGAGTCCATTTGAGTGTTTTATTTGAAGTAATTTGAGGCCGGCATTTTAAAGTTTCTAAACGTAAAAACTTTTGTTTTTATAAATACATGCTGTTTTCGTGTTATATAGGCATGTTATGTACTAGTATTAGTTTACTGTGACATGCATTAGCCCTTAATTAAGTAAACACTATACGCAACATTAAAGGCCACGTGAAACATTCTGTTAAATACAAGGAACACGAAAAAAATTAAGTAAACTGGTTATTTGCAATACACATATTTATGATATTTTATTGTGTATATTTACTGTGTGTTAATGTGTTACATATAACTAGGCACGGGTATCCATATTATACAGGTAGACATTTTATGTGGTTTCAAAGTTCTTCTATTATATGGTACTGTTATTAACAAATCAATACTGAGTCTTTCATTAAAATGCGATACTTTTAAAAGGTTATATAAAAGTAATCTTAATAGATTAAGTCAATTTAACCATTGTGAGGGGTTGACTCAATCTTTTTTTTATAAAGATAAAGGCGATTTTTCAAAAGATGATCTGAATAGTTTTTGATAACAATTTTGAAAGTACCGCTCAAAATTTGAACTAAACGGTGACTATTTGAATAAGTTTTTGTGTTAGGGATTTTATTATGGTAACATTCGATGAAAATGGAAAATTATTGTTCATTAATTGGTTTAAAAAAGTTGTGAAGAGGAATATTTGCGTACAAAAAAAACGTTGCTTATCTTTCTCATATAAACTTTAATGAAATTGAATAAAACATATGTACACATTTAACTTAAAGAAACGTATAAAAGTGTTATTTATTTAAGATATTATTCAAAATGACCGCCGTTTTCTAGAAGGCACAAATTTATTCTGCGCGACGAAAGTAAATCACAATACTGTTGGTGAAATTATTTACATATAATGCATATATTTAACATTATTAAAAAAGGTATTAAATGTCAACCTGTATTAATATGGCATAATATTGAAAAATATATAAAACATACAGCAATAAAATTGGATTCTACAATACTTATAATACATTATGCCAAACTACAAAGCGACTATTGGATATTGCAATTATATTTTCTAAAAGTCATTTTGGGGAATAGTGTTATCACGTGGTGTTTGTTGTACTTTTTGTAGAATATTTTTGAGGAGTGCTGCTTTCCATGTTAAAAAAAAGTAACAAAGAATAAATTCAGTTCTTATCCTTTGTAAACTATTGTATGAGCGGTTTTCAACAAAGACTAGAACTGATGAAAATCCACCTAAATTAAAATAACCTTAGCTCAACGATGCTGTCACTGTTCAAAGACATGATAAAAGTCATTCTTTGAGAACTTCATCATCTAATTCGGACTGCTAGTGCCGTCCTTTAAGGCCTTTTTGTTGGAGACAACAGTTAACAGTCGCATATTTAACATTTTTATTGTTGAAGAATTCCATCATAACATTAGCTACGCGTGATCGAACATTATCGTGATATGAATAAGCTTCTACTTTCGTCGATTAACTCGGGGCGCTTTCTGGATACAATATTTCATTACGTAAGTGCTGTAAAATTTCTTTAATGATAATTCGCAGTTACTGTAGTACCTTGTGAAATTGTATATATCGTATACATCGTCTTCTTGTAATCCATGTTTCTTCGGTGGAGATGGTAACAATACATCTGAGTTTCATCTACAATAATATTGTTTTTCCATCTTTTATTTATCGCCTTGTTGAACGCATTGTTTCCAGTATCTACTTATAAACCACTACCCTACTCGCTTTTTAGTCAGGTGACAGCAAATGGGGAATACGAGGTGTGGCTGTTAAATAACCGAACTGCGGCCATAACACTTTTTATTCGTTATCAATTACAGTAGCAACTTTTTCGCATTCAGTGTACTCCCCTTGGCGATCCCTACACCGCTCCACACGACTTTTCCATTGTTGAAAGCGCTGGAAGTCCGTTCTGTCAGCTGGTTCAGAACCTCCGTCGTTTTTTCTATAACCGCTTCCACACTTTCGAATCTTGTCATCAGAAGTAATCACCGTGTCTAACAAGCCTGGATCAGGGTCAATGTTGTTTAGAATGCCAGCGCAAATGTTCATTCTTGATTCCTTTTGTTCAGGAGTGAGGAGTTTTGGCATCATTTTTGCGCAAACTTTGCGCATGTTGAACGATTCATGCAAAATCTGGCGAACACATTCTTTGTCGATTCCTGTTATTTCAGCAAGCCCTCGGATACTTAGACGACGATCTTCGCGGATTAATTTACCAGTTTTTCGTTCGTTTTTGACGTTGAGGGCCGCCCGAGGCGCGGATCGTCCTCGATCGTTTCACGTCCCTCTTTAAACCGTTTAAACCATTCAAAAACTTATGTGCAGGTAGCAGCATCAATTCGGTTGTTTAATAGCCACATCTCGTACGAGTACAAATTCTTGAATGGCTCAAATGTTTATGCAGGAGGATAAAAACACTTCCGATTGATAACCTCAAGGATGTTAGAGAGTTACAAAATGAATATGTCCGAATAATTAACGCAATAGTTGGAGCCCATGTACCACCCAGCAAGTAGCTGGGTGTATATGTACTTTAAAGCCGTGGTAACATATAAATACTTTTTGACATTTGTCATTTTGCAAAATGAGTGAAGCTCACTTGGATAACACAATCTGTTTTATCCATAACAATAACGAGTATTAGAGTTTTGATTGTCTAATAAATTCAGTCCTAGTCTTTGTTGAAAACCCCTCGTATGTGTTCCAAATTAAGCGTTACTCTAACACGACTGACGTTGAGTTATTGCAATAGTCGCATTTTACGCAAATATTGCAGCCATTGAGGAAAATGCAAATAGCAGCTGTAACCGTTCGACCCGCTGTATAGTGGCAATATTCTAGCAGTAAAATTCTAAATAAACGGGCATACCATATTAAATGAGCATGGCTACGTCACTGTCAACGAAACGCATAAACGTCAAAATAAAAAAATATTCACATCATACAGGGTGATTCTTTTTTTAAGTTTTCTTTCTAAATAATATTGTTAAAAAAACTGAAAAATGAAAAAAGTTATTAAATTCAAATAAAACAGGACCGGATTTAAGTCATTTATTCGCCGTATCTTTTTATGCTGAATATACATACATATATATTTTTTTAATTCTAACGAGGATTTTTATCGTGATTAAATTTGTATCGTAAATAATTTTGCTGTACTACATAAAATCTATTTTCGGAATTAATAAGATAACTCTTATTTTTAAGTTTTTTGAAAAATGCTATTGGGAAATAATGTTTGTTTTGAATAGTTCTACAGGATGTTAAAAAAATATTATTCTGCTTAGGAATCACCCTCTATTGGTACAATAAATTTATGTTTAAAGTAAAAAAATGGTTAATTGAAAATGTTTTTTTTTCTGCATTATTTTATAGAAACTTCTGAATGTTAGTTTTATGAATATTATGGTGTAGGCACATCAGAAAATAAATATAATTAACTTTTCTGCACCTGACATTCGTGGTGACCCCAGATTATGGTGACTTTTAGTTGACACCGAACGCATCCTAATGGTGGTTAGGCTTGTTTTTTTATGTTACGTTACACCTCAGGGTATTTATGGAATAAATATGTTATTATAATTGAATTAATTGCAAGATCCAATCGAAAATACAATAACACTTACCCAACTAACTCTCAAAACACACTTTTAGAACGAAGTCGAAAATCTTTGAACTTTTTTATTTACTGTTTAGGCATTGACCCCGTCCCTACTGCGCAAACACCCGTGATGAGCAGCTCGGCTATAATTGGAATAGTTATAGCCTGTGTCCTGTTCGTCCTGTTGGTCCTGGATTTAACGTGCTACTGCATAAACCGTATAGGTTTAATAGCGTTGTGTTGTAATTCCAAAAGGAAACGGGCGGAGGAAGAGGATCAAAAGCTTGGAAGGTAACTAAAACTCTGATTATATATACTGGAGTACATAAATATTTTGCTTGCATTTTCGGAGTTGTGGAAGTATACGCTATGTAATATACGGGGTTAGGTTTTAACACATACCCGTATTTGGTCAATAGAATCGTTGTTTCATAAGACATGCTAAAAGGTATGGTTTATAAATATTAAACTGTAATTTATATTTTTAGTATACATAAAAAGCCATCAAAGCAAACCCATTAGTTGCCGCAGCGTAACTAAGTGAAGGGCAAGTGGAGCAACATGCGTAATTATAACTGACGGATGATATCACATTTATTTTACCGACAAATGTAATGTAATAAAGACAACTAAACTAAAAAACACACAATTATACTGCTGAAGTAGTTTCTTCCGGGTGTTGCCGCCTAACTTGTCTTGACGTTTCGCTGATCATGCTGTCAGCTTCTTCAGAAGTTTTCCAAAGACTTTTGTTGTCGTCTTCTGCCCATGATTTTCCCTAGTCCGTAGTAAAGCCAATCTCAATGTGTTGCTAAGGCAGTATCCATCTTCCCTATTGAAGTTTTTATTGTCCTTCATGATTCCCAGCGACTCATCATAATCGATTCGATGGTTCTCATTGGTGTGAACATGTTCCGCTACTGCCGCTTTGTCTGTATCTCCGAGTCCGGTATGTCGTTGATGTTCCTTGATCCGGCACTGAATACTTCTTCCAGTTTGTCCAATATAACTTTTGTCACAAGTACATTTCAACTTGTAAACGCATTTTATAAGAAGTTTAGCCTCCATTGTAAACTTGATATTTGAATGCAAATGCAGGATGTGTAAATGATCAAAGAAAACATCTTCAGATGCGCAGATCGTTGTATTTGGGCAATGCGTCAGTTTACCTTACTTGCATGTCGCAAGGACCATTCAAAGATGCCAAAAAAAGACGGAGTTCAAAAGGCGAACAGCCTGAATTACACCGCTCATTGTAACGTCCCGTCGTTAAGCCTTAATTTGACACATAGTTTTTGTAGGGTTTCCGCTGTGTAATTTGAACTTCGCTTACGAAATGTTCGTGTTTTTTTTTGACGCGGAGCTTTATGGTGTTTTTGTGGGATTTTTTTTATATCTACAATATGTTTAAGGTGTACTATAAGGTGTATTAATAAATCTTTGTTGTTTTTTAAATATTGAGGAATTTACATGGTGTTCATATACTTATGTGCGTCCACGTATAGAACACCCTGTATGTTTTTACTTTGGAAACCACAAAATTTTAAATCGAAAACCTGTACTGTAACATACGTTTATTTAAATTTAAAAACAAAAACACGAAATATTTCTGAAACTCGTCGGTTTAAAACGAGGTGTGGCTATTAAATAACCGAACTGATGCTGCACCAACGCGCTGCAAGCGTGTCGAGACAAGTTTGAACATAACTGTGTCTGGTGATACTTTCCCCATCCTGAGCTCCCTGGGCAATTAGTCTACGCACCAGTGACGCGTCGAAAAAATGTTAAGTGTTCAGATGGAGCTACTGGTTAATCTCAAGTTTATTGTTAAACTGCGGAAAACTTTTACAGAAGCTTATGTAATATTAAAAGAAGTGTACGGGAATGTATGTTTATCCCGCACACAAGTTTTTGAATGGTTCAAAGGGTTTAAAGAGGGACGTGAAACGACCGAAGACGATCCGCGCCCCGGACGGTCTTCAACGTCAAAAACGGACGAAAACTTTGGAAAAATTGGTCAATTAATCCGTGAAGATCGTCGTCTAATCATCCGAGGGTTTGCTGAAATAACAGGAACCGACAAAGAATGTGTTCGCCAGATTTTGCATGAATCGTTCAACATGCGCAAAGTTTGCGCAAATATGGTGCCAAAACTCCTCACTCTCGAGTAAAGACTCAAAAATGAATATTTCCGCTGACATTCTAAACAGCATCGATACAGATCCAGGCTTGTTAGACACGGTGACACTGAAGGGGACAAGATTCGAAAGTGTGGAAGCGGTTAAAGCAAAAGCGACGGAGGTTCTGAACCAGCTGACAGAAGCGGACTTCCAACACTGCTTTCAACAGTGGAAAAGTCGTATGGAGCGGTGTAGAGATCGCCAAGGGGAATACATTGAAGATGAAAAATTTGCTACTGTAATTGGTAACGAATAAAAAAGTGTTATGACAGCAGTTCGGTTATTTAATAGCTACAGCTCGTAGGCTATGGTAAGGTTTTAGACTTAAAATTTTCTGTTATTTCCAAATTTGTGTAATATATAGGGTATTTCATTTAAAATAAGGTATAAGGTTATTAGTCGTTGCACAGAAGTACCCGAACAACCTGTAGATTCGGCAATTATTCAAAAAAGTGTGCAAAAAAACTTTATATATTATATTTTAGTATTTCTTATGAAACAACGAATCTATAGATGAAAAACGCACAATAAACTCACCCCGTATAATGTCTGAAAATATAAATAATAAATCAATATGATTTGTGAAGTAGACACTGCTGCATTATGGATTCTTACATTTTGCGACGTCTTTCTATTCTTAGTGAATCTGAAACTACCGAAATATCGGCCAGATATAATAAGACACATATTCGTTTACACCGACACACCGCACTTGCTGTTAATAGTGGCTTTTTCGTAATGCGTATCGCAATTGCCAGAATTTTATTTTACGACACCTACATACATACATACATACATATTTCCATGAAAATTTTAGTTTATACAGTTGGCGTTTTCCGCTGCCTTATTGCAGTTACAAAGCCGCGCCTGCACACCCGAGCAGCCTGAATCTGCCCCAGCCCATAAAATTAGTGCCGTCGCCGGCGTAAGGACTCTTTTATCACTTTTCAGCATGCGCAGAAAATGTTGAACGTTAATAAAATGTCTCTGCATGTCTATGAATGTGGCTGAATACATCTATGCATATACTAAATGTACTTCCTGGGGAATAACAATGGTTAGGTAAAGTTAGGTTTTATACAGTGGGTCTCAGTTAATCCCGCAACACTCTTATATCTTTTCATGTATCATCCGATTTGAACGAGATTTCTGTAAGACGGCCCGTCACCAGTGGTAGTCCAACTACGACAAACTATGTGCAAAAAATCCAGAAATCGTATTACGAGGCGCGTTCATAAAGTAAGGGCCGTTTGGTCACAGAAAAAAATGTACTCATAAGAAACAAATTTTATTGTCATATTTAGTTAGGTACAATCTTACTTTACTTCTCTACATAATCGCCGTTCACTTCTAAGCATTTTTCGTACCGTTGCACCAGCTTCTTTAACCCCTCTGCATAGAAGCTTGCCGCCTGAGAGTTGAACCAGTTGACAACGGCGTTTTTGAGTCCCTCTTCGGTTTCAAAACGTTGTCCACCGAGCCACTGTTTAAAATGCAAGAAGAGGAAGTAGTCGCTAGGTGCAAGGTCGGGACTGTACGGTGGGTGGTCAAAAAGTTCCCAACGAAAATCTTGAATTTTCTCATTGGTTTTGGCAGCAGTGTGAGGACGCGCGTATACGTGGATTTTTGGATCGCACGTCTCAATTTTTGAGCATTTCGCAGTACACGTCAGCTGTAATTGTTGTCCCACGTTCCATGAAATCAACCAAAAAGAACACCGTCTTTGTCCCAAAAAACTGTAGCCATCAATTTTCGACTTGTGTACTGAGTTTGCTTAAACTTTTTCGGTTTTGGTGAAGATGAGTGTCGCCACTGCATCGATTGCAGTTTTGTTTCTGGGTTGGCGTAGGATACCCACGTCTCGTCCCCAGTAACAATGTGAGAAAACAAATCATCTCCATCTTGTTGATAACGGGCCAAAAACTTTCGTCCACTAGACATTCTTTGCTCTTTGTGGTGGTCGGTGAGCATTTTTGGTACCCACCTTGCACACAATTTGCGGTATGCGAGGTTTTCTGTGACAATATTGTAAACAGTAGTGCGTCCAAGTTGAGGAAATTTGTTAGCCAGGCCACTAATCGTCAATCGACGATTAGATCGCAGTGTTTGGTCCACTTGTGAAACGATTTCATCGGTCTGGATACTGGGCCTGCCACTCCGCTCTTCGTCATGGACATTTGTTCGGCCATTTTTAAAATCACGGCACCATTGTCTAACCTTTCCTTCACTCATAACTGTAGGTCCGTAAACCAGGCATAACTCCCGATGAATTTCAGCAGCCGACGATCCTTTTGCACATAAGAAACGAATCACAGAACGCACTTCACAGTTGGCGGTATCAACGATTTTCGCGGCCATTGTTCTTTGCATTCACGGACAACAATACGACTTCAGAATCAAAACAAATGACGCAGTAGCTTCGCAATGAGTCAGTAGATGGCGCTGCAGTAGTAAAACTGTGCTTCGAAGCGCCAATATTTATATATAAGCAAACGGCCCTTAGTTTATGAACGCGCCTCGTATATACTTTTATGTCCGACCATATTATAAAGGACTGTTTATGACATAGTTTTGCGGCTATTAAGTACCTCTTCTTTATACTAGTAAAAAAAAGATACTTTATTTTACTATTATGTCTTTCGACGTTTTCAAATTAATATGTTCAACGGTCAATGTCAACATAATACATTTTTCGTATCAATCCCTGGATTTTGATGGCAATAGAGAATCTTTCACGGCAGCAGCGATATATTTAATTTCATCACACGGTTCTTCATTGATCGATTCCATTTGGTTCATTTACAATTTTCAAACAAACAATAAACGACATTAGTAACCAAGCTAATTAGTCACCAAACAAACATAGCTATTTTTACGAAAAATGTTATTAAGAAAAGTTGTTCAGAATTGTCCAAAAACTATTTCCAGAGTTTTGCAGAAATCAGAAAATATCGCTTTTTTATTCTATTTCTCGAACACTCTTATTCAACTTTCATTTGATGGTTTTCTTTGCCTCTTTTATTTTTCTTTTCAATATTTTTCCTAAACTACCAAAAATGAAAACCTGAATACATCACCTTGATGAGCCATAAAATGCGCCATTATTCACTAATTTAACAGACCTCGTATCACTTCTTAGTGTCTAGAAGTTCCAATGCAATATATTAAGAACATACAGAACACTTTTTTTAATTATGAAATTATTTACTCTTATTTATGATTTATCCTAGTCTGCTCACCTCGTACTATTACGCAATTGTGTTAAAGTGGTGTTTAATCGCAACTGTTGTCTGTAATAATTGGTTGGCATCATTAGGTCATGCTGCAAATTTAAAGACCCCCCTCCCGTATCCACTGAATATGCACCCTTAACTGCTTGGCTGTGAAGTCCTGCTTTGCCAGGCAGTATGTGCTTTATGTATTATCAAACGTTTTCAATTAGAACTGCATCCGAAAAAATTAAGGGGATTCAATTCAATTTCAATATTTGATATTTAGAGGTACTTCTACAATGTTTATACAATGTTGTTGTAAAGTGGAAAAAATTTATAAAACTCGTCATGGATTTTTTTGCAAAAAAAAAATCGCTCTGACACGTCAAAATATACGCCTGAATTCTCATTTTTTTATTCGGGCGTTTTTTGGGTCACTCATCGAAGGGTTATGGACATCATTTATATTTTTCTTTAATGACAATCCGCATTTTTTTTACGGAACTGAAACAGCACTGTTTTTAAGTACAATCAAAACGTTACAAAGGTTGGGTTAAAAAATAAACTCAATCTTCAAATTGTGCTCTGTTGGTAGCGTGATAGCGTGCAAGATGTTCAGCGAAATTTTGTTGAAAATTATCAATAACTGATAATTTCTAATCCTTACATTCAAATCATCCAACTTTATGGATCGAGTATCGTATACTTTGCTTTTTAAGTATGCCCTTAAAAAGTGTTCTAAGGGTGTCGGATCTGGCTATCGGGCTGGCCACTTCTTCCTATCCAACGATTTGAGAAACTGTAATAAAATAAATCTAAATTGGCTCGGACTATAAGATATTAGATATGTCATTAAAAAATGATGGTGTTATGACATCATCATGGGGTTATGACCTTTTCACAAGTGGCCGAAAAAATCCAGTTTCGTATCAAAAAATGACAATTTATATGTATCTTTTGACGTGTCCTACTGATTTTATTTATAGTGGATAATTTTATCCACTACATTATGAAAGCACTGTATGTGCATTGGATTTAGTTTTATTTAATGTACACTTTGACTTGTGTGTTCAGTCTATATCAAAGTGAATAAGCTCGTTTTTATTTAACGGTTTTGTGCATGTGAATTAAATTATATTTGAAAATTTTCTATTGCTACAAATACTCATAGATTTGTATAGCCCTTTTAGAACATTTGCACATTTACACTTACATACATATGTATATTTTAATTAGTACCTTTTTACAACCTAGTTCAGTATAGACAATAACATTTTATAAGTCTACAGAAAAATACATGAGAATTATTGGCATGTTACACATACCTTTATACTGAATGTTATAATACATACATGTAGATTTCTTGTTCCTTGCAATAGTGCACGTTTACTACTTGTAGAAAAAAGTTTATTTAAGAGGTCGACTAATATTTTTACATTATTCTTCAGGGACGAACGAGTGCCGCTCAGGACAGAAGAAAAACCGATGACTGCAGAATTTGACGGGAAACACGTGTACTCAAAGTCGGGAGAAATAATAGGAAAGCACTCGGCGGTTTAGTGTAATTTTCGTTGTGCTTTCATTATTTAATGTCTGTGAAATAAATCCTTTCATTCCATTTACCATGACACATGAAAAATATATATGCATTTGCAGTGTGGCCCATTAAGAACTAAAACACCACTATGTAGGGCAGGATTAACTGTATTCTTGAACAATTACGCGTTTGATATACGAGGTCTGGCTATTAAATAACGAGACTGCTTATGAAAAAAGAGTTTCATTTTAAAAATGATTCTACAATCGAATGCTCCCCTTCAATGTACTCCCCTCCCCCTCGCTACACACCGTTCCATTCGTTTTTTCCATTGGTCAAAGCAATGCTGGAAGTCTTCTTTTGTAAGAGCATTTAGGAGCTCCGCCGACGACACACTTTTCGCTTCACATCTTCCATTGTCTCAAACTGGGTTCCTTTGAAGGCAGACTTGATCTTCGGAAAGAGGAAAAAGTCACAGGGCGCTAAATCAGGCGAGTAGGACACGTGTTCGAGCACTGGAGTGCCTCTAGTTTAGAACGAACTTCGCTCTCGCAGTGTTGCCAAAACTTTCAAATAGTAAGTTTGGTTTACAGTTTGACCCTCTGGAACCCATTCAGTCATCATGATGACATTGATGTTGAAAAAAAAAAAAAAACGATCAGCATGGCTTTAAATTTTGATTTCGACATCTTTGCTTTTTTTATTCTTGGCGATGCAGGAGTTTTCCAGTGCATGGATTGCTGTTTAGTTTCAACATTGTACTGGAATATACAGGTTTTATCGCAAGTGACAATATTTTCCATCAATTCAGACTCTTCATCTAACCTCCCAAGAAAATTTGAGGTCTGTTGACGGACGAGCTTTTGGTCAGGGGTCAGATTCTTTGGGACCAACTTCACACAGACTTTCTTCATGTTCAATTCGTCATGTAAAATTTTTCTGACAGTTTCTTTATCGGCGTTTACAGTCTCAGCAGTCATCCGAATGCTCATACGACGATCTCCGCGCACAATTTCATTGATTTTGGTCACTATTTGCGGAGTTGAAACAGTGACAGGTCGACCTGGACGTTGGTCATCTTCGGTGCTCTCTCGGCCTTCAGAAAACCGTCTATACCATTCGAAAACGCGCACGAAATAGAGTCGGAGGTTTGTTTAATTTAACGAGAATTTTCACTTGATCCGTTGCTCGTGTTTTTCGTCTCACATTGTTATCGGCACGAGAAAAAAACACGTTCGTTCCTAACCTCTATAGAAAAAATACTACTACAGCGATAAAAGCGTGTTTTCGTCCTGGAATAGTAGACACTTCCAGCTATCCAATGCTGCATTCGTTTCCCCCCTACCCCTCTAGGACGCCTTCTGCGCGCGCAGTCTCGTTATTTAATAGCCAGACCTCGTATTCACTCCAAGGCCTACCATACGTATTTTTTGGGGATCAAAAATCGAGGTGTTTTGGTTCTCAATGGGCCAAATTTCTCAATTCTCAACATTGTATATTCAAATAGGTAGTTTAAAAGCAGTTCATTTAACTTCTTAAGCGGTGTATTCACTATTCACCAAAAGAGCAAACTTTATTAGTAATCATGATGTGAGGACTTGCCAGCCAGATTTACGATCTGGCCGGTGTCGGTAGGTACATTAATGAAAAATACTCTTCTTTCTTGTGCCAATGTGGAGAGAGACTTAGTTCAGTGTCGGTTCCTGTGTTTTTAAAAGGTAATTTTTTTACAGCATTTATAAGAAAGCCTTTGCTTTTCGGTGAATACCCATTCGAAACACATAATCATCCGATTGTTTGTTCTAGGAAAAAAAACACCGCAATAATTTCTATACTTATTTTAGAACAACACCCGTCTTATTATACTTGTACCTTTTTTCTTGATACCCATAAAAGGTAGCTAATATACTCTGTGCCAAATTGTTACTGTTAGTGCTTCTCTTTCAAAAGGGCTTCAATATGTGAAGATAAAAGATTTATTATATGAATCTTGTTACACAAATCCTTATAAGAATGTAATTTTCTAATTGCTTCCTCAATTTTTGCATATTCACTTTACGTTAATTTCTGTAAAACCGGTAAAATTGCAGTAGTTGACGACTGTTTTTACTACTTAATAATTTGTATTTTACATTTGATAAGATAAAGGGAAGCTATAGGTACCTATTTAGTACTGTAGGTAGGTTACTGTAATAACCTAACCTGTCCTGCCTTGTAGCCAATATGAAATTATCTTATTCCTGTTTTCAAGTGATAGTAAATGATTGTGCAATATCATAAATATGTGGAATGAGCAGTCTCAGTGTTTACAAAAATATAGTTATGAATGTCAACAAATTTAAGGCATGTAAAGAAGATTTTTCTACAATAGAATCACATTATTAAAATCAAACAGTTGATAACAAAATATGCAGGCTACTTACCTTTCAATTGCAGCTGGAAATTTTTATAGATATTTCTTAGTACAAATGCTAAAGTTAAAAACATAGGAATGAATAATTCAATCAATAGGATTTGCAATAATTGTTATTTCAAGTGATTTTTCTTATGTTCTAAATAATACCTTTAGAAAGTAGGGACTTTTATAATACAAACAATGCGTTTAAATTTCTTAGGATTATCGTCAAAAGTACATGCTAGCAATCAGTGGCGCCCGGTGGAAATTAACATCGTTTTTGTAAGGGCATGGGACCCACACCATATTTTAGGGGGTGATCACTAGACCTAAGAAGAAGGCTATAATGGCGAAACAAAAACTTTAAAACGGCACTTGAAAAAAAAAATTTAAAAAAATTCGTGCCTTCCTAGAAGATGGCAGAGACCTTCTAAAATATTTGCGAAATATTTTTTTCTCAATTATCAAGTCATACAACAACTTTTTAATCTTGTGCTTTTTACAAAATTCTCATTTTGCTTAAAGATTGTAATTGTAGTATTGTATTAACTTGTAATATGTCAAAGACGAAATGTTAGGATTAAATAAATTTTCATGAAAATCACGTATAATCAAGTATAAAAAGATGTTGTATTTACTTGGTGATTATGAAAAAAATATCATAAATATTTTACAAGCTGTTTCCGAAATCTTCTGGGGAGGCAACCGTTTTTTGGAAGAAAAATTCGCAAGCTTCATTTGAAGATTTTTTTGCTATTATAACTTTCTACTTAAGTCTAGGTAACCTAAAATATGGTGTAGGTCCCATGCCTCCTTATGAAAATACGAGCATGTCAAATTCAACCGACAGCCGCCACTGTTAGCTATTACTGTATTTTTTTACATATTGTGACAATTACATATTTTCTTATTTAGAAAAGAAAAAAATATATAAAACCACTGTTATTAAAAGACGGTTCCACAGTTAATTTTATCTACTTAAGTGTTCAATGAATCTGTATATCGTCAAACAGAAATACAGATGTATTATTGTTTTAATTGACCAGTATTAAGTCCTAAATGCGATATATGCTGAAAATAAATTCTAATCAAACAAGTAAAAGTGTTTGTTAAATTAGGCTTGCGTATTGCGCAGCTTACTAGCATATTAATATACGTATGTAATCAGAAGCTTGCCCTGTAAGCTATGGTTTGTATAAATGTTTATTTTGTATATTTAAAATATTTAGTTATATAGTATATTTATGCATTTTTGTAATGATTTTCAGTGACGGATTTTCAGGACTTAAAAATCGGGGGCTCGAAAAATCAACCGCAGTAATATGATTGTATATTAACTACTACTCCTAATTACTAATTTGGGCTTACAAACAATAAAATAATAAATAAACCTGATGAGCTTTTGAACATTTTCCAAAAATGTATTTCCATAAACCATATTATTTCGATGGGGCCCTCTAAGCCACCCATAAATCCGACCCTGATCATATTAGGTAATCCAAATACAATATTTAGGTCGAATGGCATTCTACTTATACTTTCAACAATGTTAATTATCAGTCAATTTTTAATAATCAGAGCACTTCAAACCTAACACTAAATTACAACGCAAAGATACTTGGTGACACTGAATTATGGTGCACCCCCTTTTTGCTTTATTTATTAAAAGGGTTTCCCTTTTTTATTTTTTTTTTTTTTTTTTTTTTTTTAATTCATAACAAATGTCAACTTTTGACGTAAAATATATATAAACGTCATTTGTACAACTTCCTGTTCACCAACTTACGATTTTTAAATGGGATTCAAGTATTTGTTCTGCGATGGTTCAAAAATTGACATTTTCCGACAAGTTTTGGCATCGTAACATGCCTCAAAGTTGGCCTAGTAAAAAAAGACGTGTTTCTATTCTATCTTAAATTTATAACCTTATTTAATTGTCAAAGCTGTCACATCATATGACAGCCATTATTTATTTTATACAATTGCGACAGTCACTTGTCAAAACTGTCAAAAGATTGACATAACTGAAAAAACTTCGACATTACCGCTATTTCTATCTCTCTCGTTCATAGCCAACTTAGTTTATTTTGGATCTCTTTATTTTCTCAGCCTAGGCCGGAAAAATTTATATTTCATTTGTTATAATGCTGAAAGTTTGAAACTTTTGTCTTGGTAGGTAAATAAAAAAGGGGTGCTTATACTTCTTGTACGTATATCTTGTGTATCAGGTCAGATTTTAGCTGGTTATTACTAGATCTAAATAGGAGGATATAATAACAAACGTGCCTCAGATGAAATTGTCAGGATAACACAAAACATTTCTGTTTCATCAGAATATCTTGGAAACGTCTTGCAATTTTTTTAATGTACATAATATGAAAGTATATTTTTTTCTTAATCACCAAGTAAATACAAAGACTATGATTTATTCTTGTTACTTTCCTAAAATTTCGAGTCTGGTGACTGATTTTTTATTTCACGCATGTATTTCGTTTCCGAGATTATTTATAATAATTAACATAAAATGAAAATTTTACGAAAATCCTGAGAATAATATTTATTTGCTGTATAAATGTAATAGGCATGTTAAGAAATGATTTATCCATAAATATAATTTTTTTTGGCAACTTTCATTTGAAATTCATGTTTGAAATTATATACCTCTAGTTAGATTTTTGTAATAATAATAATCTAGTAATAATCCCATGCCCCGTTATGAGGATATGATATTTTTTAAATTCCACCAGTCACCTCTAAGCAATTGACCTACATTATTTATAATATATATTTTATTAAGCAGATTGGAGTACTTTGGGAAGTTTAAAGTATATAATATAATGAGCTTTTGTCATTTTTAAATGTACATAAATATATATGTATACCTGCACATGAACTGATAGAAATGGGTATACGAAATATTTTTCTCTAGTACGTTGAGCGACTAACCTTTACTGGATATATGTATATTCACATTATAAATTAGTACTATGCTAATAACTATAGAAAATACATAGCTCTAAATCAAGAATTTCCGCCTTGAAATATTTCCTATCAATTTCTCTTAGCTTATGTAAGGAATAACTCCTACAAATGCAGTATTGAAATCATATTTGTTAGTTGTTTATAGCTGTGCAGAATAAGTGAATTATTATTTTAGTGTATATGTTGAAATATACTTTATTTTGTATATTAATTACCTACCGAAGTTAGCTAGATAATATTGTATTTATATATTTGTAACATTGTATATTGAATAAATTCAAACTAAAGAGTAAAGTACAGAACATTTTTTTTATCAAACTGAAAGTAATGTCAATTGATGCGTCTCTCAACAAGTCATAAACCCTTATTTTTTCACTATAATTTATTCCAAAAAAAAAGTATTTAACTCTGATTACTGTATCATTTGTTAATTAAAAATAATGTAAATTAAGTATAAATGGTTATTATAATATTTGGTTAAATATAATGACTAGGGTCTGGAGAGTGTGCCACAATGCACAGTTGAACTGATTCAAGTAACCACCCGAGCAGGGAATGAAATATTAGAGTCCCAGTGCGCGTTACTAGGCACGGTAAGTAGCGTACCTATGCACGGGCAAGAAATACACGCGGATATAATTTACAAGGCGCTTAAAAATTACGGTTTGTACTTTAATTATCAGAGTTGTATTGATCTGCGTTGTGTCACACTTTCCGGACCCGATAATGACTGAGGTAAGCATAATAGTTTTGCATTAATAGATGGTAATTAAAGGTATTTTTGAATAATGATAAAATTGGATCTAATCCCATAGATTTTGTTCAGTTCAGTGCAGTGTAGAAGCTGTTTTATTTAACGCTGATGGAACGAGCTCGTTCTTCAGATCGAAATGCACTACACTTTCGATTTCCTTCTTAAGTCACCAAATCCGTGCATCATCTTTACTCGCTTAAGTCGCGAAGTCTCTCTTAAGTCGCAAACATAACCTCAACTTTTTCGTGTTTTTAGTTGCAAAAAGAAATATTTAGATATACCACAGCACTTGTTATAATGAAAGATGAGCCAGCTGAACCAAAAAATCAACGCAAGTATACCCAGTCGTGCGTGACAAAGTTCAATTTTCCGCTTGATTGAATATTTTAAAGGTTAAATATTTTTAAAAAACACCTAACCTATTTTAAAAGGTTAGGTGTCTATATTTAAAGCATTACTCAATCATTTTTTTCAATAAAAATTGTACATATTCATGCCGAAAATCCAATTTCCAAACGTAGTTCCCAAAACTTTTACAGGCGGCGACTTAAGAGGGATAGTTTCGGTGACATAATAGAGAAAAACATGGTGAAATAATAGGGAATGGAATTAAGCGAAGGTGACTTAGAATCGAGTGTAATGAGTTCATGGACTCACGGAAGTTCATGTAACAAAGCAATGTTCAACAACAAAAGAATGGACCAACTCCTTAGTTAATTATCTTTCTTTAAAACTATGAAAGAGGCGATGATAGAGATATAGGCGAGCATTACAGAAATATTTTTCATAACTGTCGCCATCTCGGTGTTAAAAGAGAACTATCTGCTATGTGACTAACTTCTGTCAGTTCGAAGGTGTTGACGACGATTATCACGTATCGCCATCTATATTTGGACGACGACCGTCAGTGGCATTTTTACTGTGTAGATGGTAAATATGTACATTATAAAATAAATGGTGACAGTGAGAGATTTGCGTCTTATTTGTCGTCTCACTTCTGTTTGTGCAAATGCAAATTGTTGTAATATGCAAGGTATACAAATTACAGTTTCCTGTAATTGAATTTTTTTGGCTCCAGACGGACAAGAGATGGTGCTAGTAAACATGTGAGCTGTACCTAAGTAAATTGACCCCATTTTGGCATAGAAATACAGCACAAATACACGTTACGTCTGTAGTAGCCCAGCATGTACTGTATATACAAAAGTATATATTTGTCTATGTGTATATACGTACAATACAGGAGTGCCAATAAGTATGCAGCAATATTCTAGGTACATACAGGGAATGTAAAAATAAACTAGTTGTTCATATGTTTTGCCTTTTCTTGTACGGTGGCTCCTTCTCTAGATATCAGGTCCAAAAGAGGCACCTTTAACTTTACTTTTCCAACAAGAAGTTTCACATCTCTCTGTGACAGATTTTAATAATCTTTGAATATTTTCAGTATATCATAAAAACTAATAAGACACCGGTATTAAGGGCTTTCAAATTAAGAATTTCATATTAATAGTTACGCCGGAAGTGGATTAACCCAGGTTTTAAATGGGTCACACTGTGATACATAATATGTAAATGTGTTTTGTTTCATAAATGGCATTGAATTGCATTAAAAGCGTTGATAATGTACATATGTATGTGTAATATGTAGGAAATAGTTTTCGAAGTCACATTTTTTAAGTTAATCATTTATTTAATCCAAGCCAAATTAGACATGTCATTGGAGGCTTGCTTAAAGTAATAAAGGAGGGGTATGAATATTTAATTAAAACGAAGTGGATTAGGAAAAAAATAAGTGACAAGTAATATGTATTTTTGTAAAACTTTTTTTTTTTATTAACTTAATAATACAAACTATCATTTTTATAAAAAATAACACAAACTTTAACCTGTCTCAGTTTAGAAGGAATAAAGATACCTAGATATTTAACTAAACATAATTACAAAAAAAAAAAACAATTTATCTACATTGGTGGAAAAACGTTTCATAATATTTACAAAAAAAAAAACTTCAAAATGAGCAATTGTTCAGGTTATTTACATTTGGATGAATTTATGAAAAACAAATGAATAATATTATCCTAACCTAAAAATTTTGTGAAGCTGCATACCTATTTAGAAAAAGAAGAAATACATACTGACTGACAAATAGTAGAGGAGCAAGTCTTACAATGTTGAATGCATACATACATATTGTATATTTACATACATATGTAGATAATGAAAAATACCCTATAAAACTTGTTCCTCGAAATTTCCCATCTGTTCATATTATGGGTTCAAGAAATGAGTTGAATGACAAGAAAATTTGATTGTAATAAGAAGAGGAAAATACTTTCATCTATATACAAATTTAAATACAAAAAATAACAAATAGAAAATTGATAAATAAATCGTCAATAATCACACTTCATGCGCAACAGTTTTTTTATGTGTGTGTTCTTCGAATGTGCATGAGGCAACGTCATTAAATTAAAGATGGCGAATAGTCTTAGATCAGAGATGTTATCAGACGAGCCTTGAAGTTGACTATCTTCTCACTTGTTGCCGCCAAACGCTGAAAGAAAAAGTATCATTAATAAATAATCATATCTTGTTTGATCTGTTTCTGGACAACATTGACAATAAATACACAACAAATGTATATATGTGTATTTTACTGGTCAGACCAATGATAGTACTGCCAATATTTGTCCTAACAGCAGAGAAGGAGTATGAAAAAAAGGAAGCGAAAAACTTCTACTTTGAGCATCCTGTTTATTTTGTTACCAAAAGTATTCTCCACTTTTCTTAATATTACACAGTAAAAAAGTAATAATTGAATTTTACCACAGCAAAGTTATTAATTTTTATCTAGAGGATTGCAACTACATATTTTTTCTTTAAATAAAAATATCTCTAAATCATTTCATTATTCCCACTTTAATTGTCATTGTGTATACAATGACAATTAAAGTGGGCTTGAATAAAGTGAGAGCCTGTCATTTAAAATAACGAAGTTAGTATTTACTCCCAACATATCCCCTTTGTCTTAGATGAATAGAAGATATCTGAAAACCCCCAGATACAAAATTTCAACCCCATATTATTTATTTGTAGTTCTGCCGAAACGTTTAGGTAATCGTGAATCATCCTGTATAATAGCAACATGAGCACATAACACGTCTGCTGGGATTTTCAGTTTCATGTAACAATCTAGTTTAACTTGACACAATTTGTTTCAAACATCGAAATCTGTATCGACGTCGAAATGTGTGTATTGTGCAACGGAATATTTTATTACATTTTTAAAAACTTCTTAACCCATTGAAATGACATCTCTTTTTAAAATGAAATAGAGATATGTAATTTTGCACTTGATATACCGACGAAAGAGATGGAAAATAACTTTTTGGCAACACTAACCTAAAAACGTAAAAAGTGATACAACAAATTGAATAAATCGTAAAATTTCATAAGTATTAAGCAACGCTATTCGTTTGATGTAACAAAACCTTGGCATACGTGTTAGTCCATCAAGATCAGACGACTGCATAGGCGATCTCTTAGATTAAGTGGTTACCTATTTATAATGCAAATAGTAGGATTAACCCAGAAACTGTTTTGAAACCTATTTATTTGGAAATACATAGATATTTGTTAATAGATTATTTGTTACACATTTATTTATACATCTAATGGTATATGCGTGTTGAAGGTGTGCAAGTAGGAACTCGTTTTTGGTCAAATTCAACTTTATTTAAAAGATACTTGTTACAAATATTCGCCACTATTATCTATGGTCCTTTGATTTATCGGGTAGATGTCGGCCTTCTCGATAAGGCCGCTTTACAGTTCGCAATTTTTCTTGCGGCAAGAGATTCCTGTGTTATTTCACAGTTTGCAATTTTCATTGCTAATTTTAGTTGTCAGCCACTGTTACCAAAATATAACTGATAAACTTTTTTGCTACGAAAGGTTTAACTATTTTAAGCAAACAAAATAGACATGATTAAATCAATCTCAGTGAGGAAATTCAGAAAACCACAAAATTCAAAAAATTTTAGATATCACAAAACACAATACAAATGATGGCACAGTACGTAGAACGTTGAGGTTATGTCAAACAGTTGGCAACATGTAAAATTGCAAATAGTCGCAATAATTATAGCTCCGGACTTGAAATTTTTATCTGCAAGAAATTGCATGAACAAACATAAATACGCATGCGTGCAAAAAAATTGCTGTAATTTTTCTTGCTGGCAAGAAAAAATACGAGTCTGGAGAATACGCCGCAGTCTGGACAACTTCTCAGCGTAAGGAGATGAGTTCCAATACAGCGTACAAACAACATACAGCAAAACCAACCCAGGAACAGCCACATACAACCATAATAATACAACGGACACATACAACATCCATATACAACAGCCACATACAACCAAACCAAAAACAACCAACATACAGCAAAACCCACCAGTCCACAGACGGGCGTTGTCATGCAGCAATTTCACTTTCCGCGTTTCTTGACCCGTAAATGGTCTTTTTCCTCCAGAGTAGCACTTAATTTGATCAATTGGGCCTGGTAACATTCAACTGTAACAGTTTGACCAGGTTCAAGCTCGTAGTAAATAAATATGCTGTCAAATCTCACCAGACACACAGTAACATTTTCTTGGCATGAATATTCGGTTTTGCAACTGATGTTGATGGCTGGCCTGGATCAACCCATGCTTTCCTGCGTTTAGGATTGTCTTAAATAATTCACTTTTCATCACCCGTAATGATTTTGTGCAAAAATTCTTTCTTTTGAACCGATAAAGGAAATTCATGTCAACTCTTCAGTTTTTGTTTTCTTACGTCAGTTTATAAGGAACCCATTTTCCTTCCTTCTGTATATTTCCCATTGCATACAATCGACGTGATATTGCTTGGTGAGTAACTCCTAACTGTTCTGCAAGCTCTTCTTGAGTTTGACAAGGCTTTTCATCCAGTAGAACTTCAAGTTCTTCATGTTAATTTTTTACTGCAACTGGAAGTGGATCGTCCTCAAGAGTAAAATTTCCATCACGAAATCTTGCAAACCATTTTTTTATTGTTGAATGACTCACAGAATGTTAATCCAAAGTCGAATTAATCAATTTCATAGCTTGAGCAGCATTTTTTCATTTCAAAACAGAATAGAATGCAATGACATAAATGTTGCTTATCGACATGCACCTCTTATAAAATTGATACACACGTAATGCCAGCTTGTAAATGATTTAAACTTATGTCATAAAAACAGCAATGACTAAGCTACATATGTCCAAAATGGCGAGCGAATTGGATGGGTTCAAGTATGTTTTTTTAATGCAACCAACTTCGGAGCCGAATTTCTACTTGCACATCATTATAATTAGAGTCGAGAAAATCGCGGATCAGTGACAGTTGGAGGAATTAAAAATGTTCATATTTTAGTAAGAAAACATGGGACCCGCATCATATTTTGATGAGTGATTATTACGTCCAAATATAAGGCCGTAATAGCAAAAAAAAAACTTCAAATGAAATTTGCAACGAAAACCTTGAAAAATGCCTTATTCATCAGAAAATTTTGGTAACGACTTAATATTTTTGTGAATTTTTTTATCCATAGTTATTAAGTGAATCCCACGTATGATTAAAATATATTCACATTAGTTTTTTACTGAATAAAATTAATGCTTTTACTCATTAGTTCATTAATCCTAAGAGTAAAATTTGCTTACCAGTATCAAATCTTGAACTAAGTTGGCGAGTCCACGGTTGGCGATGACGAAAAGTCTCGTGATGGGTCCGGGAATGCCTTCTCCTGTGTAAGCCTCGTGGCTTTTCTGAATGTCAGCTTCGGCTATGCCTCCTGGGGCGTTAACTTTCTCGTCGTGTTCTTCTGTAGCACCGGAACCAGCAACTAGCTGCGTGCCGAAAGACAATGCATTATGAATTGAAAAGTACACTACAGTGATTTTAAAACAGTGTTCATATGTAAAACACTAATATGGGAATTAAAATAGTTCTTTTTATTCGAAAATTACGTTCTTGTTGTAGATGTTTCATTTGTCTAAAGTAAATATTCATTAACAAAAATTATGTAAATGATTAAATCGACGAAATGTTATTTTTATTGATCATTAAAATAAGTTGGTTTTCTTTCTACTCAATTTTGCCAAAGAAAAATTTATGAGCCGATGTAATTATTGTAATCATACAGAAGAAAATTAGGAAAACAAACCAAACAATACATTTGTTTTAACTAATACCTACACATATCACATCATTTATGTACAGTTTGAAAAACAAATAGTAAAAATCATTGGATCATATCAAACCAGTAAACAAGTTTATGCAAACATTGTTTTATTTATATATCTCACATACAGAAGTACGTATGTATATATTTTTTATTTTTCTCATTAAAAGGAATAAAGACAATCAACAGAAAGATCTTTTTCCTGACACGAAAGGAAGATAGTTTATTATTTACAAGAATGTTCTTTTACTCAGATGTATTCACCAAACAGAATCATTAAATATGTAAATGTAAGGTAGTCCTAAAAAATAACAAGGCTTCATAGTATTTTCCATTATAACGTTAAGCAATATTGGATATACATACATATGTATGTGTATAAAAAATAATGTTGAAATACTACGAATGGGTAGGTGACTATATTTCCAAAGTTATTGCGAATTTTTTAATAAGCAATGGTCAAAATATACATATATCTATAAGGTTGAAAAATTACCACATATGAAATTGTAGGCCTTAAAAATTGAAACAGAAATAATCAGATCCATTTCGTAAGATTAAAAAAAAACGTACGTGGAATCGATCATTCTTTAGTTTTTTATTATTAAGAAAATTAAATATGGTAATCAAGGGAGAACAAAATGTTTATAATCGAAAGTTACTTTAGAAATGATAGAAGAAATGGTTGTTGGCCAGTTTATTCAACACGGCACGGAATTTCAACACATACTCATGGATTTTGACTAATTTTACCCAGTGTTGGTTTGATTTATTCATTTATTTCATAAGCACGAGTTCCTTTTATGGCCGCACATTAGAAACTCAATTTTCAAAACCCCTAATGAAAATTTAGAACACCTATACTCTAGAATTACAAATATATTTTAAGGACATTAACAACTCAAGTGCTCACCAATGTTTTCGATTCTGGGAAAAGGAGAATGAGAAAATGTGTGGCAGTAAAAGGTGGACACGTCACTTATTTACTTTCAATTTATAATTTTTAGGTTCTTGTATATGTTTTATTTTTTTTTGTTGTTGTATATGATGCTAATTGATGATTTTGTTGGGATTGATGTTAATTGTCGGACACTCTATGTACATATATCAATAAATACACAGCTACATAATAATATAACATAAAATTTAGTGAGATCTGCTTTAAAACATATGTGTTTTAAATTAATAAAATAAACAAAAGTTTTAAACATATGTTTATCTGTGATTTCAACGTTCATGTTTTCCCTAATCTTGTTTTTTCCTATTTTATGATTCGCGTTGAAAATTGGAACGTAAATGTTTAAACGTTTTAAAAACGATTATTTGAATTCACAGAAGTTCTTGAATCTTAAATATTATGTATGCGTCCACCATGGACAAACTTTGAAGCGGCTGTTTTTTTTGTATTTTTCACTTTCTTTACAGAACGTTTATGTAGAAAGTGACTCAAGGTGAACTCGCATATTTAGTAATTTACATCGAATATATTTGCCTAGTTATTTATAATTCTGAAATTTCATAAATTACTAGTTTACGAAACGTTTTAGGTAAGTTTTAATGACGCCAAAATTAAAATTATGGTGTCGATTTTAATGTCATAGTCAAAATTATTTCACTAATTAGTGGATGTACAAATGGGATACGAAAGATTCGTTAGAAGGCTGTCTATTGGAAAGCACTTGCTAATAATACTAAAACACTATTCTTCCTTCTAGTTCTAAAAGAACGGTAACCTATCCTGCTAATCGATTCTACTTAGAACGGTTGAAGCATCCATATATTTTAACAATTGTTACAACTACGAAAAATAAAATAAGAAATATACTGATTTAATTAAAACAAAACAATAACGATGTAACATAACAGTATCTTAGGAAATACTAAAAAAATTGTACCTACACCATCCACTTTTTATAGCATATCATTGTCAAATTTTTTCAACAAAAATATAATTCCTTGTAAAATTGCTCCAACCTCCTATTGCTTAGTAAATAACAGAAACTTCTTTCAACACCACTTGATATAAGTGGACAATAATAATGGTATTCTTTTTGCATTTATGTTCTCCGTAATGTTATCACCTTCTAGTATACACAGCTTTTAATTTTTGTGTCAGGATTGTTTATAGAACGTCTATAATTTCTGACAAATGATGCCACCACATTCACAATGTATTGTCACATGATTCACTGTGACTTACACTATAATTTTTTGATAACGACAGTTTTTAGTTTTTATAAAAATGTATTTTTCAGAAGAAAAATAGAAACTGCGACAGAAATTGATGAACGTGAAAGAAAAAAAATATGGTTCACAAAAATCGAAAGCTATGTGTGCTTATCTGCGTGGTGACAAGATTACGAACATAAACGGAGATATATCACCAATATTATGGCCCGCTGACATCAACTGTTTGTTGAAATATGTTTATTTAGAATAGGTTTTCCCAAATCGATGAATAGGAAGAAAGGGGACCCATTAAGTGGCCAGTCCGATCGCCAGATGTGACACTCCTAGATCATCTTTGTGGGGATACTTAAAAAATAAAATATACGTTACTCGGGTCATGAATTTGGATGATTTAAAAGCCAGAATTCGTCAAGAAATATGACGTGTACTTCCAACAGTTATTGGTAATGTTCAACAAGATTTTCTTGAGCATCTTGCGTGGTACCTGGTGCCGGCTATCACCTGTCTTTATTTTCTAATAAAAGTTTTTTTTTTGTTGTTTTGGTTTTCTTAAAAGTTCCCTCATGTGATTTGAATGGATATTTATTAACCTTACTGTACATGAAAACAGTGCTCTTTTTGTTGTCAGATGTGGTTCAAACATCGGCACGAATTGCTTCACTTACCATATTAAAATCGGTGTGCCACAAGACCAGCAGTTTTCTAGTACGTTACTATTTGTTTTAAGTATCAAATGCCTTTTGTGTTAATAAACTCTCTTGTTCTGTCTAAATAAATAATTATTCGCTGTAGATGAAAACCCTTTGCTACGCCTCTGACTTCAAGACGTTCCTAATGCTCGCCACAAATCAGGAGTACAAAAATAAGCGTGAGCTTATATCCTGCCAGAAGGGCAGTTTATGAATAATTCCTACCACATTTGCACCTACGATTCCTTCTAGCAGGAAACAGGCCATTTACAAAATTCTTCCAGAAAAATCCACCAGTAGAATAGAGCCTTCGTACACTCTATTATTAATGAAAGTCTAATATGTGGCCCGATATTTGAACCCCAAAAAGGGAAAGAAGGATTATAATATTGCCATTTAGTTTCTATAGAATTTATAGTTCACATCCAGTTAAATTATTAAATGTACCTGTACTGCTAGATTAGATATACAACATTAAAATGTATTAAAACTCTTAATTGAGTCTGTATGTATAGTAAGAAGGAAAATTAGTACACATTAGAACGTACGGTGAATGTCGTAGTGTGGCCAACATACGCGCAACGGTAATTAAGCAAATGTATTTTTGCTGTTTAAAAAATACTCTAAGAAATATGAATTAAAAGTAAGTATTTGCTAAATAGAAATAAAACCCATTCCAACTGAATTTAGCAAAATATATAAGGTATAGTAACTTTATTATCTGTTTTATGCATGCATTATATTAAGTAATGCAAATAAAGATTTATTCTAGTAAATGTTGACAAAAAACTGTGGCAAGATGTTGGTATCATCAGATGATTATTAGAACGTTTTTAATTTGTTCCTCTAAATCAAAAATGGTTTACAAGTATAGGGTGAGCCATCAGATGGTTTCTTTTTAAAATTGCTATTAAAACTACGCTGAATATTTTTAAATGACTGTTGCTTTATTCAAGAAAGTATGTCTTCCCATTATTTATGAAAAATAATTTCAGTTAAATGGCCTCCACGGCTGGCGTGGCATTAGTTCATTCTTTTATTTTAATAACTCGATTGATGTTTCCTTCTGTGCGTCAATTGTTGGATCGTTGGAGTAACAACAGTCCTTAACATGTTCCCATAAAAAATAGGCCAACGGTGTTAAATCGCAGCTGCGCGATGGCCAATTAATGTCTCCAAAACGGCTTATAACACGGTTACCGAATTTAGTGTGCAAAAGATAAATTGTTTCACGGCTTGTGTGACTCGTTGCTCCATCCTGCTGGAACCAAAGCTCGTCCAAGTCCAAATCGTCCAATCGCGACCACAAAAATCAGTTAACATGTCTCCGTAACGCATTCCATGTACTGTAACGCTGTTATTATATTCATTTTGAAAGAAGTACGGACCAATGATGCCACCAGTCCAAAACCCACACCAAACAGTCTCTCTTGCACGATGCATTGGCTTCTCTATGACTACGTGTGGATTTTCGGAACCCCAAATCCTACAGTTCTGTTTATTAACATGTCCTCCAAGATGAAAACGAGCTTCGTCCGAAAAAAATGATTTTTCGATTGAAATCGGCGTCATTTTCAAAGTCATTTAACGCCCACACGGAGAAGCGATAATGAAGTGGATGGTCATTTTCCTTTACCTCTTGAGTAACTTGCAACTTGTAAGCAAATAATCCGAGGTTTTTATGCAGTATTCTCCTCAGAGAAGTGCGACTGACATTACGTTGTTGTGCTCTGTGACGAGTTGAGGTTCTTGGGTTTTCACGCACACTTTGGGCAACAGCAGCAATTCTTTCAGCTGTGCGCACCGGACGAGCACGTGGATGACTTCTGTTATCCATAAGCATGCCAGTTTCACGAACTTTCCTTAAGAACTTTCTACACCAGGCGCTGACGGAGCTTCATTTCGCCAAAAATTGTTCTCAATTTTTTCACTGTTTCTGCAACACAGCAATCACTTTGGCAATAATTTTTCAATATTTCCCAACGTTGTTCAAGCGTAAAACGATCCATTTCTTACAGCGGAGGTTAGACACCACATATATGTCAAATGTCAAGCGCGTCAGTTTCGGCAATGTAGAAATAACACTCAGTTTAAAAAGAAACCAATAGATGGCCCACCTTTTATACCGTTTTTTTCGACGTTTACAATTATTATACAAAAATTAACATTACATTTCAGAATGAATTTGTATTAATTGAATCAACCAATTGGATATTCAAATAGTAATCCGTTTTCTTCCAGATGGTAGATTTGTCGCTTATAAAATTCCTCAGACACTTTATAGAACATCCCTAGTTCGTGTCTCTCGTGTTATTGTTAGATTTAGACCATCAAGGTGTATTTTTCATTATTTATACTCCGAAAAAACTCAAAGAGAGATCTAATAGAGTGAGATCTGGCGATCGTGCTGGCCATTATATTGCCACCCCCCTCTCGTATCAATCAGGGGTCCTTCAGAAAAGTAGAATACGTTTTAAACAATTTCTACATACGAGTATACATAATTTAAATGTTTTGTTGCACTTGGATAATACTTTTTTCATCCAGTAAGGGTTGTTTGTAACCCAGCATCGGCAGTTCCCTTTATTTACTTTACAATTTAACTAAATAATGATTTATCATGAAGTACAAATGTATACAAATAGTTTCACAAAACCATTTAGATCATCACACTTGATTTATGTAATAATCCTTATAGTTCTAAAGTTGAAAAAATAGAAACACGAAGCAGGAATGTTTGCCCTAAAAGCAGCACTATGTGAAACATAATTTGATTTAAACACTGTGTAAGCAGTGGTCAAATTACTTTTCAGTCTAAGACATGCTTGACACGCATGGCAAATCATAAAAGTAACCTTTTACGAATTATTATATATACATATATAATACTCAAAAAACTTCGGGAACTGTTTAAGTTTAATTGAATACAAAACAACATTCTTCGCCAAGAGAAAGCAAGATCCTTTCTCTCTAATATATTATATGAGATATATTGGTTCCTATTACGGTATATTTACACACCTTTCAAGAAAAAAACGACAAACAACTAATCGTGGTTAGAGTAGTCATCTCTTAAAAAAAATACAGCCTAGTTATACGAGTATTTTTTAATTTCTCTGTTAGCATTTGTTCAATTTCATTTGGTAACAAATAATTATAGGTATGTATAAGGCGAATTAACAGAAAAATTGACAGGAGAGTAGCATTATTGAAACTTTGCAGAAAAAATATTTTTTTAATTTTTTTTAATTTTGTGCATTTTTTACCAATGCGTTCGAGGACACTTATCAAACTCACAGCAGTGATACTCTTGAAAGTGTTGTCCCAATAAATATAATTGTGAATATTGTGATCACAAGAAATTCAAAATAAACTTTAAATTTCTTATGATGATATCCTAAGATGGGCACTTACTATTATTTGTTCCTAATCGCTCAACGAAATAAAGTATTATTAATACTATCAACCTGGATACTTTACTTTTGTTTTTCATTACCCGTTTTATCGGGTGGCACAAAAGTATCAACTAATGGCATTAACTTTGTTATTTGCAAAGTTAAAAAAAAGTTCAATATAAAAGTTATTTTGTTCATTACCATTGTATGTTTTAAATTTTTTAGTTTGTTGATATCTTCTTTTGTTTTGTTCCTATGGCAACCATTTTTTTTTAAATGGCACCCATACTTTTTTTTCGTTATGAAAAAAGCATATTTTTCTCTATTCAGTCATGTTAGTCAAAAATTGTAAAATATTGTGACTGAATAAAAATAAGCGAAAAAAAATTATGTATTACGATTCACTCGTCACCTCCAATAAGAGAAAAAGTCATGCAGTTTTAAAACAGAAACATTACTTTTGCTAAAAAATGCCATGTAAATTTGACATTTAAATTAATACAAACAAAGAATAAATAATTATTGTCGGTTTAAAGCAAAGTTTTTGTTTGACATTCTTGAAAATTATTAAATTTGAAGACATGGCACATTTGAGTGAGAGACAACGTATTGAAATATTAATGATTTATGGGAACGGAAATAGGAAGAGGACTCAAAGCGAAGTGTGTACTGTATTCAACAGAATTTACCCAGATACTCCTGTATCTCAAGGAACAGTCTGTCAACTAATTAAAAAAATTTCGAGAAACTGGTAACGTTAAAGACGTGAAAAGAACTGGCAGACCAAAATCGGCAAAGGGTGAGGAAAAAGCGTTAAATGTTCTATTGACAATTGAAGAAACGCCACAAGTGTCAACGAGGGAAGTCGCAGACGATTTAGAAATTAGCCATGTTTCTGTGCTTAGAATTTTAAGAAAAGAAAAAATTCATCCTTATAAGCTTCAATTAATACATGAATTGAATGAAGATGATTTTGGTAGACGGATGGATTTCTGTGAGTACACGATGGAACGATGTAATGCAGATGAGAATTTTGCTTCAAATATTGTATTCTCAGATGAAGCGCCCTTTATGCTAAACGGCGCATTAAATCGACATAATTGTCGGTATTGTGCGAGAGCGAACCCACACTGGGTGCAAGAAGCACACACACAATATTCGCAAAAAGTAAATGTGTGGGCAGGCATTATAAGAGGACATATCATAGGCCCATTTTTCCTTGATGAAACCCTTACCGCTGACCGATATCTTCAACTGCTATAAACGAAGGTCATACCTGCTATCACAGCCTTATTCCGGGGTGAAAATGGAGGTATTGACAATAGAATTTTCTTCCAACAAGATGGAACTCCTCCATATTTTGCGGTACATGTTATAGAGTACTTAAATCATGTTTTTCGAAACAAGTAGATCGGCAGAAGAGGATCTATTAAGTGGCCTGCCAGATCTCCGGATTTGACGCCCTTAGATTTTTTCCTGTGGGGTCATGTTAAAAATAGTATGTTCAAACAAAGACCTCGTAATTTGGAGGACTTAAAGGTGCGAATAACTGCTGAAATGCGCAGAATACCTGCAGAGGTGTTACACAGAGCTACAGTAGAATTTAAATACCGTTTAGGTTATTGCTTGGCCGTCAACGGAGCTCAGTTTGAACATCTGATTTAGTATTGCTGTTTTTTTTTAATATCTAGTCTACCTTTGTTACTCTTTAAATTTAATTTGATCTAAATTTTAGTTTTGTGAAATTAATTATGTAATTATTTGTGAGTGAATAGTAATAAATAATTTTTTTCTCGCTTATTTTTCATAACGAAAAAAAAGTATGGGTGCCATTTAAAAAAAATGGTTGACATAGGAACAGAACAAAAGAAGATATCAACAAACTAAAAAACTTAAAACATACATGGTAATGAACAAAATAGCTTTTATATTGAACTTTGCAAATAACAATGTTAAAGCCATTATTTAATACTTTTGTACCACCAAGTATATCTAAGCTACTAGAGATTAAATTCGGGGTGATGAACATCAATTGCCATTTAAAAACCTGCAGAAAGTTACGTAATTCCAATCACCAGAAAGGTAATAGTGTACACTAGACAATATGGTGTTCCCATGTATTCATCCCTAGTGTATTATTATCCCTAGTTGGTTTAATGGGTGTCGGTCACAGTCTGTCATGTCTGGGGATAGGACAGCGAAAGTCGGTTCGTATATTAGGGTAAAAAGTATAGAATACGACGTAGGGTGTGGTTAAAAAAGTTCAGTAGAAGTCCCACAGTACACCACGAATGTTGATGGTTTAATAAAGCATGAAAATGTTATTATCACAAGAGACATATAAATACATAGTGCTTGAAGTGCCACAGACATGACATAACTGAAAATGTACCGCATTTTGCAACAAAGTGGATAATATACGTATTAAGTAAATACTTTATAAAAAAGTATTTATATTTTTTTTCTGTATTTTATCATCGTGGTGGATCATCGTCACATTTATAATTGTTGTGAAACTGTATGTGTATGGTGTATTAAAATTCGGTGTAATCATTAAAAAACAAAGGATATAATAACCAGTGGCGGACTTACTCCACTGGAGGCCCGGAGCTGGCTCCTATTGTGGATAAAGAAAATGCCAAAAAAAAAAAAAACGAAGCAAATCTGGAAGACAATGTTAAACTCGCCAATTTCGCTGAAATTTTCTCTACACCTCCATTTTTAGGTTTGTTGAACACGAATCCGGTATTAATTTTTGGTGGTCGAAGTAAGTTTCGGAAATTGATTTTTTTTAATTTTTAAGAAAAGAACGTAAAAATTTATTATTGGAGAGTTATTTATTGGAGAAGCATAAAGAAGCTCCCTACTAGCTTGTGCGGCATCTGCTTGATTTACAGTGGTAATTATTGATTTGACCAACACAGGTGTTAACTAATTCGAATTAAATTTTTAAATGGAGTGCAGTGGATTTAAGTGCAGTGGAAATTTTTAAAATTGGGGACAGACAATTTCAGCGAGATTAGAGCGTATTCAATTAATCTCCAGATTTGCCAACATCAAAATAATACATTTAAGTGTAATAGAATTTATGTTATTGATTGACAAAATTATTGTTAAGTACTTTTTAAATATGTTTTCGAGCCTTAATTTCACAAATTACTCCGTAAGTAAGAGAGAAAGAAGGGACTGTCATAATTATATATGGCTTTCTTTGTCTTACAATTAGTGTGAGCATGACTTTTGTAGCATCTAGAGATCGTAGATGCCTGCATAATATTCATATAGGAGTTATATTTTTAAAAGGAAATTTGATATTGGCTAGAAAACATAATTATTTTTCGATAATACGGGTATAATTGTATGGATACATATATTTTACCTTTGAAACTATACTATGCATTAATTTTGAAAAATAGGAAAGGTTTAAAATGTTACACTTACTTATTACGTTATTTGGCACTCCTTTGTAAAAGTTTTTTTTTTTTTATAAAAGAAACACTTATTTCCTTATTGTGTGAATTAATGTGTCGAGGATCCTGAATTAATTTGTACCTGACGATGGTAATATACTTGTTTGTTTTATAATTAATATTAAAATTTTGTATCGTATGCATGTATACGAGTGATTTTCGAAAATGCGTATAACATTTTTGTTTCCAAAAATAAAATAATGAAATCTTAAAATTGGATATAAGAGATACATCTGCGTTTATTGACATGGTCATCATCTTTTAGTCATTTCCGACTTAACCTCAAATCTTAAATTTTTTAATGGTACTTTTTTATTTAAAATATTATTCTGATCATAATGATATTTGTGTATGATTATTTGCCACATTTTGACACACGTTTCAATCTGAAACAAGTCTTCTTTTTTGTCGGCAAGCCACCTAATCAAGTATCTACATTGAAATCAAACCCTATTTTGTGTATTAACACAAAATTTCCAGGTATTTTGTATTTTAGTGTGTTTTTGAAAAGCCCTGTTTGAAAAAAATATTATGAGCCATAGCGTTCCCACTCGTAAGCACACTAGAATAAAATATGTAAATAAAAAAAAACATGTATCAAAGTCAGGGCTATTTCCGGTTAAAACGAAAGTGACTGTTGACCGAATGAAAGTTGACGACTGTGTCAATAAATGCAGATTATGTTTCATATCCAATTCTAAAATGCTATTATATTATGTCTGAAAAAGTTTATGAGAGAGATCTATTTTCAAGAATCACTTGGTATAGCGTCTGGCAAGTCTGGTGCAATAATGCTCGTAATCTTACTTGTTTAATTGGAAATTGTTTCAAGTAAAGGTTATTTATTTATTTATTTATTTTCGTATTCTGGTAACCCTGGGTTTAACGCCAATTTGTTTTTTTTAATACAGCCTTATAATTCCAAACACCTATAAAATCACAACATAACCTACTAATTGAAAAAAATCTCAAAGTTCATCGTATAAGCAACGGAACAATGGAAGACATACAACTTTTCAAATAACTTCTACTTAAAACAATTTTCCATAAAATGATATATAAAAAGATACAGATACATTATTCCAGACTTTTGCCGGACTCTGTAAATATTGGCTTAGTTTCAACAGAAAACCTACATTATTATTTTGAGAACTCAAATAAAAAGAACATTTTAATACTCACAATTCTAATCCAAACATTACCTAAGATTCATACTAATTTGTAGTTATGTACATGTGTAATAAATATATAAATATTGATACTGGTCAAGCACTATTTTATTTACAGGTATTAGAGTTGTTAATAACAAGAAAAACGAGAGATGGTAGATGCCTACTTACCCACGTTTGCTGGAAGAAAATGGTTGGTTAATAGGAACAAGGAAAGTTATTTTAATCGACGGATTAGTGAAACGAAAGAGCATGCTTGGTAGTATGTTTTGCAAAAATTAATCACAATCGAGCATTGAACATTGTTTGTAAACAAGTCTCTCAATCTAGTCTAAGCTACTTTGTCAGATTATAAATCAAATTTAATAAGTTTTTGTGCTCATTGTAATAATAAGCTTATTTAATCCAGTAAAATTTCAAAGACATAATAATAATCGTTAGTTAACTGCAATTCATTTTTAATCATTTGGTTTATAAACATCTTACTTTTTTTAAACTCAGAAATGATGAAAAAAAAGTTTTAACGTAACGAATCACTTAAGTACATAAGGTTTTAGACATTTGTGATATTTGACATATGTACCTATATCTTCAAAACATGTGCAAAAATAAAATAAATAAATAATTCAGTTCACTTATATTTATATTTAGGTAAGTTTTACTACATATTTGCATAGCCTAAAATTAAAACAATCGCCATCTAAGCATAAGCGATAGGGTAGATCGACAAAACTTTTTTTCAATTTCGATATCGGACGGTTTTGATTTCGCTATGGAAAAGTTCCTTCAAATCATTCACACCTAAGATTTGCAAACGATGGGATACTAATTTACCATCGTTGGACGGCCCCTAAAGTTTCAAAAATGCATCCAAAAATGATCCTTGAAGCATAAATGACAAAGGTCAGCAAAACCATCTTGAAAAAGTGTCAAACAATGTACTCGCTAAACACTCATAAATCTAGTAATTAAAAGGATATGGGACATTCCCTAAAAGGTTTTTTAAATCAGTTTTTTTTTTTTTTAGAAAAAACTCGAAAACGATAATGTATAAACCGAATTTGAAAAAGCGTAACAATAGCCGAGATACCAATGTATGCATAACCAATTTATGATAGACTGTATATTTTGTAGCAAGGAATGACACATTCCACGTAATTTTACATAACCAAACGTAGACCAACGTTATGTTATATATTTTTACATATATTTCTTTCTGCGTAGTAGCAAACAAACTTCAAAAAGTTGTGGTAATTTGAATTATTATTTTACCTCAGCATTACGTTTTTGAGATTTTACAATAGCTGTATGTTTAACCAAAATGAAGATTTTGCAAAAGGCACAAGAACAAAGTATTTACATTTGCAAATTGTGAAAAAAAATGCACACATTTTTCAAGATGTTTCAAGATCTTCTGGTGGGGCACAGCTTTTTTTTCTTTTTTTTTTTCGGAAATTTCGTTTGATTTTGTTTTTGATAAGTAGTATAAACTTCTACTTAAATCTAGTAATCAATTACCCCTTAAAATATGATGTGGGCCTCATGCTTCCTGACGAAAATTCGAGAACTGTAAATTCCACCAGACGACACTGCAGCAATAGCCATTTTTGGGTAAATTTTTAAACAATATTTACTAAAATAGTATACTGTTATTTTCATATTTTAGGTGTCAATTAATATCGAGTAGAGATGGGTAAGTTGCGTAAAATTTAATTTGTCGGTAAATTACCTTTCGAATTACCGAAATTTTCGGAATTTGAATTTATTTGGACAAAACAAAATTCATATACATTAGGGTGATTTTTTTTCAATTATTTTTTGTTTTTCAGTCCCCACTTGAAATTTTGTTGAATATGTCGAAAAAAAACCCTGAAAGTTACAGCTCTTAATATTAATTTTAAGTACTTTCCCAAAGCGTGAAAAGATTTTCCATTTAAAATACACGTAAATCGATATTTTTTTTTCAAATTTTTATAACTCAGTCGCATTTTATGCTATTACATTGGTCTTGGTCTCGATTTACTTATAATAAAACACTCTCCAAAAGTGTCTATTGCAACGAAAATGTAACTTGTACTGGTGAGTTGGTACGGGTCGCTGAAGTTGATTTTTACCCAAAATTCTCGTTTTTTTTTGCTGTTATCTCCGAAATTATTAATTTTACCAAAAAATGTAAATGAAAAATTTGTTGGAAATTTAATTTATTACAAAAAAGGTCCTATATACCAAATTGCTGAGATTAATATTTCTTGAGATATTAGACTTTAACTTATGAGTAATACAAAATGTTTACAGTTTATCGAAGCAAACTTTGCTTCGATGATTTTGTACTACTCATAAGTCAAAGTCTAATATCTCAAGAAATATTAACCTCAGCAATTTGATCTATAGGACCTTTTTTTGTGGTAAATTAAATTTCCAACAAATTTTTAATTTACATTTTTTTTGGTAAAATTAATAATGTCGGAGATAACAGCAAACAAACGAGAAATTTGGGTAAACTTCAGCGACCCATACTAACTCACCAGTACAAGTCACATTTTCGCTGCAATGGGTACTTTTGTAGAGTGTTTTTTTTCTGAGTAAATCGAGACCAAGAACAATGTAATAACATAAAATGCGTTATAGAAATGTGAAAAAAAATTCGATTTACATGTATTTTAAATAGAAAATCTTTTCACGCTTTTCACTTAAAATTAATATTAAGGGCTGTCACTTTCAGGGATTTTTTTTCGACATATTCAACAAAATTTCAAGTGGGGACTGAAAAACAAAAAAATAGTTGAAAAAAAATCACCCTAATTATACATAAGAAACTTAATACACAAATTGAAGCATATCTACATCTTAAATATAATATTCTTGTTAACAAGTTTCAGATTTTCGAAGACGAATCTGTAGCAGAATTACTCCAGAAAGGAAAACGTAATTTTTTTATGTTTATTACTCTCCGAAATTTACCTTTTTAAGTAAAATACCCAACAAGTAATTTACCAGTTGCCCACCTCTAGTGTCAAGACTTGATTTTTTTTTTACATACGGTCGACATCAAAATAAAAAAAAGTGTTTTCGATCCACCCGCGATAAGCAACCCAAGCGAAAAAGCCGAGGTGAGCGTGCGTGTAGTAAGAGTGGGGATATCTGGAAGACAGTCAGTACTGATTGGTGTGGTGTACCTTTGCTGTAAAACTTGACAATGAGAATGGTGAGGGTACGGCGTAGGAGGCATGATCAGCCGCGTTCGAGAATGAGAATGGTGAAGGTATGGCGACGGATGCTTGGAAAGTGTCCCCAGCGGCGGCGGTGTCGGCGGCGGGTGCGGCGCTTGTCGCCTGGCCGGATTCCGAGGTGGCTGCTGCCAAGCCCAAGCCCAAGTTTTCGGTGCCGGCGACCATCCTGTAGACGGTGCCCACCGTGCGGGCAGCTCGATCGGCCGTACTCTAAAAGCGCACACTGTAGATATTCTCCTTTTAGGGTAGTGACGTGGTAACGTACAATAGTTTTAGGTAAAAGGTACAGGAGGATAGAAGGGTCGCCACTTCGGTCCCAACAAAAGCGATATGTTGAAACCAAGAAGACTAGAACTAAGGAGACAGAGCTGAGGCTTTTCGTTGTATAACGCGAGGGGCTTGAATATGTCCGCCTCCAGAAGGCGCTGTAAGTAGTGTCGTTCTGTATTAACCCATTAACGCCCAAACGGACACAATTTTTCGTCCTTTTTGGAGCGTCAATCTCGAAGGGAAATTAATGAATTCACTCAATAAAAACCACTTCTCCTAATGTTTTCGGATGTGATCTTTCGATTTCCGGGGTCAGGATTGTGATTAAATGCTCTAGAAAAAAAATATGGTCGACTTTATGAAGAAAAGTACTGAAAATTTGGGGATTCTTTTCTATATATTTTTTTTAGTCCAAAAAAGTACTGTAACCTACTCCGGATTGTGGAGGGAGGTGGAGGCAATAGTTGGAGTTGATGATAGGATTTTCTTTTGCCGATCTCAACTGACTCTAATCTTTTCAAAATGGCGGACATTGCATAAAATCTCATGAAATATGAATTTTTCTCTAGTATTGACGAGAAAATAACGTTATTGTGAGTTTTTCTTGATCCACAGTCATTTTCCTCAATCAAAACAATACTACATATGATACAATTATCGCGGATTCAAAATGGCGGCCGGATTTCTCAAGAAATGGCGCGTTTTTCATTATAAAAAGTAAATAGGAGTTTGTAATTATACTTTTCCTATGTCATTTCATGTTTTAGTAACATTTTGAGTTATTGACATCCTACACTTATAAACAGCCATATATGTGGTCCGCTGCTCATCACGTGACTTTCGCAGATCACGTGACGTTGAGCACAGCACTGCTTACAGCGTCTTCTGGAGGCGGACATATATGAGACCATGGCACCGAACGACTTCGGTTTCCTTAGTTCTAATCTCCTTGGTTGAAACTTTTACGGTTTTATACTTTTTTGTACCTAATTTCGTCATAAGTTCTGTCAATATGTCCGAAAATAGTAAACATAGGTATTCATCATTTGATGGTGTGTCTTGCAGTGGCGACTGGTGGAATTTGAGATTCTCTTATTTCGTAAGGAACCATGGAACCAACGTCATATTTTATGGGATTATTATAATACCCAAGTAAAAGGTCATAGCACAAAAACTTCGAATGAAACTTGTGAAAAAAATTCCAAAATCGTTTCTTCAAAACTTTTCATTTGAATATTTTTTTTCTATTACAGCCTTCTACTTAGGTTTAATAATCAGTGTAATCACCTTCTAAAATACAATGTGGTTCCCATGTTCCATTACTAAAATACGAGAAACTCAAATCCACCAGCCGCCACGGAGGTCTTAGACTATCCAACAAGATTAGAAGTCTACCCAAATTTGATTAGAAAACGATTTGCCCAATTTTATTAAAGCCATTGACTAGCCTAGTGGTAGTCCCGATCTTAACCTATTAGTTTTATTTTAAAAAGGCAGACGGATTTTTCGGCGAGTCATATCAGACATTCTATTCAAAAGAATATTATAGTGAATTACGGTTTAGCATGTCTTAAAATCCTTGATTTTATAACAATCCGAATAAAAGTTAGAAAGAAACGAACGTCGCAAAACTGAATTTTTTTCAAACATATAAAATGATGCCAGACACAATAATCATTTATTTCCCCCATTTTTAAATTATTCAAAATCACTATTCTCCAACATTTTAGTTAACTCTACGTCGAATAATGTTTTTTTTCAACAGAAATAACTGAAATGAGCCCAAAAATCGAAGGAATATATCTTTATTGATGACGTGAGGATCTACATATATCCAAATAATCATTATTTACTATAATAAATGAAAAAGTTAATATGTATACACTACATTTTATCATGGTGTTTATTTCAACACAAACGCACTTTGAATAAGTAAGATTTGTAAAGAAAACAAAAACAAGGATATATCCGTATTATATTTATACAAAAGCAGTCGAAGGCCATATCAATTTAAACTAAAGTAAATAAAAAAACATATAAATGAATAATTCAACAGCAAATCAAAAATAAGACATACAAGAGTTTTTTTGAAAGTTCGAGTAGGAAATGTAAAACATTGCATTCCATACAGCTTCTAACTCTAATTTTGTGAATAAGGTCTTCAATTTTCCTACGTATATAAAAGTCCAAGGGCATCAGGTCCAGTAACCTCGCCACCCAATTGGGATCTTTATTAGCTACCTAATTTTGGCAAACTGGCCACCAAAAAATTGTTGACAATTTCAGCATTGTGTGGTGGTGTTCCGTCTTGATAGAAAATACATCCCAGAGTTCCACGAGCTTTTGAAACTGCTGCTATTTCTTCCACCTTTCTATCCGTATTTGCTGCATTCCGTTTTGACCTTCTCTTCTCAAATTGATCACTTTCGATCAGTTTGTGTCACAATCGTGCGAAAATATCTCTAAAATGTTATTTCTTTTGGAATACCGTACGTAGTAGAAATTGGTTTGAAGTCTCTGCATTCTCCCCAGTTTGTACAAAACAGATTATCACGTTCCATTTTTCATAATTTTCTAACGTTGCAAAATTTGAAAAATTGAACGAAATATACTGGCAAATAATGTTGACATTGATATTTTAATATCCAATTGTATTGCTGCCTTTCCAAAGCCTATTTGTTCACAGTGCGTTCTTCAAAACCTATACCGTAAAAAATAATCTCTATACCTATCTTATATGTAGGAGACTTGAACAAAATATCAGGTGTGCTATATATTTGGTAAGGTAGTTCTAGGCTAGTCTTTTTTAATCATTTGGTTTATAAACATCTTACTTTTTTTAAACTCAGAAATGATGAAAAAAAAAGTTTTAACGTAACGAATCACTTAAGTACATAAGGTTTTAGACATTTGTGATATTTGACATATGTACCTATATCTTCAAAACATGTGCAAAAATAAAATAAATAAATAATTCAGTTCACTTATATTTATATTTAGGTAAGTTTTACTACATATTTGCATAGCCTAAAATTAAAACAATCGCCATCTAAGCATAAGCGATAGGGTAGATCGACAAAACTTTTTTCAATTTCGATATCGGACGGTTTTGATTTCGCTATGGAAAAGTTCCTTCAAATCATTCACACCTAAGATTTGCAAACGATGGGATACTAATTTACCATCGTTGGACGGCCCCTAAAGTTTCAAAAATGCATCCAAAAATGATCCTTGAAGCATAAATGACAAAGGTCAGCAAAACCATCTTGAAAAAGTGTCAAACAATGTACTCGCTAAACACTCATAAATCTAGTAATTAAAAGGATATGGGACATTCCCTAAAAGGTTTTTTAAATCAGTTTTTTTTTTTAGAAAAAACTCGAAAACGATAATGTATAAACCGAATTTGAAAAAGCGTAACAATAGCCGAGATACCAATGTATGCATAACCAATTTATGATAGACTGTATATTTTGTAGCAAGGAATGACACATTCCACGTAATTTTACATAACCAAACGTAGACCAACGTTATGTTATATATTTTTACATATATTTCTTTCTGCGTAGTAGCAAACAAACTTCAAAAAGTTGTGGTAATTTGAATTATTATTTTACCTCAGCATTACGTTTTTGAGATTTTACAATAGCTGTATGTTTAACCAAAATGAAGATTTTGCAAAAGGCACAAGAACAAAGTATTTACATTTGCAAATTGTGAAAAAAAATGCACACATTTTTCAAGATGTTTCAAGATCTTCTGGTGGGGCACAGCTTTTTTTTCTCTTTTTTTTCGGAAATTTCGTTTGATTTTGTTTTTGATAAGTAGTATAAACTTCTACTTAAATCTAGTAATCAATTACCCCTTAAAATATGATGTGGGCCTCATGCTTCCTGACGAAAATTCGAGAACTGTAAATTCCACCAGACGACACTGCAGCAATAGCCATTTTTTGGGTAAATTTTTAAACAATATTTACTAAAATAGTATACTGTTATTTTCATATTTTAGGTGTCAATTAATATCGAGTAGAGATGGGTAAGTTGCGTAAAATTTAATTTGTCGGTAAATTACCTTTCGAATTACCGAAATTTTCGGAATTTGAATTTATTTGGACAAAACAAAATTCATATACATTAGGGTGATTTTTTTTCAATTATTTTTTTGTTTTTTCAGTCCCCACTTGAAATTTTGTTGAATATGTCGAAAAAAAAACCCTGAAAGTTACAGCTCTTAATATTAATTTTAAGTACTTTCCCAAAGCGTGAAAAGATTTTCCATTTAAAATACACGTAAATCGATATTTTTTTTTTCAAATTTTTTATAACTCAGTCGCATTTTATGCTATTACATTGGTCTTGGTCTCGATTTACTTATAATAAAACACTCTCCAAAAGTGTCTATTGCAACGAAAATGTAACTTGTACTGGTGAGTTGGTACGGGTCGCTGAAGTTGATTTTTACCCAAAATTCTCGTTTTTTTTTGCTGTTATCTCCGAAATTATTAATTTTACCAAAAAATGTAAATGAAAAATTTGTTGGAAATTTAATTTATTACAAAAAAGGTCCTATATACCAAATTGCTGAGATTAATATTTCTTGAGATATTAGACTTTAACTTATGAGTAATACAAAATGTTTACAGTTTATCGAAGCAAACTTTGCTTCGATGATTTTGTACTACTCATAAGTCAAAGTCTAATATCTCAAGAAATATTAACCTCAGCAATTTGATCTATAGGACCTTTTTTGTGGTAAATTAAATTTCCAACAAATTTTTAATTTACATTTTTTTGGTAAAATTAATAATGTCGGAGATAACAGCAAACAAACGAGAAATTTGGGTAAACTTCAGCGACCCATACCAACTCACCAGTACAAGTCACATTTTCGCTGCAATGGGTACTTTTGTAGAGTGTTTTTTTCTGAGTAAATCGAGACCAAGAACAATGTAATAACATAAAATGCGTTATAGAAATGTGAAAAAAATTCGATTTACATGTATTTTAAATAGAAAATCTTTTCACGCTTTTCACTTAAAATTAATATTAAGGGCTGTCACTTTCAGGGATTTTTTTTCGACATATTCAACAAAATTTCAAGTGGGGACTGAAAAACAAAAAAATAGTTGAAAAAAAATCACCCTAATTATACATAAGAAACTTAATACACAAATTGAAGCATATCTACATCTTAAATATAATATTCTTGTTAACAAGTTTCAGATTTTCGAAGACGAATCTGTAGCAGAATTACTCCAGAAAGGAAAACGTAATTTTTTATGTTTATTACTCTCCGAAATTTACCTTTTTAAGTAAAATACCCAACAAGTAATTTACCAGTTGCCCACCTCTAGTGTCAAGACTTGATTTTTTTTTTACATACGGTCGACATCAAAATAAAAAAAAGTGTTTTCGATCCACCCGCGATAAGCAACCCAAGCGAAAAAGCCGAGGTGAGCGTGCGTGTAGTAAGAGTGGGGATATCTGGAAGACAGTCAGTACTGATTGGTGTGGTGTACCTTTGCTGTAAAACTTGACAATGAGAATGGTGAGGGTACGGCGTAGGAGGCATGATCAGCCGCGTTCGAGAATGAGAATGGTGAAGGTATGGCGACGGATGCTTGGAAAGTGTCCCCAGCGGCGGCGGTGTCGGCGGCGGGTGCGGCGCTTGTCGCCTGGCCGGATTCCGAGGTGGCTGCTGCCAAGCCCAAGCCCAAGTTTTCGGTGCCGGCGACCATCCTGTAGACGGTGCCCACCGTGCGGGCAGCTCGATCGGCCGTACTCTAAAAGCGCACACTGTAGATATTCTCCTTTTAGGGTAGTGACGTGGTAACGTACAATAGTTTTAGGTAAAAGGTACAGGAGGATAGAAGGGTCGCCACTTCGGTCCCAACAAAAGCGATATGTTGAAACCAAGAAGACTAGAACTAAGGAGACAGAGCTGAGGCTTTTCGTTGTATAACGCGAGGGCTTGAATATGTCCGCCTCCAGAAGGCGCTGTAAGTAGTGTCGTTCTGTATTAACCCATTAACGCCCAAACGGACACAATTTTTCGTCCTTTTTGGAGCGTCAATCTCGAAGGGAAATTAATGAATTCACTCAATAAAAACCACTTCTCCTAATGTTTTCGGATGTGATCTTTCGATTTCCGGGGTCAGGATTGTGATTAAATGCTCTAGAAAAAAAATATGGTCGACTTTATGAAGAAAAGTACTGAAAATTTGGGGATTCTTTTCTATATATTTTTTTAGTCCAAAAAGTACTGTAACCTACTCCGGATTGTGGAGGGAGGTGGAGGCAATAGTTGGAGTTGATGATAGGATTTTCTTTTGCCGATCTCAACTGACTCTAATCTTTTCAAAATGGCGGACATTGCATAAAATCTCATGAAATATGAATTTTTCTCTAGTATTGACGAGAAAATAACGTTATTGTGAGTTTTTCTTGATCCACAGTCATTTTCCTCAATCAAAACAATACTACATATGATACAATTATCGCGGATTCAAAATGGCGGCCGGATTTCTCAAGAAATGGCGCGTTTTTTCATTATAAAAAGTAAATAGGAGTTTGTAATTATACTTTTCCTATGTCATTTCATGTTTTAGTAACATTTTGAGTTATTGACATCCTACACTTATAAACAGCCATATATGTGGTCCGCTGCTCATCACGTGACTTTCGCAGATCACGTGACGTTGAGCACAGCACTGCTTACAGCGTCTTCTGGAGGCGGACATATATGAGACCATGGCACCGAACGACTTCGGTTTCCTTAGTTCTAATCTCCTTGGTTGAAACTTTTACGGTTTTATACTTTTTTGTACCTAATTTCGTCATAAGTTCTGTCAATATGTCCGAAAATAGTAAACATAGGTATTCATCATTTGATGGTGTGTCTTGCAGTGGCGACTGGTGGAATTTGAGATTCTCTTATTTCGTAAGGAACCATGGAACCAACGTCATATTTTATGGGATTATTATAATACCCAAGTAAAAGGTCATAGCACAAAAACTTCGAATGAAACTTGTGAAAAAAATTCCAAAATCGTTTCTTCAAAACTTTTCATTTGAATATTTTTTTTCTATTACAGCCTTCTACTTAGGTTTAATAATCAGTGTAATCACCTTCTAAAATACAATGTGGTTCCCATGTTCCATTACTAAAATACGAGAAACTCAAATCCACCAGCCGCCACGGAGGTCTTAGACTATCCAACAAGATTAGAAGTCTACCCAAATTTGATTAGAAAACGATTTGCCCAATTTTATTAAAGCCATTGACTAGCCTAGTGGTAGTCCCGATCTTAACCTATTAGTTTTATTTTAAAAAGGCAGACGGATTTTTCGGCGAGTCATATCAGACATTCTATTCAAAAGAATATTATAGTGAATTACGGTTTAGCATGTCTTAAAATCCTTGATTTTATAACAATCCGAATAAAAGTTAGAAAGAAACGAACGTCGCAAAACTGAATTTTTTTCAAACATATAAAATGATGCCAGACACAATAATCATTTATTTCCCCCATTTTTTAAATTATTCAAAATCACTATTCTCCAACATTTTAGTTAACTCTACGTCGAATAATGTTTTTTTTTCAACAGAAATAACTGAAATGAGCCCAAAAATCGAAGGAATATATCTTTATTGATGACGTGAGGATCTACATATATCCAAATAATCATTATTTACTATAATAAATGAAAAAGTTAATATGTATACACTACATTTTATCATGGTGTTTATTTCAACACAAACGCACTTTGAATAAGTAAGATTTGTAAAGAAAACAAAAACAAGGATATATCCGTATTATATTTATACAAAAGCAGTCGAAGGCCATATCAATTTAAACTAAAGTAAATAAAAAAACATATAAATGAATAATTCAACAGCAAATCAAAAATAAGACATACAAGAGTTTTTTGAAAGTTCGAGTAGGAAATGTAAAACATTGCATTCCATACAGCTTCTAACTCTAATTTTGTGAATAAGGTCTTCAATTTTCCTACGTATATAAAAGTCCAAGGGCATCAGGTCCAGTAACCTCGCCACCCAATTGGGATCTTTATTAGCTACCTAATTTTGGCAAACTGGCCACCAAAAAATTGTTGACAATTTCAGCATTGTGTGGTGGTGTTCCGTCTTGATAGAAAATACATCCCAGAGTTCCACGAGCTTTTGAAACTGCTGCTATTTCTTCCACCTTTCTATCCGTATTTGCTGCATTCCGTTTTGACCTTCTCTTCTCAAATTGATCACTTTCGATCAGTTTGTGTCACAATCGTGCGAAAATATCTCTAAAATGTTATTTCTTTTGGAATACCGTACGTAGTAGAAATTGGTTTGAAGTCTCTGCATTCTCCCCAGTTTGTACAAAACAGATTATCACGTTCCATTTTTCATAATTTTCTAACGTTGCAAAATTTGAAAAATTGAACGAAATATACTGGCAAATAATGTTGACATTGATATTTTAATATCCAATTGTATTGCTGCCTTTCCAAAGCCTATTTGTTCACAGTGCGTTCTTCAAAACCTATACCGTAAAAAAATAATCTCTATACCTATCTTATATGTAGGAGACTTGAACAAAATATCAGGTGTGCTATATATTTGGTAAGGTAGTTCTAGGCTAGTCTTTAAATATGCAAAACCATAATGGGTGGGCCGTTTAGAAAATAGATTATAAATAGAAACCACTGAATTGTGTGAAAAAGAGTGTTTTCGTAGAAATAACAAATTTTCGACGAAGGTGAAGAAATTACACAGGCCGACAAATTTTGCACTCAAGAACCAGACTATACTTTTCAAAGGTTTTTTGGTGCGCTGGATCCGAATTCGACCTTATATTTGCTCCACCACGTCAAGTTTTCGAGTAATTCTAACCTAAAAGTGCAAAGAACGCTGTTTTTGGCTATTTTTGAAGTTATATTACTCAGCGGATAATTTTTTTACAAACAAATCCAATACGGGATCTACAAGTACTATTATTTCCTTTCAAAATCCATTTTGGATTTTTGAAATATCTTGTATAGATCCAGAGAAATTGACATTTGAACATAGATAGTTTCATGAGTTCACTACATCTTCGTGGGCCGAAGAGCTACAGGATGAGCTGACGTGATGGAACAAATTTGAGAAAACTTTTGGAAATTTTGTCGGCCTGTGTTACAGACCTCAAAAATGCACACATTTCAGAAACACCTTGTATCCCTAAAAGCACGACAGGTATCGATATGCGGTTGTCGCCAACAAACTGGTCATGAAAGTTCTCAAAAGGTTTCTCTTTTTTAAGGATCCAATTTAGCTCCACCCTGTAAAATCTTTTGTTGCCTACAGAAAATCAAGAATAACTGAGTGGTTCGTAATAAAGGCGCAATATACAAATATGTCGGGAACGTACAACTTAAAAAAGCAAGGCCAGGGAAAGTCAATAGCAATTCATAAAGCCTTGGCGATCCGTATAAATATTAACGATTTCTCGAAATAAATAAAGCCACAGAAAAATCTCGCACACCTATTAAATGCATACGTTTATTTTTGTATTATTTCGAGTCGTCCAATTGATTTCTCACAGTAACAGTTGTTCCATCTACAGCTCCTCGTCTTCGTCAAACTGATTTATCGTTTATTGTATTAATTTTGATATAACAAAATAACCAAACGATATTGCTGATTTATAGTTTTCGCATTTTCTTCATATTATGTACTTACCAGTAAGTTCTAAATCATAAAGACACTTCTTAATCTTAAAGACATGGTAATTTTCGTAAGTTACCATACAAAACAGTGGTGGGTAGTGTAATAAATATAAGTAGGTATATAAACTCATTATAGCAATTGCAGACAAAAAGGTTTGTGGTTCGGAATGGAAATGTTGAATGGTTCAGTTAAGTACTTAAATAGCAATAAAAATGCGATAACGTTTAATTTGTTCCAACCATAATAACACAAGAACCCTGACTGTGACTTAGTCGTGTCGGTGTCCCTGAAAATATTTCAGTGCCAAACCTTTTCAGTTACGGCATAATAAATAATAATACGGCATTTCGCCATACAGATATTTCTTAAGATACACGCATTAATTTTTTTCTGTGTATGAAAATATAAACTTGATCAGGATCAATCATTAAATTGTTTTGTTTAATATATGGTGGGTCATCTATTGGTTTCTTTTTAAACTGAGTGTTATTTCTACATTGCCGACACTGACGCGCTTGACATTTGACATATATGTGGTATCTAACCTCCGCTGTAAGAAATGGATCGTTTTATGCTTGAACAACATTCGGAAATATTAAAAAAATATTTCCGTGATTGCTGATGTTGCAGAAACAGTGAGAAAATTGAGGACAATTTTTGGTCGAAATGAAGCTCCATCAGCGCCTGGTGTAGAAAGTTCTTAAGGAAAGTTCGTGAAACTGGCATGCTTATGGATAACAGAAGTCATCCAGGTACTCGTCCGGTGCACACAGCTGAAAGAATTGCTGCTGTTGTCCAAAGTGTGCGTGAAAACCCAAGAACCTCAACTCGTCACAGAGCACAACAACTTCCTTCTGTCAGTCGCAATTCTCTTAGAATATTACATAAAGACCTGGGATTATTTGCTTATAAGTTACAACTTACTCAAGAGGTAAAGGAAAGTGAACATCCACTTCGTTATCGCTTCTCCGCGTGGGCTTTAAATGAGTTTGAAAATGACGCCGATTTCAATCGAAAAATAAGTTTTTCGGACGAAGCCCATTTTCATCTTGGAGGACATGTTACATAATGAACAGAACTGTAGGATTTGGAGTTCCGAAAATCCACACGTAGTCATAGAGAAGCCAATGCATCCTGCAAGAGTGACTGTTTGGTGTGGGTTTTGGACTGGTGGCATCATTGGTCCGTACTTCTTTCAAAATGAAGATAGTAACAGCGTTACAGTACATGGAATGCGTTACAGGGACATGTTAACTCACTTTTTGTGGCCGCGATTGGACGATTTGGACTTGGACGAGCTTTGGTTCCAGCCGGATGGAGCAACGTGTCACACAAGCCGTGAAACAATCGATGTTTTGTTCACTAAATTTGGTAACCGTGTTATCAGTCGTTTCGGATATTTATTGGCCATCGCGCAGCTGCGATTTAACACCGTTGGACTATTTTTTATGGGGACATGTTAAGGACCGTTGTTACTCCAACGATACACAAACAATTGACACAGTGAAGGAAAACATCAATCGAGTTATTCGTGCAATAGAGCCACAAATAATAGAAAATGTACTGCAAAATTAGGCGAAAAGAATGAACTACTGCCAAGCTGCGGTGGCCATTTAACTGAAATTGTTTTTCATAAATAATGGGAAGGCATACTTTCTTGAATAAAGCAACAATCCTTTAAAAATATTCAACGATGTAGTTTTAATAGCAATTTTAAAAAGAAACCATCTGATGGCCCACCCTATAGTTGTTCCAATTTGCTATTTTCCAACTAAAAAGGTGTGAAAATATTATATGTCAATTACAATTTTCGTTCATTTAAATAAATAGCTACGTATTTATTTTGCAATTAAAATTGCAGTCTTGAATATTTCTAATAAGTAATGAGCATTTTATACTTCTGATTGCATAGTGTATTCATTTTTGCTCTAAGTAGACTTAAGACTGTCCCACTTAAGACTGTAACACCCTTATATATTTTTTATTTATTATCCGATTTAAAAGAAAATATAACGTAGATACAAATTTTCAGTCCCATAATTTGTAGTTCTGCCAAAAACGTTTAATAGACATCGTGATCGTGAAGCACCCTGTATATTTAAATCGATTTTGATTCCTCCAGCCCGTGCTTGACCTACCTAACTCATTGCTGAATTCGTCTCTGAGTTTTTGTTTACATTTGTAAATAACCAACGTTTTCGTCTTACAGTAAACAAAAACACTGTTTTTCTTGCCTTTTTGTCTAAAATTGAGCTTTGTCTTTTGAATTGAAACATCCTGTAATGTATTTAATTTTAAAACATTATAAATATCGCACCGAGTGTTCTTGGTGCTTACATTTTTAGTCAACACAATTTCATATACGTTTTTATATGTTAAATTGTCGAAAATTAAATATATTTATATAGATTATTTTATTATTCGGTGTTGTTTAATTTCAAGTATGTTGTTCAGAAGTAAGCAGGATATTAAGATATAAACATTGTATTTTCCATTTCAGTCTACAACATTCTAATAGTGTATGATAAGTCTTGTGTTAATTCACTTTCAGACATACATATTTCGCAACTGCGTTAACCTGATTTACTTTCATATTTACTTGAAACAGGTTTATTTCTCGCTATGATTCCGGTTGGTGCTTCAGATCTGTCTCGATACTGCGAGTACGAGCATGTTTTATTAACTCAAATTTTGTATTTCAGTTTAATAGTTTAGAGCAATGGCTTATTTTGTATTTTTAAAAGAAACATTTATACATTAATTATTTTTTATGCTACATTCGCAATTTCGCAAGTCTATAATTTCAAACCAACGGGGGTTTCCATTATTTATATCACATCCCAATGGCAACGAAAGGAATTTCCAGAATTTTTCTTGACAAGCACTAAAACTTTACACTGGAATAATATATACCTTCGCTATATTGTAATTGTGGTTGTATACTATGTTGAACCAAAAAAATATCATAACAAATAATTGTGGTTGTTATTTTGGTGTTGTTGTCTAACGCTGTCGTGAGAGAAGAAATCATGAGCTATATTTCACTACACAGTGCTGTCGTAAAATTTTTTAAACATGGAGTACATTCGAATTATGAAGCCTCTTTTCAAGACTATTTAGATTAGGTTTTCCCTAATCCTTTAATAAAAAAGAAAGGATCCAATTACGCCAGATCTGACACCTCTAGAGATTAGCCCACAAAAAGCCCCAGCCCCACAAAAAAAATAATGTCAAGATTTGGGGGACTGACTATTGTATTCCTATGTATTTCGACGCTGAATCCGATTCCGGAGTCCAAAACATCCGTATACCTATTAAATTTTTGTGTAAGGGCGAAATAATCCTTGCAAGGGGGATAAACTGACGAATGTCAGTATCTTAGGGAATAAGTGTGAACGGGCATGTTTTATCAAGCAAAGGCAAATTAAAGACCTCCGCGAAGGGATGACCACCCTTCCGGAGGGATTGATACACCCTTTGCAACCCCTGGCATCCCCTTTTCGATATATAGCTGTATTATCAATGTTGCTAGCTTGCATGCTAGAGATTTTAAAGGAGACAAGGAAAAGGGACATTGCAACTCCGGAAGCAACCTTTCATAAGGGGAAAGACCACCCCCTGCTAGATGAGGAATGCAGGGGTGGCGGGAGATATGGGAAAATAAATTTTCCTCGTTGTTACCCCGGAACGATCCTAGTGCACTAACGAGAATCGTGTTTGGTTGCTTTAAAGCCACCCTGTAAGGGGGTGAAAACTACCCTCAAACTCCCGAAAAGGATTCAGAAGCCTCCCAGAAGTAGAAACATGCACTTTGGGAGTTGCAATGTAGAGAGAAGTGAAAGGGAAATCCGCTCGGATAGGATATATTTCAGATAGGGGTGAAAACCATCCCCCCTCCTCTGGATGAAAAGGCAGGGCTGGAAGTAGGTGCGGAAATTAAAAGTTCCTTGTTTCTACTGCCGAGTGACCCCAGT